>VXBU01016449.1:628499-671323 GCA_013400315.1 Bombycilla garrulus | reverse complement strand
TTTACGGTGTCATCAGAATTGTTGTGGTTTTGTTTTTTTTCAGCTAGCGCTTCACATTTGTACCAAAACTGTAAAAGTGTGCATTTTGCCTTGCAGCTGGCCCCAGCTTCTTGTGCACCTCCTCCCAGGTGGAGCACTGGAAAGTGAAAAGTCCTTGGTTTAAAGTAAGCACTACTTAAACACAACCAACACATTGGTGTGTTGCCAACATTATTGTCACACTAATCCTAAACACAGAGTTGTCCCAGCTGCTAGGATGAGTATTAGCACTATCCCAGATGCTGAGATTTGGAATATTAGGGTTTTTTGGTTTTTTTTCTATAGCTATCTAGGTGTATAAATCCTAGCTTATTTACATTCCCGTCCCTTAGGTACTTTGAGTATGTAACAGCTCATTTTTCCTCATTAAAGAATAATATCCTGGAGACCATCTGGCAAGGGCTAAGAACCGAATATCCAAATCTCAGCTTTTGTTAGATAATAATGTTTTTTTGGTATACAGAGCCATCTCTGGGAGTAAATATACTGTTAAGACAATTCACTAACTCAGTTTATATTAATTAAAAAGGAATTATCCTTGACAAGGCAGTGTGCTTTCAAAAAGGAAAGCGTTAAAGCGGCAGGATGTCCTTACCAATTGGAAGTTGGTAATCACAAGTTTTAAAATATATAGGTTTTGCCAATGTTTCACTGGGAAATTCAGGGGCTTGTATCAGATGTGTTCTAGCAAAAGTTTAAAAAAGTCTAAAAGAAAGCTTTACCTAATAAAGGAAATGGATGCCAGTAGTTTCTAAGTTAGTATTGTAGTTCTTAAGGGTTATGTCCTTGGCTTATGGCATAAAATCCAAAACTGAGATTAGACACTTAACAAAGCATGGCTGGGGAGATCAGTCAGGTGATGCAGAGCACTGTGCAAGGAGCAGTGGGCAACCTGACATTTGCATGTTTTAACTCTCAGCCCTGTGCAGAACTAAGGAGAAAGCTTACCTGTCAGCATTTCCCGTGTTGATGTAGAACTCTGTTTGGAAGATAATGGAAATATGATTTGAAACCCAGTTTATTTTTGTTCATTTTTCTGTGTTTGTGCCCACATCATTCTGCTGTGCTAGCCCTGAGAAATTTAGAAGAAGCCAGGGTAACTAGAGCTACCAAATGAGTCTGTAAATCCCTGTGGTTCCTTGTTGAAATGTTCCATTTTGGAATGACCAAAAGAGCCTTGCTCACCTAGCTGAGCTAAGTAAAGGATTTAACCAGTATATACCTTGAGATGAAAATGGCTGTCATTCAGCAGAAATTTGCTAAAGAGTATGCTTAAAGATCAGATAAAAGGTGTCAGAAAAAACTGGTGTATTTCTAGCAGATAGAGTTTGTCTTCTGGTATTAATCTGACTTTCTACGCTACAGGTTTTGTGGTTTTTTTAACTGTTTGTCATGTCAAGGGTCTGCATTAAAGCAGTAGGTTGCATTATTTTTTTAAAGAATTCCCTTTTCTCAAAATCAATTGGGATTTTATTTTCAGAAGAGCAGAAAGTTTCACACATCCTAAATAGAAGCATGAAGTTTTCTAATTGAGTCCAAAGTGCCGGGTAGTGACATGGGAGCACTGCAGAATGGTATGTGCTGATACAGGCCTGTGCTTTATACATTTGATTTCTTCTTGGGGCCTGGTTTTGCAGATTTGCTACCTAGTAATCACTGGAAGTAAGTGGCTTCACAGTGAGAGTAGTATTATAGTGAGAAAAAGTGGTAAAGCAGTATTTTAAATGCAGTATTTGAAAAAATACTTGATGGCAGCATGCTTGCCTATTGGCTGTGAAAGAATGTTGCTTGACATGGAAAACTGCAAGTGAGCCAGTTATTTACAGTCAGTAGTGTATAGGAGATGAAGAACAATGTCTAAACTACTAGACATGATTCCCCAAGTGGGGAGTTGCAGTGCAATGTACTGATGTGTATGCTTTAAAAAAGTTTAGGGAGAACAGTAGGAGGAAAAATGTGTAGTAATTTAAGAATCCTGTGTAGCTGGGATGGAGTTATTTAAGAATTAAGTCCATTAGTTAGTAACAATTGAATCTATAATCTGGAAGCCGTTTGCCCTCAGATGGACAAATGTCTCTAATGCATGAACAGAGAACAAACAGCAGCTTGAAACTGCCTGTAGTGTGTAGTGAATCCGTGGCCCACTTGCCTTTTAAACCTACCTGCAGTGGTAGATAACATGGTACAAAAGACTCTTCAAAATAATCCTGAATTGGGCCTATTGCCAAGCAGTTTGTGATCAAGAAGCATTTTTGATTCTTAATCTTTGCTTCCAGGTTTTGGGATTTTTTTTTTGGTAGTATGATCTGTTATTAATACAGTAATAATATTCATTACTGCATTGATAGTCCCCTGTTCCTCCCCCTCACTCTGCACTTCTCTGCGGAGTTGCACATGGTGTGTCAGGTGAATTATGGAGGTTTGTGTTCTCTCCAGCATCAAGCACAGGACCAGCTGGTGCTGAGGGTAGAGCACTGGATGAGCTTTAAACCTGCCATGGTATCTGACATAAAATGTTTAACAGTGTGAGAAGGACATGGGAGGGTTTTACCATGGGCGTATAGTGACTTAAATCTATTTCCTGTTAAAATGTCTCTAATGAATGACATTTGTTTGAACTAGTAGTTATTTTATGATGTTCAACAGGATTGCTCCAGTTCTTTAATTTATGATTATGTTAAGTTAGAAGAGCCTCTAAAATGTCAACTTTTCATATTAATTCACTTTTTTTTTTAAATGAAAATGTTGTCTCATTTAAAATGTGTCTCATATTTGGTCCTTCACATTTCATGTTTTTGAAGTAATGGTGTAACAATTTCAACTTCTTTTGGAAGTAATTAGGCATTCAGACTGAAATGTGTGTGTCAAATTTCAGTCTTAAGGAAATCCTGACTGGCAAAACTCTTAAGACCTGAAGGAAAATAGCTGTACTTTTGTAATGGAAATACCAAATCAACCTTAACAGTTTGTGACATGGATATATTAATGATTTTATAATTCATAGAAGATTAGAGGCAGTATCTATGACTACTTTATATTGAAAATTTAACAAAATGGTTTTCCTTTATCAAATAAACAGTTAGTTCAAAATATGCATTCCTTAAATGATGACTTAGGAGTCAAATTGTTAAATGAAAATACATGGTGTATACCTTGGAGATTTATCTTGTTTGCTCTTTTTCTCTTAGGAAGCCTGACAAATAGAAAAGTACAACAAAGTGAAGAGAAATTTTACTTCATGAGAACTGAGCTCTGCTTTCATTTGCTTTTAAATTTATATTAGTAGCTGATTAGTGTCAGATCATCTCTGTAGTCTGCTGTGGTGAAATTACTAGGTTAAGCCTGGAAAAAATGAAACAGTTAAAAAGAAAAAGAAAAAGCAATTTTAGTGTTCAGGAAACTCAAACTCTCCTTAAGGAGATCAGAAAAAGGAGAGAAGTACTGTTTTCGAAGCAACTTAATACAACAATTAATGAGATGAAGCGGAAAGCTTGGGAGGAAATAGCAGAGTGTGTCAATGCTGTAGGTGAAGGAGAGCAGAGAACAGGGACAGAAGTGAAAAGGCGATACCTTGACTGGAGAGCACTCATGAAGAGAAAACGTCTGAATGCAAACATCAAAGTAGTAGGTGCTGGGTTTCACCTTCCTTCATCCAATTTAGATGACTCTCTCAATGAAGACATGGATGAGAAAATGGGATTTGCAATTGAATCTGGTTTTGAATGGCAAAATATCACTGACTTCAGAGAAGCCGGTGGATCTTTAACAGAAATCAAAGTAGAAGAGGAAGAGGAGGATCCGCAGAATTTTGAAGTGAGTGACTGACATGCATGAGCTGTATGCAATATGGCCTTTGCTTCATTTCAACATAAGGCTTTTTACTGTGTTTCTTCATAGCATCTGTTTCTGTTTTTTTTTTTCTAAGTGTGTGAATTAAACTGTAGAAATAAATAGAATTCAGAGACATGGTATTTAAATCTACCAACTTGCAGTTGTGTGTAAGATCTTGGATATTGATTACTGATTTGATATCCCTAAACTGAGTGTGTGTTAACACATGTATTTTCCATTTTTATGTGCCACAGCTAAGAATTAGTTGAGTCAATGCAAGGAAAATACGCTATTGAAGGAGATTGGTCATTTTAGTATTCAGACTGCCTCGATGGATGAACGAAGTGCTCATCTGTAACAAATGAAAGTATCTGTTGCTTGCAGGTACAGAAAGAAATAGAAAACAGAAAGAAATATGATACTGTTTTCATTTCTTGAAATGAACCTAGAGGAGATGAAAACATTACTTGAATTAGTCAGTCAGCCTTTCCTCTCTGGCAGAATTTTAGTGTGAGTTTGACAAGGAGCAGTGGATTCTACAGACAAGTTGATACTCCTGGTAGTACTATGGCTGTCCTGGGATAGGCAACCAGCTGGAGTGCAGTCAAATGTTGGGATAGTTTTGCTGTTCCTCTTTAAATACATAGTTCTCTTTTCCAGAAGGGGTACTCAAACAATTCTGTTTGGGGTATTTTATTGCTTTGGGTTTTCTTGGGGTGGGGGGAGATTTTTGTTGGGTTTTTTTTTCTTTTTTTTTTTTTTTTTGAGTAGGAGGAGTGGAGAAGCAACTCCTGTCTTAACTCCATTGATATGTATGCTGGGAGAAAACCAGTTCAGCTGTTAGGTGGTAGTGAGAGCTACTGTCAGACAGTGCTGAAGAGCAGTGTGTGTCTTCTCTAGTGCTAGAGGACTGGCAGTGGCTCTCCTAGTCCTAAGGTTTTTCTGACCACTTGCCTGCCTCAGTTTGCCTTTCTCTTGCAGCATACATATTGGGACAATTTATCTCTTTTGTACTGTGAATTTGTAGCATGTAAGGGCTGTGATACTACACAAAATGTTCCAGTCTGCTGAGAGCAGTGCTCCTAACCACCTCATCATTTGTGTCACAAATAGCTTCACAGCAAGTGTGATAATACAAAATGGTTAAACAAGTCCTGCTTATTGGCCCACTTAACAGAGTTGGAAGAGTTAGAAGCATGTGAAAAATGTCAGTGTTAAATGTTTTTTAGGAACGGAATAGTTTAAGTTATTGAAGGTTAGGCTTACATAACACATAGCCTATGGATCCATCTGCTCTGATAAATAATTAGTCACAACAAATGCCTGGTGGCTTACATAAATGTCACTCAGCTCTATGAAAGGTAGGAACAACATATGGTCTTCTAGATCCAGTTTTCTATCAGTTGTTCTGAATGATCTATAATAACTACTGTGCTGTATTTTCTGAATATTCTTGTATGTTCACTGACAAGATTTTCCATCTTTTGTTACCAGATATTAACTTGCAGATAAAGCCTGTCTCTCTTCCTGTATGATGATAAAAAAAGCTTCTGACATAGCATGGTTATTTCACAACAAACTAGCTAAACACTTCTGAATAGCTTTAAAGATGAAAAAAATGCAATATGTTCTTTTCAGTCAATTTATATGTAACAAATTTATTCTGGCATAAAGACTGGAATGTAATTCTTGTCTGTCGTATTCCTCTCTGCAGTTTCCTATTGAGGAAGATGAAGAAATATTGTCATCAGTTCTGCCAGATTCGAAAAAGGAAAATGACCTACCAGACTTCCCCCACATTGAAGAGTTTGGAAATCTGAGCTCTGCTCAAGCTAGGCTAGCCTATGAAGATTCTCACTTGCTTATAAATCTGGAGAAGCAGAAGGTGGAGCTGGAGAAACAGCGGCTGGACATCGAGGCTGAAAGGTTGCAAGTGGAGAAGGAGCGGCTGCAGATTGAGAAGGAGCGGTTGCGGCACGTTGACTTGGAGCGTGAGAGGCTCCAGATTGAGAAGGAGCGACTACAGATTGAGTGGGAGAAACTCAGGCTAGACACTCTGCATGCTGAAAAGCCTGCCCTGGAAAATGACCTCGCCCCAACTGAAAAACCCATCATGCAGCCTCTGGATCTAGAAACTGAAAAGTTAAAACTTGAAAAGGAACGTTTGCAGTTAGAGAAAGAGAGGCTGCAGTTCCTAAAGTTTGAGTCAGAGAAGCTGCAGATTGAGAAGGAACGCTTGCAAGTGGAGAAGGAGCGCCTTCGAATTCAAAGAGAGGGTCACTTGCAGTGAACATCTCAGCTAAGGTGTCAACGTTAGTGTTTTGATGTTCTAAATTAGAAGTAGTTCTTGATACTGAAACTGTCCTAGAGGCTTAACATTCTTCTGTTCAGAGTTGAATGTTGATGTTAAACTGAAAAAAAAATGGTGCTCAATATGTCAGTGTGCCTACATAAACGAGCTTATGTGTGAAATTGCTTTTCAGTGTATCAGAACATAAGTGTTACATTCTCTTGTGTTCAGTATTGTGCTGTATTAGTTTGGTGTCCTCTCTCATAGATGCCTTGAGAAGAATCAAGGGTGAACCTTGTACATTTTGTCACTGTACTAACAGTAAGGAAGGATCAGAGTAAATCAGTGCTTGCTGTGAGGACATGGTGCTGAGCATAGCTTGTGTGGTAAAGAAGTATAATTGCAGCAGAACACGGCAATACAGAGTCAGTATGAGAGTGATTCATGAAATTTTATTCCTGCCCCTCTCCACCTTTTTTCCCCTCTACCCCCACAATTAGGAAAAAAACATTGAAGAGTTATCTAGAAGTTAAAGTGCAAGTTAAATTCATTGCTGTTGTGTTTACTGTTACTCCATGGCTTGAACTGAATGGGAGTGCAGAAAATAGGTTTGAGATTTGGTTTTTTGGGTTCTTTTTTGGATGAAGTATTCATGTTAGGTAAAATTACACATCAGCCATACCTACTATAAGCTGGCCTGTTGGTTTCACCAGGTCATTAATGTATGGGGTAGAGCACCTGTGTTAGCATAGCACAGGGATTTACTGACTGATCAGGCATGCTGTCTAATGAGTCTGTGATGACCCCCTGAAGGAAATTCCTGGATCTTGTTTGTGCTTGAAAGGCAGTGATGGTAGTCTCAGAAATGGAGACATGGAGACTGAGCACAGCCTAAGAGCCTTTGAGCTTGAGCACTTCTCATTGCTGGGTCTGCCTGCCCAGTGCCACAGTCGTGTCTGCAAGGCAGCCAGAGGAGGCTTCTGCGGCTCTCTATGTAATATATTTTAATTAGACAAACAAATAATCAGTGCTGAAGGCTGTTAATATTTAGCATAGGCAATCTAGTCCTGTNGGATACTGAACACTGCAGTACCCCAAAGCTGCTGATGGCTGTATTCCCTGTTTTAGTCAGTCAGAAAGATGAGGCACCTCAGAACTGAATTTAAATGAATTGGGGCTTAGGAAAAAGGAAGGAGACACCAACCAGTTAGATAGAAATGCCCTGGGGAAAGTTTCCCCATGTTTTTTCTTCCTGAANAAAACAGACAGCCAAGGATGGAAGTTTTCTATTATTTCATATATGTTTTTTTAAATCCCAACTGAGCCAGACTTCATGTTTCTCATCTTTCTGCAAGTAACTATCTTGTTAACTCCATTGGAAGTATAGGACTGTGGGAATACCAAGTCTAAACATATGTTAAGTGACTTAGGTGAATTCTTGTGCGAGTAAATAATATTTATACCACTACAGGTTTACTTTTATTCTGCAAAGATTATTTTTTTATTACTGAAACAAGTGTGCTTCTACAGTGGAAATAAATTTGACTACTACACTCCAAAATGGCTCTTGAGGCTTTCTTCACAGAGAAACTAGGCTACAGCTGAAGAGGAGCCTGGATACTGAACACTGCAGTACCCCAAAGCTGCTGATGGCTGTATTCCCTGTTTTAGTCAGTCAGAAAGATGAGGCACCTCAGAACTGGACTTAAATGAATGGGGGCTTAGGAAAATGGAAGGAGACACCAGCCAGTTAGATAGAAATGCCCTGGAGAAAGTTTCCCCAAGTTTTTTCTTCCTGAATGTGGTGGGCTGACCTCGACGAGCTGCCAGGTGCACACCAATATTGCTCCATCACTCTTCAGCTGGACTGGGGAAGGCAAATAGAACAAAAGGTTCATGGGTGAAGATAAGAGCAGGGCGAGATCACTCAGCAACTACAGGCATGGGCAAAACTGGCTCAACTTGGGGAAATCAGTTTGCTATCAGTCAGTTAAGAGTAGAATAATGAGAAATAGAACCAAATCTTAAACCACCTTTCCCTCAGCATCCCTTCTTCCCAGGCTTAACTTCACTCCTGATTTTCTTTACCTCTCCCTGCAAGTAGCACAGGAGGATGGGGAATGTGGGCTGCGGCCACTTCATCACACACTGTCTCTTCCTTTCCTTTCTCGAGGGAAGGACTCCTCACACTCCTCCCCCTGCTGCACCATGGGGTTCTTCCCACAGGAGACAGTCCTCCATAAATTTTTGTGAAAGGAATCCTTCCCACAGTTCTTAATGAAGTGTTCTGGCATGGCTCCTACGAGGTGCAGTCCTTCAGGAACAGGCTGCTGCTGTGGGGTCTCAAGTGCTGCCAGCAAACCTGCTCCAGTGTGAGCTCCTCTCTCCACAGGTCCTGCTGGGAGCCTGCTCGCAGTGCAGGCTGTCCCCAGAGTCACAGCCTCCTTCAGATGTTTCCACGTGGTTCAGCGTGGGTTGCTCCATGGGCTGCAGGTGGATCTCTGCTCCCCCATGGGCTGCAGGGGCACAGCTGCCTTGCCATGGTCTGTGCCACAGGCTGCAGGGGTGTTGGAGTCCAGGATGTTCCCCTGGTTTCCCAAGAAAGGATTATCATCATTGCAGGAAGAATTACAAGTCACAAAAGATAAGTAGAATATAAATTAGATTGTTAAAAGGTAGAAATGTGAGTTTATAACATAGTTATGATAAGAAGCTTAAGAGTTAAGATGGAGGATTTTTACATGTGTGGTATGACTTTTCTTCTTCTTTTCATGTCATCCATCTTTGAGCCAGGGTGGCATTTTTGGGTTGGTTTGTCAGAGAACTGGACAATGTAATGTGAGGGTCACACATTGGAAATTAACATTAAATATTATATTAGGTAAATTGAGCTATAAATGATAAGACCTGCCCTCTGGGCAGAGAGTGTGCCCTGGACCAGTTTGCTAGACCAACTGCTGTAACTTAGAGAGGAAATTCCTTAGATAAGAAAGAATAAACAACATAGAAAACCTCAGAGAATGGCTTCTGCATCTCCCTGGGTGCTGGAGCTGGGAAGAAAAGGGAAGAATAAGAATGTGAACAACCACCTGGAATGTCCTGTCTGTGGGTGGTCTCAAGCTAGGGGACCCAGCAGACAGCAACATGGGAACTTCAGCTCCAGCACCCTGGCCACCTCCTGCCCCTCCTTGTGCACTGACCTTGGTGTCCAGGGCTTTTTTGCTTGGATATTGTCATTCCTCTCTGGGTGAGTTTGCTCCTGTGTATTTTCCCCTTGTTAAATTACATAATCCCAGTGTCACTAGCACCATCACTGATGGACTTGGCCATGGCCAGGTCCACCTTGGAGCCCCCAGGGATTGGCTGTGTTGGACATGTGGACAACTTCTGGCAGCTTCTCTCAGAAACCACCCCCATAGCCCCTCCTACTACTGAGACATGACCTCACAAATCCAGTGCACCAAAATAAAGGGACAAATTGGCCACTCCCTGATATGTTTCATGCATATTGATATTAAAAGTAACTTTCTGTGATTTGGAGAAAACACTTATATATTCCTTTTAAAGCATGAAAGAGGCAGAATTCACAGAGTTAGTCAGGTGTCTAGTGCACAAGATAGTGGGATAACATGGGTTTTATGATTGCTGTGCCCTGAGGTGACCAACCTCCTAAATAACTATTCTGGCTGCCAAACAGGGTCAGAGTAGGAACAAGGGGCAATACAGCCAGCTCTGAAAGAGGTAGTGACTAGAAGGACCAAACCATGAGAGAGAGGATGTTCCTACAGTCCTGTCTGGAAGACGTGTCTGGCCTGCAAGAAGCGGATGTGGACTCTGGCTCCTGCTTTGACAGGTAGCTGAGCTGCTCCTTGATCCCAGCACCTCTGTCTTCATGTTTTACTCCATTTATCCATTAGCTTAGTGATTTGTATATCATATTGAACATCATCTTCAGAAGTGTACCCCAAGAGAATTAAAGTTTTAAGGGAAAAATAGGTAGATAAATCTGAACCATTTCAGAATTCCTAATTATTTTGGAACTTTGAACACTTTTCCAAGTGTTAAGAGAGCTGAATGTAAGCAATTACTTTTCCTAACAACTATTCAGTCTCCTAAGGAAATGATGCATCTTTTGGTTACAGAAAAGATCTTGGAAAATATTGAATGATGAAATTAAGTATTGAGATAAATCATTGAAAATACAGTTTCAACATAAAATTTAGAGAAAATTACAGATTTTACTGCATCCATTTTATAGCTTGCTTTTTTTCATAATGAAAATGCAGTCATTTTGTGGTAATTTGAATTAAAATGTCATATTTAAATACTAATCCGCAATCTCTTAAACTTTAATTGCTTGATTTACCATGTGATCCTGATGGTCAAGATTTCAACCATGTAAATGTCACCCAAGTTAGGACATACACATGAACTCACTGTTATTGATCATGGGGTAAAGGTTGTAAATGCAGTCCCCAAGAACAGCCCAGGATGAACAGTGTCCCAATGGGACACAGCTGACAAAACACAGTGGGATTCAAAGATAACTTCCTTTCCTTGAGTCAGTGGTCTTATGTTATTTCTAGGACATTTTGAGCACCTTTCATTTTGCATAAAGAGATACTTCAAGCAAAGTACACAAGGTATAAAATATTACTTTATTAACATAAACAAGACATGGTTCAGTTTTCATAAGCATTTGTATCCTCATCACCTAAAGATGTCTTTGCTAGCCAGGGAATTATCAGCCAGGAGAGGAAGAGTTTCTAAAATCCCCCTTGCAAGTGGGAACAGAAGCCTACAATTTATATTTCTTCACTTTACAGAACTGTTCATGCAGTTGCCAGAAAACAGCATGAGGGATGAGTACCCTCTCTGGCTCATTCACCCCCAAAAGCTCCCCGAAGAAAGGCACGGAGTGCTCCAAGGAGATGGAATAAGACCTAGGGCTGGTATTTTACAAACACAAAAATATCCTCAAAAATCCTACTCTCTGTCAGTCAGGAGCCTTGACAGACATGATAGGTGGGAGAAGAGGGAGGAGGAAAGACTAATTTTTCTCTGTTGTTGCTGAAATTAATTAGTGAATTTAAGCCAGACAGGATCAGAAAATGTTACCGTATGCAATGGCATTCACCTTTTTTCCCCTTTCTTTTCTCTTTTTCTTTTTTTCCCCCAATTTTTCTCTTTTCTTCCTTTTTTTTCCCCTCTTTTTTATTTTCTTTTCTGTGTATCATAAGTCTGAATACCTGCATCACTCAGGCACTGTGGAAGTTTGGAGCTAACATTAGGATGAAATATAAGTAGGCTGAATTATTCTGTAGGTTAATGAGTTTGTTTTGCATCAAGGGCTGAGAATGTTTGTAGTTAGTAAAATGAAAATATTTTAATGCAGATTAAAAAAAAATGGCATTTTTAAATAAATTCCCACCTGCTTGGTTTTTTTTTGTTTCCAGATAATCAGTTTATTTGAAGATGCATGCTTCAAACAAATACAAGGGAAGAATGCCTTTAGTATGGGCTTGGGGCAACTTGTAGTACTTCTTCCTTTCTCTTTTTTTTGTTGCCAATTTGTACCAAACCAATGATTTCCAAACCACTAGCTATGCCACGCGTCCTCTTGGCTTGGTGCCCCCAGGTGATCTGGGAGTGAGACTGTGATCAGCCTTTTGCCACTCAGACAGCACCAAACAGGAGTTGGAGAGGCAGCTCCGGGCAATGGGAGCTCTTGCCCACAGCTCATTGGGATTTCCTCTTTGGTCTCTTAAAGCAAAATCTCCTGATGCTAGGTCACATGATGCAAATGAATGCAAGGGTTCTCAGTCATCACAAAACATACTAGAAAAAATAATAGGTCCACTGACACAAGACCAGAAGAAGCCCTTTTCAGATGCTGTGCATAATCCTTTTAAACTTGACCTGCTTTAGAGGACACTTCCATCCTCTCCTTTTACAGATTAATAAGAATGCCATTGTTATTTTCTGTTCCTGTTTTATTGGTTTTAATTTCCCTGCTTCACTCTATCAGTAGTTTTATTCTATACATTGGTAGACTGTGAAATACCTTGTCTTGTTACTTCCATATTTTCTAATTGCAGCACTCCATCATTAGTCAACGGGTTCATAATGTGGAAGGCAAAGTTGCTATTTCATTTCATGCTATATAATACAATGCGTTTGGTTCAGTAATTACATTGTGCCAGACTTGTGATCAATCCTGAGATAGCTCACTTGTGATGGATAGCCCCATCACAGAGTGTATAAGAGTTAAAGGAAGAAGCAAATTTTTAATTTTGCTCCTCTGTCATTTTAGCTACTCAAATACTTCTTTGCAGACCAATATTTATCTCACTGCAGAGATAATACAGAAATGAGAACTTAAGAGAGGGAATTGAAGTTTGAAAAGCATTTTATAAAGTTTTGCTTTGCAAACCAGGAAAGATAAAAATTAAATGTTCTTCCAGAGAAAGCTATTCTGTGTTATTCTGTTAATGGATTGCCAATCTTCTAGTCACCTGGTTAATGTACTGGAGAAAATCATTACCTGCTTCTTATAACTGTTCTAAGGGTTATGTGAAAAAGAGCTCAATCTTTCTTACTACTACTGTTCAGTGCTAGGCCTGTGAAAAGAAGATTTCCAAAGGCTTTTTTCTGTCATAGATGTTTTTGTGAGTCAAACAATTTTCTGAAGTACTGGCAACATTCAAACAGTCAAAGGATATAGGGAGTGCCTTTTCCTAACAAGGAAAGAGTGTGGCATGGGTTGCAGAGACAGCCAGGAGAGCCACACCAATGGAGTAAGGGTGGTGAGAGCCGTGGCCTTTAGGGACAAATGACATCCTAGTGACCTGAGGATACAGCAGAGGAAAGCCTGATCCTAGTGGGGCATGTTTACATTTTTTGAAAAGGGCCTTCTAAGATCTAATTCCATGGACAGAATTCCTGTGCAGGCAGACTACTGCTTTGGTTCAATAAAGCAAAGTTCATGTTCCTACATATCATTGTAGATGTGAGGGCACAACCTATTCCTAGGTTTTGAACATAAATAGAAATTTTTCCTATTTATGTTATAAAAGTCTATGTTCTTCATTGCTCTTTGACTTTTGCTTGGAACTGCACCTCGGACTTTTCCATCTTACGTCCTATCTGCCATCCTTTTTTGCATATACTTCTTTTTCCAAGGAATACCAGATGGATCCCACTAGGCAGAAATAAAATCTTAAAAACCCCTCAGAAAACCAAGGTCTGGTACCCTAATGGGGATTTCATCATCTCACCAAAGCAAGGCACGGTAGGTGGTTGTGTCTCAAATTACATCAAGATCATTTTATATCCAAAACGTTGAGAAAGGTTCGAGGTTCAGAATTCACTTAGAGGTAGCTCAAAGGAGAGAGGGCAGCAGGAGGACTGAATTGATGAACCAGGTGGTACACACTCTGCTCTGACAGTGGCTATTAAAACAGCTGGAAGGAGTTAACCGTGATACTTAACATGGAGATAGGGAAACACAGCATCACACAGTGCATTCTGGGTGGACAGAGGCTGCCTTCCACTGCCCCCTCCCCTTTCTTAAGAAGGGACAATACAGCATTGCTTTAGATTTTCCATTAGAGCAGCTCATTCCAGCATCCCCTATGTGGCAGATGCACAAAGCCAACATGGCAAGGCCGGCTGTAACAATAAAAGAACAACACAGAAGGACCACTTCCGGAATTGGATTACAGAGGTAGAGTCAGTAAGTGAATTCCAGGAACATGGGTGAAGACCAAGAATGATGGCAGCTACAGAATGGATATCATCTCACCTCTCTTCTTGGGAGATGCTTGTGAGATGCTCTGTGGGATCAGTATGATTTTCTATTGATTCAAGCATGCAACTGACTCTGAAATGGAAACATCACTGCTATTTTATGCACACTAACACATCACAGTTGCAACCATAGGTCATAGTCAAAACATTGATATGACACTGTTACATTTTAGAGAACTATGTTCAGGCAGCTTCTCTCACAACCTTCTGACTTCTTTCTTAGAGGACTAAAACTTCCCTGAGCAGCACCATAAACTTCCTGCTGTTATTCCCCAGGCCCAAAAGTAGAAAGCATACATTAAGTTCAGACCCTACCCTCGGTCCACAACATGCAGCCTTCTTGCTCCTTCTACACAACCAGCTAACTCCTCTCTGTCCTTCTCCCGGCCCCCTGACCCTGTTTGTCCCTCATAAAACATCATAACTCCTCTGTTCTCTCCCAGCCACCTGACCAAGGCCTCTTCTCAGCACAACCAGCAGATCCCCATGGGCTCAGCATAGCTAACGCTCTCTTTTGTAGGGCTCTTCCTTACTGGTTGTACCTGTGGCTTGTCGAGGGTTAGACTGCTTCCACTCTCTGCAATCAGCACAGCTACTCACAATGCTTTTCTGTTGATTCAGGTATTCAACTGATTTTGAAATGGAAACATCACTGTTTTATATACATGCAACTAACAAGTTTTTTAGTTGGAGGACTTCAGGTTGTTTCTGAGAACAGCAGACTGTTCAACCCAAGAGAATTTTGGAGAAGTACTGTGAAAACAGACAGATCATTTGTTCAGTCATTCCCCTTTGGTATGCATCTTTTTTCACTATGGCATCAAAATAACAATTAAGAAAGTAAAAACACAGGAGAAAAAGTGGGGAAATTGAATATGCAAAGGTGAAGACATTAATTACTAATTTTGCTATGCCTGGGTTCAGATATGCTGAACAAGAACAACCCCAGTGCTTTGAGAACTTGCCGAACTGAGGTCTGCTTGGCGATCCCTACTTGGGGAATAAGCCTCAAGATTTCTGGAGAGGACCTGAAAACTCAGGAGGTGAAACTAACATGGTGGGCAGTATCAGCACAAATCCCTGGGATGCATAATGGTCCTTAAGCCTGGGATCCCAGGAGTCAGCTTGTGCCAGCTCTTAGTAGCTAGGAGAAGAGGAGAGGTTCAACATCCTACTGAAATGTGGCTGTCCTCTTCCAGCTGCCCCAAAGCTTAAGGAATTGCACAAAATACAGAAAGGAAAGAAAACATAGATAAGTATTACTATTATTTCATATTGGTTTTAGAACACAATCTCAGAGCTGGGGGGGGGGACAAAAATGGATCATTACATACATTAAAAAAAAAAAAAGTTTTTGTTGTGCGACTGTGTGGGTGCTACTTTTCAAGACCTGCACAGGGCTTGGGCAAGAGTACAGTTGCTTTTAGACATGTGCAGGTCTCCCTGCAGAGATCTCCCAGAACACTGCCATGTAGTCTGCGCTAGGGATGGTGGTTGATGCACTAATGGCATTCTAAATCACTCAGAGCAGACTACAGTTAAGAGAACTAACACTGTTTCTCTTTCATGTTGGAGCTGGAGAGATCTTTTGGCTCAGAAATATAGAGGAAAAAGGGTGGGCTAATCCAGAATGGCTTGCAGGAAAGCTCTTACTTCTAAAGGACAAGCTAAGGGTTATTGCCAGCCTCTGAACTGTCTCATTTCAAAGAAAAAACATTTCTGTCAAGTCAAATAGGCATTGTCACATAAAGTACTGATTTATAGTTGACCTCATATAAAAGATGTAGATAATCTAATTTTTTTTGTCCTAGATCATCTTGGTAAAAAAAATATTTTCTGGAAACAGTTCTTTTAGAGGCAGGAGTGAATACAAACACTTGAACTACTTAATTTTTATCACAAAAGGACCCTTTCTGTGAATTGAAGTGCATGTGCTGGCTCCTCCTTCTTCCTGGAGCCCTCCAGCTTCTCTTCCTTCATATTGTTTTTCCATCTGCAGTGTTTATAATAGTTGCAATGTTTCTGCAAGATGGAGACAGGGCTGTTTATTTAGGAGGCTGTACTCAGAAGCTTGTCAATTTAGCTGGACTGTTTGCCAGAAAAGAAAATTCAGTCTATTAAACGATGCCAGCTTTTATTCGGGATGAGCAAATCCATTCAGAAAATAAATCCCTTGTGCCCTCTTCGTACTCTCCCTTTTGATACATGAGCATTGTTAAGTCTGAGTAGTTCATATGTTTATTCTTTTTGTAGAAAAGAGTTATTTCCTGTAGAACAAAAGTCTTTTGGGAAAGAAATCAAGCTCTGTGAACTTCAGTTCGCAGCTTTTTATCCAAGAGTTCAGAAAGAGGTTAGGGGAAAAACAAAAACAGTGTAAGTGGAGCAGACTTTGAAAAGCTTCTCCTGAACTTGCTCTGACATTGTCAAAGGGAGAGAGCAACCTCCAAACTTGATCTGCCAGCTTCCCTTGGGGTCAGCAGAACCTTCTGCATGGCACAGATGGCGTCAGGGCCATGGTCCTTCTCCTGATGAGCACTGTGCTGGCATCCTCATCATTGCCTGCACCAAGGGGAGCTCGGAAGGCTCAGCAGTGTCTCTACTGCTCTTCAGTGGATGGAGACATGAACAGGAATGTGTACGTCTGTGTGTGTATATAAACCAAAGGAGGTTTAGGAGGATGTAGGTTCCGATGGAGATGGACCCCATGGGCCACAGGATGAGAGTTGCCCCGCAGCCCATGGGTAATGCAGTTGAACACGTGTCCCAAATGTTGGTGTACTCCTACCCAGGTGCACACTACAAATCTGAGACATGTGACATTTTTGGTTGGCTGGTTTTCACGAGTGGGAAGTGTGGTGGTGCATCCCTCCCTTCCTTCCAGACCATACTATGATCTGGAAAATGCTTGTGAGGCCTCGGCCTATGACGAACAGTACCTGGAAAGAGCTCTTCTTGACCTTCTCAGAAACACCATCTGTTCCCAGGAAGTTGCGCTGCCTAACCTCCTGCTCCTTTTTGTTTGTTTTTTTTTAATGGAGAACTTTATAAAACTTTTTCCCTGAGTAACAGCCCAAGTGGAATGACCTTTTGTTCTCCAGCTTTCAAAGAAGGAGTGCCAATCTGAAGCGCGGCTGGGGTGAAACTTCATCATGACTAAAGCCTACTCTCTTGAGGCCCTATAAACCGCAGTCCAGAATGAGACCCTTTGAACTCTCCTGGAGCACAGTGTCTGTGTGCAGACATGTGTGTATATGCTATAGCCAATGTGGGAAAAATGCTGCTCTCCTGGGTTCTTAAGTACTTTGTAAGTAAGTTAGGCCTGTAAGTAAGTTACTGTTGTTTTATTGTAAATCCCATATGAATTCCTTACTCTCTTCCACCCCCCACTGTCTCCACAAGGACAGTTTTGGGTTTATTTTGGTTTGTTTTGGTTTGGACTGATTGATCCTGGATTTCTTCTTGCTGTTTTTCCTCACTGTGCTTAACCATCTAGTAAGCAGCAGAGTGAACCTTGGCAATGAACTTTGTCATGCTGTCACTTTTATAATTAACTTGTTTATACTGATACCTCTGCTGGTGATTCTTAAAGCAATTTACAACACTCATTCACTTGGTTTGGGAAGGAGGTTGTTGTTTTCCTTGATTAGTCTTGTCCAGCATGGCACAAGCATTCTAGGTCCTGTGGCAGGATTTTTACCTGCTTCACAGCCTCCCCACCACTGCTGTGCTTCTATAACTGGAGCAAGCAAAGAACAAAAGGGTGGAGAGCCAGGACAGATGGAGAATTCAGAGATACTATCAAGAAGAGATCAAATTAACACTAGTAACTCCTAAGGAAATTTAAAGCACTTTCCCTATCAAGTGACCAGGAGAACATCATCGGCTCAGATTTGAAGTCTACTAAGAAAAAAGAGAAAGCACCTCTTTGAGAATGAAAAAAGAAAGGAAGAGGCAAGTCCCATTGCTAAGAAGTGACTTTACTGGTCATTCAAACTGGTTCTGTGATACTGAGATAAATGGATATAAGTCTGAAATAATTCCTCCAAAAAATGATGAATGTCTGTGATGAGACTTTCAGAAATTTAGTGGTGCATCCAAGAAAAAGGAAATCATAAAACTGGAAGGATGAAAGGGAGGTGCTTGTATTAGTTGCATAGCACATTTCCCTGACTATTTTTTGCCAAAAGCCTGGGCTAGGGAACTGTCATGGGATGAGTTCTGAGAAGTGTGACCAGGTCCAGGGTTGTGACAGATGCACTTTATATGGTGTTGTTTAGACTTAATTTTAATTGGATAGCTAAAATGAATACCAAAAAGTAAACAATCAGGGAGCTTTGAGACTATATTTTCAGGTGAACCAATATATTCCCATCAAGCTGCTTTTCTGACAGTGTCTTTGTTTTTCCAATGTAAATTTCACACTGATCTTATTAATCCTGCATTTTTATTAGAGATATTTTTTTCTAGACTTACCTCTGCTCCTTCGTCATATTCAACCTGGAGTTCAAACTGAAATTTTAAATGATTTCTTAAACCAGTATAGTGAGGTGGGTAGTAAAACTGAAGTGTCCTGTTTGGATTTCCCAAACCTTGGTTATAATGGCTACCTGGAGAAGTTTTGCCCAATATATAGTTGTTTTTTTTTTTGGCGAAGAAAGGTAAATAATAGGGACTGAACAAAGTTAGGAACTTGTTTTAAACAAGTACTAAAGGAAATTCTAACAAGGTATTTGTGAAAACTAAAACCGAACACCTGCAGTTTTTAAATTTAACATTTCTAGCTTGTTCCCTATTGAAATTTGACCTCCAGTGTAACTACCATCAACCTCTGCAGCCCTGAGAGATGCTGTTTCAAGGATGAGAATCTTCAGGGACAAACAAGTTTGCAAGAGCTAAGCATATTTATGTCAGCAGCAGAAAGAATGGCCCAAATCGATTCTCAGGCATCCCCCTACAGTGGTTTCCCATCAGCACCCAAGTTTGGCAACATGATCAGGCTGACCCAAGAGGGTTACAAATGTACAGACACCTTTGTCACCAAAATACCAGGTAGTTCATCTCCAGATGCAAAATACAGAGAAGGATAACTGAGGTGTGTTTTTCTCTTTAAGTAAAGGCTGATGTCAAGATTTACTGTTGTGGTCTGGGGGTAGTCAGCACTGTTAGTGCCTGTGGAATATTTTTCCTAGGGCTATACAAGAAATTTCAGTTTCAAATGGAGTCTGTTTGGTTAAGATTTACCAGTTCTTATTTATTTGGCAAAAAAACCTCCAACCCGCCAACCATGCTACTAATATATATGAAATACAGCAGCCAAAAAACTTTTTGTCCTTTATTTTGCATATGTGTGGGCATATAGGAAATCATCCAAAAGAAATCAAATTAAGAAATGCATCACCAATTATCAAATACACATAAATTAATCTTTTCTGCCTGAAATACCAATTCAGGGGACATATTCACCTACTCATCACATTTCCCACTGAAATTAACAGAACAAGGTTGTCGGCCCGCAAGGAGTAGGCAGGGAAAAAGCCACCACATGTTCACTGCAGCATGTGATAATAACTCACTGCTGAGTGTGGTTGGGCTCTCATCCCACCTTGTTCTCCTCCAACAGCCTGTGACTGCCCTGGGATTTGGCCAGTTGCTCCAGGTTCAGCTCTGAAGAGGGGTAAACCTGTCCTAGGGTCCTGGGTGGGAGCTTGGCTTCATTCTTCTCTTCCCTGAGCGTCCATCCAAGGCTGGTGGCTGTGGTGGGGTCTGGACAGTGCCCTCATTGACTGCTTTTGGAGGGAGAGGTGGCAGCAGGTAGGAGCATATCTTCACTTGGGTCACTGGTGGGACAGCAAGCCTGCCACATCCCTGAAGAGAGGTCAGGCAGATCTACAGCTAAAATCAGGCAAGGCAGAGCTCTCTCTCTTCAACTGCATCTCTGAATGGGTCTCACAGGGCTGCGGAGAGGTTTCCCTTCCTCCTGCCAAAGTGGTCTTGGATTGACAAAGCTTTTAGGAGTATGAAATATGGCTGACTAAAGCATTTTGCTGACACAGCCCAAGGGTTCATGAATCAAGAACTGCTCCAGGCTGAAAGAACCTGCTGTACAATCACCTATTTAAATAATAGCACACTTTAATTTATCTGAGAGAACATGTCGTGACAACATAGCTTGATTAAGGTCTAGAAATATCTACATGGGAGATTTGAGAGGGCAGGGTATTCTAGCACATAAAGGCAAAATGACACAATCAAATTCCTAGATTCAGAAAGTAGCTGTGTTTAACCTCACAAAAAGTTAGGGTTTGGGTCAGTTCGAAGTGGCATTTGAAAGCCCAGCACCAGCATGTGAGGCGCTGTGGGCTGTGAAAAATGTGCCCTCCAGTGAGATTCTTGTAATTTTCTCTTCTCCACTGTAGACCTGTGAGTCTCTGAAAAGAGCAATTTGGGATTGCTCAAATTGTCTGTGCTAGTAAATGATCAAGGTCTGAGTGGCTCAAGGAGATAAACACCCTGGGGGGTAGGTGGGTATCATGAGATGGAGTCAGCATGCACTGCACAAAAATTAGCTTGTGAAACCAAGTGACCAGCCTACACCCCAGTGTTTTTTCCCTGTTATCTTTATATGGTATAAATTATATTGAATGCTGGCAGATGCTCATATCCTTGCAATCTTGCCATTATGATGTCTTTTTTCCCAAATAAACACCAGAAAAGAGCAACCCCTTGGGCTTTATAGTTTAGTGGTGGATTGGAAGTGTTAGGTTTACAGTTGGAATCACCGATCTTGAAGGTCTTTTCCAACCTAAATTATTCAGTGGTTCATTTGCAACAGTTTGTATTTACTGTGCTACAAATGTTTTGCTCCCTTCTGCAATGACAACCACCTTAGCACTGCATCTATCACACATCTCCTTTTCTCTTTAGTCCAGCTGTAGCAGGACTTTGCTAGCTGCTCTCCCCATTCCTTTGACCCTATGTTTTTCCTTAAACCTCTTTTAGAAATTACAATATCTCTCTTTCCTCTGTATAGGCAACTGTGTGCCTATAGACACTAGAAGCCCAGGCAACTACACATGGATCTAACAAAATCGGTGTTCTCTTAGTTGAAGAGATTTGGGAAATGTGTGGCACCTGGTCGTGGAAGGAGCTGAGAGAGCATAGGGGCTGTGGGAAAGTTGGGCATTATAAGGAGCAACTGTTTAATATATGGTCTCATCCTTTTAAAACTAATCATTTACCAGATATGAATAATCCTTGGTGAAGAGTGCCCGTTCCCCACTGGGATTGACAAATCAGGATCTGTGGGTGTGCTGTTGGCTCTTAAGTTTTGTGTATGATCATCACCTTAAATTGCACCTGCCAGATCATCTCCCAGTGCACCCTGCTGTATCACATGCTAAGCATAAGCCTCCTGCTCAATAACCAGTTCCTTCTGTCCCAGGAAACTTGTTGCTTCCCTTATCTTTATAACTCATGGCTGCCACATTGGCTGCAAAGGGCTTGAAAGTCAGAAAATCACACTTGCAATGTACTTTTACTATGGAATGTATTTTTAAGAACATTAAAGCTCATGTCAGCCAGTTCTGCTGCCTTTTTCTCTTTAGTTCACTACATAGCATCTGCTAAGGCCACAAAAGAATTGTTTCTATCTCTCTCTAGGTTGTCCTTTCAAGGAACCATGCTGTTCCATATTGAAAAACCAGTGACAGGAAGGAAACAGTCCTCCACTGAAAAATGTTTCAGAATATCATTTAACTTGTAAAAAGCTAAAGGCTATTGCAAGTTTCTGTACCAACTCCCATTCAGAGCTAGGACATCCCATCTCAGTGTTAGATCAGGTTGCTCAGAACCACATCCAGCAACTTTTAATTACCCCTGAGAATGGAGTCTCCACAGTCCCTCAGAGCAGCCTGTCTCCATGTTTGACCAATTTTCTGTAAAAATTTTGTTTGCAATTGTCTAATTTGGATTTCTGTATTTCTGCTGTTGCTACTTCTCTCCACTGTGTCATATCCTTTTGCTGCCTGTATGTCCCCTTCAAGCCTTTGTACACAATTCTTGACTTGGTGTTTCTGGAGATGCTCTCTCTTTCCTTGGAAAAGTCTCCCACTGGATTTGTTCTAACGAGATGTTTGGATTTCTGCTTGACCACTAGGACCGGCTCAGTACAAAAGATTTAGCCTTTCTGTGACTCATTCCAAGCACTTTCTCCAAGTACTGTCCACTTTTGAGAGTACTGATAGAATTCTTTCTTTGTTTTTGTTTCAATTGAACATTTTCTGTTTGACGTTAATGGTAGATGGAACTGTGGAGTTTGTGGAGTTTGGCTTTTCTCCTTTTTATTTGTTTTTTTTTTTTTTTTGGACACTGACACTGGTCTTCCATTGACTGAAATGTTGCTCAGTGGCATGTGCTGATTCCCTAAAAAAGTTTCAATACCACAGCTGGAAAATGTACAAATCTTTTTCTTTCCTCTTCTTTCTTCTAACAAAGAACATAAGAAAGGATGTTCTAGAAAGGGACATTTTTTTTCTTAACATCATTTTACTGAATAAATGGGTTTTTTTGCCATGTATCCAAGAGAGCTAATTAAAAACAGAAGATAAAGTTTTCTGATTGATGACTTCATACCAAGAAAGAAAAAAAAATTATTCTGCCTAGAAATTACTTCTGTTTTCTAACTACTGGGAAACCTTTCAGATATATCAAATTTAATAAAATGTAGTGTTTATCCCTTTGTGCAAGCTTACTGTATGTGTATAAATCTTATTTTCCTAAGAGATATTAAAGTAAATGGGCCTGAGGAAGTACTGTTGAAATATTTATCTTCTTTCAGCTGTAAATTTGGTCAGAGAGAAGTTAGGATATTTGGCTTTTTATATACACAGAAGCTTTAGATTTGCAAAGCTTCATCTCTCTTTCTTCTTCTTCAAAGCCAATCTCATAAACAAAGGAACTGTTCCCAAACTGTCACCATAATGTCACTCAGTTCCACGGAGCCACCACATCACTTCCATTGCTATAACAACTGAACATCATCTGTTGCTAATGCCTCAAAAACATTTTGAAAATATCTCTGAAGTGACAACTTCAAATGAAGTCTTTCTGCAATGTTTTGCAGAGACTCAGTTTTAAGAAGAAAACTTTAGAATGAAGAATTATTTTATTAAATATTAATAGCACTGGTAATCTGTGATAATGAAATCATGTTTCTCACTATTAAAACATACTTTTCTATTTTGTTCTCCCTTATTATTTTCTATTTCATATGAAATATTGAAAAGTTTTATATGAAGCTAAGACTTTGAATAAATAGTATAAAAAAATTGAATGCAATTTAAAGTGGACAAATTCAGAACTGTACACTTCAATAGGAGTAATCCATGTCAGAAATGCAGAATGAAGGCTGAGTGGCTTTGTAGCTTTACAGCAAAAAGTCAGGAAGTAAATGCACCAACATCCTCCTTCTCCTGCAGATTAAAAAAAAAAAAACAAATAAAAATTAGGAATTCTGTCTCCAATGGGCATGGAAAGGAATCCTTGTGCTTTTATTGTGACCACTCATCAGGGTGGAATTGGAGGAGGCTTTTGATCTGGGACTTCATGATTGATTTAATTCAGTTGGAAAGAATCCCATGGACACTAGTGTAACCAGTCTGAGGTTTAGAAATTAGTCTAAGGTTAGCTATCATGCAGAACTGTAGGTACAGTATTGCCTTGCAAGGGGTGGGGGCTGTGTGGTGACAAGAGCACAACCTTTACCGTCTTGGCACAAAGAATAGCAGCAAGAGTGGAAGAAACTCCAGTGGGTGGGAGGAAGCCTTGAGGCTTGATGTGGGTGAGCAAAGGTGGAAAAACTCAGGGCAGTGAAAGAAATTCATGACCAAGTGGTGAGCCGGGATTTTGCAGAAGGAGCTCTGACAGGAACATGCTGGAGACCAGAGCTGTAGTGGGGCTTAAAATAAAGAAAGAGATCTAAGAGAGTGTGGGGGAGCGCGAGGGAACTGTAAAGGGGAAAGACAGCGAAACAGCAGCCAGCAGAGAAGGTTCACAACTCACTCATTCAAATTTCCATCAGTCTCTTTCCTCCTCACCAGCTATAGCCCATTGATGCCTGACAGGGCAGAATTCTAGCCTGGAATCTCACAAACAGGGAAAAGGGCCAAAGTGGCCCAGCGGGGAGGGAAGAGAAGAAAGGATAGGAACAGCAGGATGTGAAACAAAGCACCTCAGAAGAGGTCTTTCTGCTCCTCTTGTTTGCTGATCCACAAGTGGCCAGATGAGCATTCCACACAGTGACATGTCCATGGACTGTAGATTGTGACTATTACAGAGACCGTAACAAGATGAGACAATATGACTGGTTTGGGTGAAATTCATGCTGATGGAAAGTCAAAAACCTGTGTTGCCTTGTGGGAATAAAATTTCCAGAGAGCTTTTTAGAGCTTCACCACAAACTGCTAGTACCCTATGAGCTTCACTGGCCTTCAGAAAACAGCATGGATGCAACAGTGCTGAGTGAAAGCATCAGCCGATTCCCTCTTTGGGTCAGGACTCCTATGATTTATCTGTAGAAACATCCTACAGAATTTGCCAAAAGTAGGAAGAATGAGTTTGTGCTTGTCAAGTTCCTTCTTCCTAGGTTAAATTAATGTCACAGTGACTCCTAGTTTTCAGCTCCTAACAGAGGATGTGATAATCAGGTGGACAGGTCTGAGTACATGGGAAGGTGTAACAGTATGATGGACCAAATCCCATCAATTGTGCTTGCTATGGCTTTGATGTCTTACAGCCTTCTCTCAGGCTTTGCATGCCCCTGTGACCAAATAAAATGGGAGAAAAAGATGCAGCAGCATTTCCACATTAGCTTCCTACCTTCCTAGCACTGAGGAACCTGTCTGAAAGCAGTGACCTTAACTGCACTCTCTCTCCTGAAACAGATTCTGTTTGATGGGGAGAAAGAGGAGACAGGTTAGAAATTGTGCCCGCATGCTTAAGAAAGAAACCTCCCCTTCTGTTCAGGAGCTCTGCAGGAATTTCAGACTCAATTGCATCACGCTTGCCACTTCAAGGCCTTCAGCGACTGATTGCACACTTGGAAAATATCAAACCTAACTGAACCTGACGTGGTTATCGGTGTAACTCACTCAGGTTTGACAGCCTCCTTCCTCAGGGTTCCTCCTTGTGTTCAGAAATGTCTCTGGGGAAAGAGCAGGCATTTCTTCCCAACATTATTCAGAGTGATAATTGCTTGTTTTATAAAAGAGCACCTCTTTACATTTTCCTTTGGAGTGACGCAATTCAGTCTTTCATACAGTGACTTCATTTTTTTGGTTTGTGTTAAAATTTGTTGAAAATACTCCCTAAATGAAGAAATACAGCCTTTTATCTAGTCTTTATATAAATGATGTCCTTTTCATGTATTTTAAGTTTGTTTGTTATCATCCTAGATCTGATTCATAGGAATGATTTGTGTCATATTCACAGGAATAGTTCCTGTCATGAGGATGAAAACCAGTCTGCCCCTGGCTTGCGTTTCTTCTGTAGACATTTCACTTGATGTGAAGAAATAAGCATTAATAGAATAACATGAAAATGGAAATTTCTATCTTACCAATGGTTAACTCACTTGAGCTATAGGAAATACAGGCTCAAGATCCAGCTGTAATGAAAATGTACCTAGTGAAATGCAGAGAGAGTGCCTCAGGCTGCACTGACCTGCCTTCAGCCCTCTTGATTCAAAATATCGTGCCTGAGGTTTGCTGAAGATACGCTTACTACTAGGGAATTATCTCCCCACCTCCTCTCACCTCTCCTTTGAGAATTCAGATTTTGGGGCATCCAGCTGCCGCTGTAACCAGAGTTCCCACCAGCTTACCAGTGGCTTATATTAATTTCATGACAATTTGAACACAATGGGTGCCAAGCAACATAATCTTTTGGAATTGAGAGAAAGCAGTCATTGCTAGGGGCTGGTGGGATCTCAATAACAGCTGTGAGAGCAGCAGGGAGTCCAGAATTGTGTGTTTACACACAGAGTGGCTGACAAGAAACCTCTGGGCATGAGGTACTGTGTAGCTGAAGGTAATAAGCATTCAGTTTGGAAGCGATGGCAGCAGCTCCATCCTTGTGTCCCTGTGTTACTAACATTGTGATCAGAGCTCGTTTCACTGATGCTGCAAACGTGCCAGACCCACTCTGTTTTCCAGTGTGCTGGCTGGACTTGGTCACCATGAGGAGGAGGCATCTGCCCAAGTGTGGGCACCTGTACCGTAAATGTCAACTATTGAATGAGTCACTCTTGGTTGTCTTCACCAATGAAACTCAGAAAAGATTGTTAGGGCATAACTATCCCACCCACAAGCAGTCATCTAAAATCAGTATTTATACTGCATCCTATAAGTTTCTAGATAGTTAAATTGGAGATGTTTAAAGTCAGTGAGTGTCACCCTGAATATCAGATGTTCTCAGAATGCCATTGCATTTTCTACAGGCTTTCCAGCAGTTATTTCTTAATCCTTGTGATGGAGCTTTTAATAGATGAATTTGTTTTTTTTTGTAGAATATTGATTCTGTACTTTAGCCAAAAAGACATTTTCTTTTCTTAAAGTTGTTTTAGAAATGTCAGGGAACTTCCAGCAATTGACAGGATTGCAGGTAGCTGGAATGTAAAAGGGAAGAAGGGAAGACACCACCTCTGTTATGTATTTAAGGACTTCATGACTACTGTGATGTGTAGAAAGATAGAGTCACTGGATTTAAACTGCTGAAGTCTTGTGACTTCCAAATTCTCCGCTCCTTCTACACAGTTACACCAAAATACATTTAAAAGTCTCACCAGGTCAGATATTTCCATCTACAATGGCACATTTTTACACAATTATGCATAGATTTGAACAATTAGTATTAGGCAAAAGGCTAGGTAGAATCAGGGCCTTAGCACTGGAATCCTTACAGTAGCAGCTAAAATACACAAAAATGTGAAAAGTAATATAATTGTTTTTCCAGGACTTAGGAAAACATGTAGCTTATTTTTAAAGCGCTTGGAAATCCACTTCAACAGTTTAGCCTTGTTGAAGGTCTTTGAAGTTCTTAGACATATAACAATCTAAAATGATAATCAGGGTCTGGCCTTTAGAACTTTTTAGTATTTGATGCTAGTGGAAGATGATGGATTGGTGAGCTAGGTGTGTGAATCCTTTCTTTAGCCATAAGGAGAGGCTGACAGCAGGGCAAACTCTGAAGTGTGATGATAACATGCCTTAGTCCCCTGACAGATAGGTTCAGTTTCTGAGCTCAGCAACACCAATGATAATGCACATCTTCATTTAGGTAAGCAGCTTCTGATATGCGTTGCTGCTTTTGAATAAACTCCCAATGCAAAATAACAAAAAAGCATTTAGGAAAATTTTGCCCCTAGGAAAATATTGAGGGAGGTTAAAACTTTTGAAGAAGTTGCCCAGAGATGTTATGAATTTTCAACACTGGAGATGCTAAAATTATGATAGAATAACACTGAGAAACCTCTTAAGCTTTGAAATTGGATCTAACTTCAAAGCTGAATCTACTTTAAACTGAAGTTTGAAGGAGCTAACCTCCAGAAATCCCTTCCAGTCTAAATTATTTTATGTTTCCTATTTACTAGTTTCAGCTTGCCTGACCTCACATTTAATGCAACTGTTATGAAATCAGTAAGTTACTTGGAATCTGTGGCACTCCTCTCACTTAGAAAAGGAAGTGGCTCTAAATTTCTATTTATAATTCCGCTGGTGACTTCTTACCCTTAGACATTTTAGCTGAAGCTAAACTTGCTGTTGAATACCAATTACACATTTTGTGGTAACAGTGTTAATTAATCCATGTCTACAGCAAATCTCTGCTGCTCCTTGCAGGCTGCCTTTCTTTTCTTGTTTTCATCATTAGTGTGGTAGGTAAATTCTGCACGTTGAGAGCTTTAGGAGATTCCTTCTGCTGTAATTTTCTAATAATGGATGAAAGCATACTTACGCTTTGAATCTTAAAGAATATTTGTTCTTCATTCTGACATCCTATCAGGGCAGAAGCTATTACAGAATTATTAAGCAACAGCTATTACAGAATTATTAAGCAACAGAATTATTAAGCAACAGAGGTGAACAAGTGCCACTGCTCTCCTTTACCTCCTTTACATGCAATTATTACAACCAGTTGTATAAAGCTATATTCCTTTCCCCAGAATCTGTTCACAATTGCACTGAGGCAAATTCAATTCAGAACGTGTACATTCAGTTCCCAGAATAGTTCCTAGGTGAAATTCAGCAATAACAAGTGGTTGCATAAAACTAATTCTGCATGTGAGGTTCTCAGACAACCCAGCAAGTCTGTACTGATTTTAAATTTAATAGGTGTTTAATGGAATACACAACCAGTGTGGGAGTGTTTAATGTGTAGGACAAAAAGCTACTAATATAACGGTGAATGTCAAAGAAGGCTGGTCCTACATTATGATTCACAGCAGCTCAGAAAACTTCTTTTGCAGATGAGTCTACTATTGTTGTGAGTGTTAATGTTAATAGTTGCTCATGATTACATTGAAACTGAAATTATTTTAGAAGCAGATAAATGCTGATATGATTCAGTTCATCATTAAGCTAAATTTAGAAATCTATAGGAAAATTATGTGTCTGAAGTCTTTTCATACTTCATGGAGATCTAGTCAATGGAGGCTTGAAAAGAATTCATCTGAAGAGAATGGGATGCAATTCATTTACTCTCCCACAGGTATTATTTGAGATGCCTTAGGCCATCTGAGACATCTGCATGGGGCCCCTTCTCTTCTCCACGCTGAACCCCAACTCTCTCAGTCTGTGTTCACAGGAGAGGTGTTCCAGACCTGTGATACACTTGGAGGCTCTCTTCTGGACTCACTCCCACAGGTCCATGTCCTCTCTGTGCTGGGACCCCAGAGCTGATGCAGCACTGCAGGTGGGGTCTCACAGAGCAGAGCAGAGGGGCAGAATCCCCTCCCTGGCCCTGCTGCCCACGCTGCTCTGGATGCAGCCCAGGACACGTTTGGCTCTCTGGGCTGTGAGTGTACACTGACAGCTCATGGCCAGCCTCTCACACACCAGCACCCCCAGTCCTTCTCAGCAGGGCTGCTCTCTATGGTCACAGCAGTTGTGCAACAGCTACCCTCTTGGAGTAGACAAAAGAGTTTCTCTGTAGTGCAATTCTCCCTGATGTAGCATTTTTCCTATCTAGATTTTTTTCTTTTTTTTTTTTTTTTTTCTTCAAATATTTTTCTGCTTATTACAGGCATGAGCAAAGTGGGAGTATCCTCTTTACCTCAGCTGATCAAGTTTTCTTTCAGTGAAGCATTCCCTTGGCAAGGACGAGGCTTGGAAATGGTAAGAGGATGTGGTGACTCTCCACTGTGGCTGCTGGCCACATGGCCTTGGTGTGTCATGCCGCTCCACAGCCATGCAGCTCAGCTCGGTGGCTGCACTGCTCGTGCTGCTCAATTCTGAATCCTTCTTGGTGCATGGTTACTGACACTTCTCAAAGGGCTTGGGTGCTTCATTGCCAAGTGGGAACCTGACTTGGGGAATTAACAATGAGCTCCATGGAGCAACATTCCTAACAGTAACGATGGGCTGCTTACTGAAAAATAAATATAATGTGTTAAAGAGATAGGGGAATGTATAAGAGGAGTAACACTGGAAGACAGTAAATATCCCAAGACAGCCCTGGCACTGCTCACAGTCGTGGACAAGGAAAGGATGAAGACAAGCTACTGGAAAAAAACAGACAGGGACAGTAAAACAGAATAGACAGCATTCATCATACTCAGTTTCTCAATCTGTTCAGCCTCTGTTACTTTGTGAAAAATTGAGGCAAACACTTTTTTTCTTAAGAAAAAAAAAAAGAGACAAACTCAGAACCAACACACTCAGAAGTAATTTTTAAAATTTAGCTGTAAAAAGAAGGGAGTTTCCAGGTTTACTCAAAAAAGAAAAAAAACAGACAGCTCACCTAACCTAGCCAAAGAAACACAGAACAATTCACGGTAACTCATGAATGTGCTAAACATGCTAGTAAAACATGCATACAAAGTAAGTGTAGTCACAGTGATTCATTGTAGTGTTATCTGTCTTTTCCTCTAAGACCCTTGCACACACTGTGATTATTATGCCTGAGGGGTAAGCATCACTTTATTTTCATGTTTGCCTGCACTGTCAAGCTCTGTATAAGAGCTGGTTTCTGTCAGACTATATTAAGGTTAGTGGAAGGATTTAGGCTCTTGCTGCTGTGGTTCAGCTGTCTGATATTTTAAGGTCTACTTTAAGATGAAATCATTCACTTTCATTCTTTATTTCTCCCCAGTAGCTATAAAGGGTCTCTATAGAGTAATTGAGGCAAGAAACTCATATTTTTATTGCTGCTGTCTGGACTAGAACTAACCCCTGCTTTGGAGCTCTGTGGCTGTCTGTGCCAGACAGGAGCACCAGCTCAGCAGTGTCTGGGTGCTGGTTTTGGCAGTGGTTGGGGCTTGGTCCTTGTTGGCAGCGCTAGGCTCCACCCAGGGCCCACTCTCCTCTAAATGAGAACCCTGGGGGCTGAGAGAAGCACCAGCACCAGGCTCTGGGGAAATGTAAACCGCTGGAACATGGCCCCTCATGGGCCTGGGAAACTCTTGGCTGTGATTACTCCAAGTCTGAATTCACTCACAGTGGGGGCTCTGGCATGTGACTGCCAACGCTGCTGGCAATACTCTGGATTTGGACACCACTGCCAGGTCTTGTGAGGCCAAGGAGAATGACCATCACAGAACAGACTTGCTGCAGCTTTGCACCTACAGACATGCCTGCTCCTGTTGACATTTGGCTTTTATTCAAATGGTGGCTGCTAGTCTTTCCCAGGCATGCCAGTGATAGGCTGGGGGATGAAAACTGAGGCTCCTGGATACCAAGCAGGCTGCATCTATCGCATCAGTCTCAAGGACTGTCATTTGTACTTCCTTGCCCCCTGGCATCTCGTCCCTTGACCTACCCAGAGGACAAATGCTATCACTAAATGGTTCCCTAACACTTCATAAAGATTTTTAGCGACTAGTACTAAAATACCTAGTGAATAATCGTGACAATTCTTTAGCTGCTCAGAGTCCCTGCTCCTTATGGACTTAAAAGCACTTTAGAAATGTGCAGAGATTCAGACTGATTCTGTCAAGATTCTGAATCCTGTTGTAAGAAATAAACAGCCCTTTTCTATTTTCCAGGTGGCATCCCTAACGATCAGAAAACAACTCAAGCTCTGTAAATATTATAAGAACAATTGTTGTTTTATTCTTTTTGGTGGGTACAAAAACCACAGTTTCTTACACAGAACAAGATTATAAATAATATCTGTAACATGAGTGACCCGTAGTCTCTTTTGATTCTACACTGCAGACTGATGAAGTACTCTAAACATTTTATCATTTTGTTTCTTGTATTAGACAGATGCAAATCTGTGGAACACGGAATGATGGAACAGAATGAAGGTAACAACAAACAAGAGGATGACCAACAACTTTTATAAAAAAAAATTATCTGAATTTTATTACAGTGATGGCATTTTATATCAATTATTGCAATGATTTTTCCCTAAGATGGTTAGAAAAAAGAATTGTGTTGTCCTCTACTGAATTTACATCAGTTAAAAAGCAAGCATGTTTCAATATTCCTCTTTTTCCAAAGAAAATGTAAATAATTTCTTTATTTTTTTCACAGGATTTACATATTTATTATTTTTTATCACAGTTTAGTGATTCATTTCTACAGCTGAACAGCTGAGTATTCTTCCATTGTATATATTGATGTTCTGGAGACACAGGTTAGCATGTTCATTGACTTCTATAGCTATTTTTCTCTCTTTGTCAAGACAAAGACCAAAATGGTGTCCTTTCTGAGCATGTTCTTCACAGTTTAATGCGCTAAATTGGCAAGTCTTATTAGTTTTAAGTCCACTCAAGTGAAATTTGTTGCTGTTAATACACCCTTCCCAGCCCCCTCCCCCCAACAAAACTAAATTATGAATTTTCCTGATATAAAATCTGAGTTTGGGTTTCCGAGCTGAGCTCATGCACACATTGTTGCTGATGATGTCTGGCGCATTTGGACGTACTTCCCTTTCTCAGCCAAATTATCAGTTCATCAATGACACTCCCATGTCGTTACAGTCTGTGCTGTGTTCCCATCAGTCACCAACACAGTTTGATTAAGGCACTCAATTATTTTTTTGGTTTTTATGGTAGGTCCGATGCAATTACAGCCAATCCTGAACTTTGTCTAATTGCGGTTCCAGTGTGCACGGCCTTCGGGCAGTCGGGAGTCAATACACGTCCGTTCTCTCCCACGCTCCCTGTGATGGATAATCTGGCTTTGTTTCTTATGGCTTCAGAAAAGGTAAGCTAGGTTTGAGGAAAAAGTAGAAAAGAGGAAAGTGTTACAATGTTTCTGTCCTTCAGCCAGCCAGGACACAGCAAACACCAAAATGTTAAATTTTAGACATCTGCATTTTTTCATGTTAAGGTTAAATATAAAAATAGTAATCATCATAAATATAATACATAGCATTAAGTCTACTGGGGAAAAAAAAAGACTAGCAATTCTGAGGGTAAATTTAATTACAATAAATCACTACTGATTTAAATATAAAATCTGAATTTGATAATGAAATTAACTGAAAAGGTAATACCTTCATCTAAACTGCTTCAAATTTATATACAGTGAGAAGACCTTTTGGAACCTGAAAGCATTAGCATCTGTGAATAAAATCATGCACAGGTGTTTATAGGCTTTGACCTTCAACTAGGAATGCCAGGATTAAATATAACTACTGAAAATTGTTCATAAATTGCAACAACTGTATCAGCTATCTCTCCATCATTCAAATCTAAAGAAATTATTGCTTATTTTCACAATGGAAATATTTAGTAACAGGAAATCTGGAACTGTCCTCAAATCTCTTTCTCATATATATTTTTTCCTACAATTAGAGAAGGTGATAACTTTCAAAGAAAATGTAATTTATTGAGAGAAAATACAGTTTAATACAGTTTTTTACATTATGTCTAAATTTCCTATAAGAAGGTTTAAATTTTTGTTACTTGAAAACCTTTAGTTTCAGCTAAGTCAGAAGAAAATATCTTGTTTAGGGACTAAATTACTCAAGAAAAAAATCTAGATTTGTTAAAAGATTTATAGTTTTGCCATTTAACTTTAGTAATTAAAAAAAACAGTCACCAAATCTAATAGGGCTCTCTCATGTGATTATAAAAAAAATAGAAAAGTTAACTAGTTTAAAGTAAATTATTTCCAGATGACTAAAATTAGGGTGTCTAAGGTCAAAAAATGCAGCAAGGTACCCAAACTATACTACATTAAAAGAGATTTCATAGATAACCATGTTAAGATATTAATTAGTGGGAAAATCTGATTTCTAGTCAGGAGAAGCTATGTAAATGGTATGTAGGGATGCAGTCTGAAATACCAATTGACAAAAAAAGGAGCTAGGAGGGTGCATTCACATAGGAGCAAAACGATGACAGACATCATAAAGTCATTTTGTTTGCTTTATTACTAATCCCTACATTTTGAACTTTATCCCTCTGAGCCCAGTTTCTCCTTCTGAGGTAGCAGTGAAATCCTGAGCTGGTGTTTGATATGTGGAGTTAATTTTATATATGAGTATATATATAGGGATGAGGAAGAGTCCTTAAAACTCCCAAACATTTCCACTGCTTCTGGTGTACATCTGTGGAAATGCACCAGTCCAATATTGCATTGTTATCAGTAGCTCCTTCAAAAAGTTGTCAAAAATACAGAGGCTGTTTGTGGCACAGTCGGAGCTTGGATTTAAAAGCAGTTTTCCAAACCAATTATCCTAAAAACTTCAGCTCTCAAAAGCACCCAAATTCAGGAAAAGGCCTCAGCTTATGGACAGCAATATGGCACTCCCCCTTACATTGAAAAGCCTTGGCTTTGGTAAAGGACATCCTTTGAAAACTTTCCCTGCCGCCACTGTACTTCATGACAGGGACTGTTACCAAATATAGCTTAAACTAAAACAACATCCAGATACAAAAAGTGTGGCAGAGGTGATGAGGAAGTGGGGACCTGGGCCTGTACACTTCCCCGCAGCAAATAAAAATCTCTGCATTTGCAAAGCACAGACACAGTGCAGTAAAGATTCACATGGTGCATGTCCTGAGTCCCACTGCAAATGGATGCTGGTAACTGCAGAAGTGCAGAGAACATGTTCTGGTCAATGGTAAGAAAAAAACCTAAAGGCGCTTTAGTGTGGAAGAAGGATGAGAGTTCAAACCAGATTAGGAAGCAAACTTGGGTGGAAAAGGGACAGATTGCTCCAGATGTGTTAAATTACCCAGAAAGTCATCATTCTGTACCAGAGTCTCTCCAGTGCACTAATCAGCTATCTGTTCATGGCCATTTAGAGTTTCCCACCAGGAAATCTGAGTGAGAGCACTCAGATTTGTATGGGATATATAAGTTGTATTTAACTGTGCTTTAGTAGCTCAGTCTAAATAACTTTCTGGCCATTGACAACACACTCAGGACAGAAGGACAATAAAAGGGGTCCAGGATTTAAAAAAAAAATAAAAAAAAATAAAGAGAACAACACTTTCTCACCAGCCTTCCACAGAAGAACAGAAACACTGCAAGTAAATAACTCTTGTCCTCAGTGCAAGATTAATAACAGCTCAGCAACACATCACAGGACAGCTCAGACACTTACAAAGCCAGGAGGAGCAGGTCAAACTTGTACTTGGGACAGTGCCATAAAGCCAAGTAATCAGGTAGGTGTCTGCTCTATGTTTTAACTATGCTATAGGTAACAAGCCAGGCTAATTGCTTAACTGTGCTGCTACAACTTCAGATTTATGGCCTGGATGCAAAAACAGTTTCAGAAGTGGCTGGGATAAGAGGGAAAAGTCTCAGTATTTACTGTAAATATTACCCAAATCATGGAAGTCTCCTTTCAGTAAGTGTATGCAGTTAATAGTGATAAGGTATTTTCAAATTTGTCATTAGTTTTGATTAGATTAGTTGTGAAATTAGTCATGTGAAAACACTGACTGCCCTGTTCCTAATGGGGAATGGGAACTTTGGAAACTGATATCTTTAGTCTGTGTAATACAAATATCCTAGCCTGTGTGGATTCTTTTGTTGTTCAGGCTTCTCTAGTACTTGGGAAACATGGAGGTGGCTTTGGCACAAATATCTAAGAGGAACTTTTAATGTATTTTTCTTTCTTGACTATGAAACTGGAAGTATACAAGTCAAAATAAGTACATTACACACTTACTGAGCCATCCTGTAGCACTTCACCTTTTTTGTGGTTAATTGTAATAATGATGTTTCTTATTGCTTTTTGTAGTTTCGTAATTAATTTCATTCATAAGTTATAAAGAACAGCACGGGATAGGAGAGCAAGAGAAGGCAGCTGAGCTGGAAGCTGTTCCTGAGCTTCATGGCCTGCTGAGAAGGCTGTGGAGGGGTGGTGGTGGAGGCTGGCTGGATACTGGGACAACCCCATCAAAATCCTGTGGGTTCGGGGTGAGGAACTGAGCAGGGCTTTGCCTTAGAGCAGCTGGACAGAAGGATGTTAAGCTCCTCACTGCTCTGGGTATCAGCTCTACTTGTACACTAAGGCTTAATACTAATGGAAAAACTGCTTCCCAGAGGAACAGGAAAGGATTGTTCCCTCCTTAAAGCAAATTTTCTTCCTTGCCTTCAGCAGATGCAACTGCCTACCAGTGCTTCTGAATGTCTTTATCCCACATGTACAGACTAGTCCATTATCATATAGACCACTCCACACATACACACTAGTCCTTCGTGCTCATTTTCAGCTGCCTTGCAGGCAGCGTGAATTTCCCTGAGGTAACTCACATTAGACTGTATGAAACTAAAATAAGAATCATGGTAATGAATATTAATTGTCAAGAGGGTTATTTAAGCTATTTTATATTAGTTTAAAACATATACCATTAAAACTATTTGAGGTTAGCTTAAAAAGTCAGATGTGTTGGTTACTCATGCAGGTTAGAACCACCAGGCATCTTTCCATAAATAAAAAAATTAGTTCCAATACGATCTCTTTATTCCATGGATAAAAAACCAAAAAGATGTCAAAGGTTCCAAAATGTGTAAGAGAGACATATTTCTACAGAAATATGTGTAGCCATCATCGTGGGCTCTGTAATGCTGCCATCTAAACAGGGGTTTGTGACTAGCACGTGTATGGACATACGGCATAGTCCCCCCGTGCAGTGCTGGCACACAGGCACCTCTCGGTGGTGCAAGAGAGGATGACTGGGCCTTGGCAGTCTCCCACATACAAGCATAAGTATTTTCATAAGAAGTTCACTTGAAATTTCTCAATTTAATGTAAATATTATGCCAAATAAGCAGAAAGAAGAATTTCAGAAATCTGTAAATATTTGTTCAAACTCCTAGTTATTTTTTTGTGAATTTTAAAAGTCTGCACCCTAAAATTTAATTGTCAGGAGTTTTGACTGACCCAAAAATTAATTTTCAATAAAATAAAATGTGACATCATTGTATCTTTTTATATTGTTTAAAGTATATTTTTCCATTAGGAATTCATCTCTGTGTTACAAGTCCCACGGAAATCCAGACTTTAGAGTAAGATACTTATGGTCTTTCCTTTAAATACAAAACTCAGTTAGCTCTATTTTTTTATTGTAAGAAAACACTAAGACTAAAAAACTTCTGCAAGTATAATCAGTATCTGTAGCCCTGGAATAACAGAACTGTGTGGCAACTGTGGGGATTGTCAAGTCATGCCACGTTTAGCACGCTTAGCCAATTTGGGTCAGGTTGGTATTTAAATGAAAGCATAATTTTTTTGTTTGCTTTTTTTAAGACTGTATATTTTGAATGCAGTGCACTCTGTAAACTTGATAAGGAATATGTTTTCTGGGATTCTTATTTTTATGCTAGCCTGGGGATGCTCAGTTGTGAGCACATCACTAAAGAATTTAAAGGAAAAGAGCACCATTCACTTGCATTTTGCACAATGATTTGCACAGGATTACTTCTTTTTAAGATCCTTATACTAACAGTAGGGAGTGGACTTGGGAGGTTAATATTAACATCTGGAAGTCCTGTGTCCCATTTCAGAGTAATGAACACTGGTCTGTAGGACTACAGGGGACTCTTGGAGTCCCCTTGACACATAGTGTGCCTCACATTTTTGCTAGTGAACAAAGAGCACTGCTAACAGTTTCTTTTTCTTTTTTAACACGGGGAAATTGGCAGCTCTGTTACAATGAGAATATACCCAGGGTCATGACTCTTTCTAGAACAAGGAAGGAAAGAAAACCCCACAGAGCAGAACGCAGGGGACAGTTTCCCAGCCAGCCCCCTCCCTCGCGCCCCGAGAACCCACCTATTCCTCGCAGCGCTCCAGCTATCATGCTCAAACAGCATTCTCTGCTCACTCTGAGTTTGCTCTGTACTGTATGGTGCGGTACTGAACGGGCTGTGCCTTTAGGCTGTAAGCTCCTCGGGACAGGGACCTGTTATGTGTCTGGCACACTTCACCTACTGTACAGCGCCGTCTACTCCAGCGCTATATAAATAACAAATAAAAAATAATAAGTGTATCTCCAGTTGTTTCCTTTTTTTTTTTTTTTCCTTTTCTAGGTGGCAACATAAGTATTATATTATTCATCTTGTTTCCTCAAATTTATGTTTTCTACTTCCACTATAGGGATGGCTCAGGAGAATGTAGCTGCAGATAGTTGTTAGCAGAGGAGACATGTGTCCTGCTATTTCCAAGGGCAAGGGAGCTCTAGCATGACAGGGTAGGGTGCTAGCTGCACATTCACTTATAAAGCAGCCAGCAGAGCTTGGGAGCTACATAGAAGTTATATTTAGAAGCTCAATTTGCTGCTGTGTGCTGTTTCCAAAGGTCATAGAGTTGATTTGTCTAATGATTAGTTGGCAAGATACTCACTGTACGGATGAGAGCAAGTACATCAGTAAACCATCCCTGCACACCTACTCAGGGGAGCTATGCAGGATGCAGCTCGGCAGCATCAGCACTTCAGCCTCCAAAATCACTGCATGAATGTCTAAAATACACTAGTCCTGACCTAGGTAAGGGGCTTTGTTACTGAAAGCTGAGGATGATAGTCAAGATCTATTCACTGGTTAGTGGCTCTTTGTGACTATTATAGTGGGCAAAAGTTGACCTGAAGCAGGATATTGTGGGGAGGAGGAAAAAAAAACAAAAAAAAGCCACACAATTAGCATAAAACATGTATCAAAGAGAGGGTAAAGGAACAGGGAGGGGAGGGGGGAGAGAAGGTAAAACAACATTTAGACTTCTTGTAACAGTGCCTTTTCTTCCATTAGGTTAACTATGGTTCAGTGATGTTGCCTATCCTAAAACTTGGTTACAGATAGGGCCAACATCAAATAATACAGGCTTGCAGCAATTTGTTTCTAGCAGAGTGCAAACCTTTCGGAAACAGACTTTCCAATCAAGTACTCAAAAACTGGCCCTCTGGATATATATTTATATAAAATAGTTGTCGTTTTTCAACCGATTTGACAACTTTGAGTTGTTCAAAACGTATTTTTCATGTTAAAAATTCCTTGCAATGCAGATGTCTATTAGCAACATAGAATAATATGCTGTACATCTGCAGCCAAAAGAACTGAACCACTTTGAACTGAAGTTTTCCAAAATATAAAGCTCTGTTCAGAAGCAAGCACCACTAGACAGACATGTCACAACACTGCGTTACAAGATGCATCACCCACTCGCTGTAGTAGGCCCTAAGTCCTACCCCTAAATTTTAATACTTTCGGTTCCATATACGTTGTAACCTTCTCTATAAGTTGCTAAATTCTGGGTATTCTGCGAGGAAGTTGGGTTAAAAGTCTGTGCACTCTTTGCCACCTTCATTCGTTTCGCCTCTGCCCTGGACTTGTAACAGAACTCTATCAAAGCCACCAGCATTGCCAAGCCCAAGCCTCCAACCAGAATGTAGAAGACTCCAGCAACGTTGCTGAGACTCAAGGCACTCGTCTTGTCCTGGGAAAACAGAAGTGACACAGTTAACCCTGGAAAATGGATCCCGAGAAGCACAAACCACACATTAAAACATTAGAAATAGACAGATAACAATGTTCAGCTGAAATTTAATGACAGTTGTTTACATACTTCAGCAATATTTGACCTATCTGGATCTATAAAATATAATTTAAGCAACTAGTTTTCCTGGTTGGCATAAAAAAATTTTCCAAGTATACTGCCAACATATCAGGATGTCATTGCTTGCTTACTGCAAAGCATTACTTCCATTACATGGAAAATTAAACAATGACATGTCTAGCTCTCTTTAGGGGACATTTTAGCACTGATATGAAACTGCATTTATGTAAAGCTCTTCAGAAGCCTTGGAATCCAGAAATGCATTTATATCAGACAAGACTCTGCTTGATCTTTACAGAAACCAGTAATTGTACTTGTGATAGGCATTGCTGTTAATTTAAAAGATCCAGACTGAGCTTCTGATACTTAAATGACAGACGAAAATAACACGTGAGGCTTAAGTTCTTTGAACAAACACTTCCTTTGAAAGTGCACACTTTACCATACACATTGTGATATATTTGCCTCTTACCTATTATTGAATTTTGGTTTTTTTTACAACAGATACAGTTCTGGAACATGCCCATGGACTACTAAGCTCAGTAACAGTGTACTTCTAAATATCAGTTAATTCAATTTAATACACTTTTCATAATTTAGATAAAAGTAAGGATTTTCTTTAACAAATTATTAAATATACATAATTTTACAAACAATCACCTTCTTGGGTGTATTGTAGTAAAAAACTAATCTACATTCTCTATACTTCACTGCTTAGTTATGAAGCACATTTTTAAAATTTGAAATCCATGTGCTTTTTAAGCATAGTTCTCAAGGAACTCTCTCAGGATTGACTTAATGTGCTACATCTTGTGCCTTAAAATACTTATAAAACTTTATTCTTATGCAGATTATATAATCTTTAGCTAAAGTAAGGAGAGTACTTAACTTCTGATTGTAATCTCTACGAAATTTTAACTTATGCAGACTGCAAAAAAATTGGATGTTTAATTTAAAGAGGCACTATTCAATGTGTAACCAGTAAATTAGCACAGTAGAGGTTCCCATGGATGTACAGAGGTGATTGGAGCTTATAGCTGAGTTCTGCTTTGTCTGTGCCTTTTTAGCTGGCTAGGAGGAGTCTAAATATCTTGGAGATGACTGTTCCTTTGGTGGCAATTGCTGACATGGTGCTTGCAAACAAGGAGGAGGCAGGACTGAGAAAGACCTGCCCTAACGTAGGTGGTGGGTTTAAGCTTTCTTAGCTGTTATTTACAGGTACTTTGTCATCCTCTCAAATGGTTTTCAATCCTTTTTTTTTTTCAAAGCACTTGCCAGAAAAAGTGAAATGTGTTGAAAACTTGTTTCCCACACTAATTTTATCAAGGAAAGTCTCGGGACATACAGGCAGCAAGCAATCAGTGCCTGTCATTCTTTCCTTTTAGCTATGGTTGCAGAGGCTGGCATGGAGTCAGGTACTGTGAAGAAATGTCAGACTCCTCAAATACAGGGCTGGCATTGACTGTGGTGTTTCCCAGCCATCAGAAGACACCCCGTTCTGGGCCTGTCCCCATAAAGAGAAGGAGCTGTCAGCTCTCTGGAGCTGCCAGGATTACTGTTTGGGTATGGACTAGGATAAACACTGGAAACTGTAGAAACTATTAATTGCTGATGCTTCTTACTTCAAAGCTCAAGTTAAGTTTTCCTTGGCCCTCAAGGAGCCAGGGACATCACCTTCCTGGCCAGCAATGAAAGGCAATCCTTCCTGCTAATATTTCTCCTTTTCAGAAAACTGCTGAGGTAGGCCAGCTCCAAAAGAAGGTGTGAAGGGACATTTCCTAAGTAGTCAATGGGAAAAGTCCATGCCCTCCAGGCAGGAAGGAAACAACTAATCCAGCCTGCCTCTTCCAAATCCAAAAATCTGCTTTGCATTTCTTCAAGAGACGCTCTGAATATACAGGATGATGTTTGGTGATTTACATCACTGAAGACTTTAAAATGCAATAGTGCTTCCTTAAATTAAAGTGTGAGCCGCATCAAGACGGGCCAAAGCTAATTAATTCTGTGTCTACAGCTGCTTATGTTATTTCTATGTCATTTTGCTTATTACTTCCTCTACTGCTTTGTGAACACGATAGTTAGGTCCCGAACTGTAGCGACTGACCTTACTTCCAGAGTCCTTGGGTCCACATTCACCTTTATCGTACCACCATTTGTTTTTCAGCTTGTCTAAGACGCCTGCCTCACTGAGTTTCAAAACGGCAAGGTTTACAGGAGTTCTTCACGTGGAAAATAACATAAATAACATTATATATGTTATTTTATGTTATTCAAGTAAAACTACATAGAATCGCATTGCAAAGTGACAGAGCAGAGGCCACAGTGGGTGCTATGTCATGTACTGTTGGCCCAGGTTTAGAGACAGACATATGACCGGGACCTGCTCCATCGCTTTAGGTAACAGGCACATACTGCTGGGGAAGATTTGTAAATAAATAGTATGCAATTACTGTGAACCCAAAACTATTGGCTTACACATATTAACAACATACCCTTCGGAGATATATGCAAGACAACTGCATATGCGACCTAAGAAACATTAATTTGTGTTCCTTGCTTTCAATTTATTTTTAGTTTGTATGCATACAAACTAATAATATGATTTGGACAAAGGTATTTCATTTACTGCCCTCAAAATTATCCTGGCAAGAAAAGAAGATGCTTCCTGCAGTGTGCTGCCCACAATCACCTGGCACAACCCCGGAATAGGAGGTCTGCATGCAAAGAATTTGGGGGGAGAGCTGCGAAGATCCCCTTATCCCCAGCTAAGAAGGATAGCGAGTCTTCCATTTTCATCTCCTGTTTCAATATAATTTTAAAATTCCAAGTTTTTCCTTAAATCTTGCTTATTCATGTCAATATTTCAAGGGTCCCAGGCTGGTGATAAATTTCAACTTGGGACAGCTTTTTTTAATTGGTGGTATTTGCTGTGGGTGATGTAAGAGAGATTAATATTGAAATGTAACCTAATCCAATGCCTCAAAATCATGAAATGCTATAGGTTACAGTGAAGTTGCTTAAACTGATTGAATAATCTCAGAGTATTATGGTAATGCCCCACTTCATGCAGATCTATCACTGTATGTTTTAGAAACATATTAAATTATTAACAGACTTATTTTATGTATTTTCCACTTCAAATAAGTGTCCAGTTCTTAATGTGGTAAGCATATGGATATCTATTTATGTGCAGGTGTGCATGCAAATACAATATATATCAGAGAAGCAGGGAGATAAACGGAAATGGCATATGATAGCTTTCCGGTGATATTAAATGACGTGATCCTGTGTGTGCCAGCAGATTCTGACTGGAAAATTTATCTCCTATAATATGCCATAATCCATGCATTGCTTAAACATAAAATTACAGATTCAAGGATTGATAAATAAATAACCAGTACAAACATTAACTAGTATGGTGTAACTGAACCTACTAAAGTAGTTTGCATTGAAGAGGAAAGGGGCTTATTACACTCTAGAACTGGTTTAACTGGAAATTCCCAAATGCTTATATATTAATATTTGTGCAGGTTTGTATAGAGCTGTTTAAAACACAAGTTACTGCTTCTAAGCCTTGCATGCTCTTAACTCTAGGGACCCTGCCTCTTCATACATTCTGATTACT
>VXBU01016449.1:624139-628458 GCA_013400315.1 Bombycilla garrulus | reverse complement strand
GGGGGGGGGATTCACCTCACCTCAATATTTTCACCCCTTAATTATGCCCCAAGCTTTGCCTGTCCGTCCAGATCTCCCTGCAGTTAATGGGACAAGGTAGGTACCTCCAAACCGTGGGCTTTGATACCACTATTAACAAAGGATGATGTTGAGATGCCTGTCTCTTCATTTACTGCTGAGAAAGCCTTGGTGCCTTGGAGAAATTTTTGACAGCCACAGTTGGGTGAGAGGATTTCCCAGGAATTCTCAAGTGATCACTCTAAGGAAAAGCTTCATCCACTTTCCAAACCCCACACATTTAATTCATATGCAGTACTCTGCTTCTAGAAAGAAAAATGCCCATTTTTTGCTCTTTTCTAGTATTCAAACTTACATTTTGCCTTAAGGCTTCTGGCAGCAGGCTGTGCAGGTTGACAGTGGAACATGAGAGTCCCACAGCTGTGAAATGAGTGGGCTTGGGGTGCTGGCAAGTTGCCTGTCAACATGATCCTCTGCTGGCTTCTAGTATGAGTGCAAAATAATTAATATTATTTGAATAGCCATCATCTGTGACATGTCATGCACTGGCACTGAGCCACATTCCCATGCTCCTAAATCACATCAGTGTGACAGGGCTGGATATGACAAAGTTAAGGGGGCATACAGGTACTGTTCTCACATGTAAAATCAGAAGCCTATGGAGTTGTTGCAGATTAAACTGATTAAACTGATAAGTTGGAACAGATATGAACTATCAAGGCCACCAGCAAGGTGGGAACAAGTCAGAAACAGATGTCCTTTGCTTCTTTTTTTTTTTTCCAGCACTAACACTTTAGTTATATAAAGTCTGAAATGGGTAGGGGATTTTTTCTTTTTTTTGCAACTGTAACTTTAATGTCATCCTGTCTGCATTGTCTCTGCAAGGAAGCTCTCAGGTCTTCTTTCAGGAAAAACAATCAATTTTACACTTTAAATTGACATTGTATCCTCAGTTTCTAAGTGACCTCAGTGGCAATGGTCAGTAGAGAAAGTTCCCATTTTCCACTGGGAGCAGTGATGTGACTGATGCCAGGCCCTTGTTTCTCCTCTCCACAAATTTTGGTGGAAAACTTTGTGAATGAAGGCCCTGATGAAGCTCAAGAAGCCTGTCCTCTGTCCTTCTCTTTCTTGCCTGTCTTAAGAAGGCTCTGGGACATTTCCTTCACATCTGCCCTTAGACAGTCCCAGCAGTGATGAGGGAGAAGCATTCAGAGAAAAACTTAAAATTATATATTACAATATTTTAAAAATACATTTAAAAAACAGGATTTCTGTTCTAATTTAAATCAGTCAGCTGTGATGGGAAATGCACAAGGTCCAATATAAAAAGCCCAGACTAAGGAGCTGCAGAGTGGAAAAGATGTTTTGCTTATGTTTTTCAGAATCACAGCATATATACACCTCTTTGCAATCACAGTAAGTGATTGCAGGTGTAGTGAATTTTAATGTGGTTTTGGTTTGTTTTTTCTTTCTTTTCTTTGTTACTTTTTTTCAGTAGGAGATTTTCAACAGCTCTTATGGGAGATGCATGTCCAGATCACCTTGGCTGTCAGGGCAAGTCACTTATTTTGACCATGTCAGCCACAAACTCAGACTAAAGCTTGTTACTAGATTGCTTACACAATCAGTTGGTGAATAGTCCCACTGAGATTATAGGGGACAGAAACAAAACAGTTGGTATGGTTTGCTGTATGTGAACAAGAGCAATGTACTGAAGTCACATACAGGGGATAAATTCAGCACTTATATAATTAAATTTCCCAGTAAGTTCAGTATTGTACACTTAATATGGCAGTGGAAAAAAGACTATAGATTTGGGGTTTGTTCAGTTGCTTAGTGGTTCCTGAATTACTAATGTTGGGCTAAATCTTCAACCAGAGTAAACTGGTACAGTTTGTGAAAATCAGTGTAGTTTTTTCCCGTGTACAGCTGCTGAGAATCTCTGTTGTTGTATATAAACAGGATCCAACTGCCTCAAGTTCATGTAAGGATAATACATGAGAAATAATAACTAAAATTATCCTTTATCTATGGAGAAGAATTTGCCCCATGTAGCCATAGTGCAAAACTGCTGTGTGACAGCACAGGAGATCCTGTGCTTCACCCATGTGCTGAAGTCGGTGCTGGTACAGCCTGACCTGGGCACAGGGACACTGGTTTTCTAACTTTTCCTCACATTCTCAACCCTTCTACTTCCTTTCTTGGCTTCTTACTCATTTCCTCCTATCTGACATCAATCAGTTGCTGTTGGAAGGGCCATTTTCTAAGAGCCTCAGGCTGGATCTTGAGCCAGCAACATCAGCAAAATCAGAGTGCTTTAAAATGGCATTAATGAAGTTCTGAGCTAGCTGTGCTCAGAACAACAAATGGGCAATTATAACATTTAAATCACAATACTGAGTAACAAATATAGAATTCTGATAGATGAGGATTTGAGGAATGCAATCATGGGTATATTTAGAAGCATTTCCATTAGCCACTCATGGCTGAGCCATTAATTAAGTGTAAGGTTAGTCTCATCAGCTGAATGAAAAATACATGGGCCACTGTATTGTTCTGAGGGCTGCCAGCAGAGACTGGAAAGGATCTCCATCAGCACAGCTTCTGTCCACTCACACTTTTTAAAAATAATGGAGCAGAGTGGCAGAAACTGTGTTTCAGTACCTTCCTATGCACCACATGAAATCATGGCATACAGTTAGGATCTGAGGTAATACTTTCAAAAACACTCAAATGACTTGAGGAACTCACTTTTATCTTCAATTATGAGCTAATTAATCAGATCACTAAACCACAGGTGGTTCACGCAGGGCAGCTTTCTGAACTGTCTTTCTGGATTTTGGAAGATTGTGCCTCAAAGACAACAATAAATGGGGAGGCTAGAGGTGACCTTTTAACAGCAGGGAATGGAGATAGAAGACATCTTGTTTCACAGAGCAATACAAACCATTGGAGAACAGCTGAACTCTCTGGAAGCTCCCTCATTTCTGTAGTCCTCTGTGCAATCAAGAAGGGTTATTGTGGGTCTACATTGTCCTATTCTGAATGTTGAATCTCAAATAGTAACAGCACAGTTATCAGTCAAGCCGCAGGTGCTGTACTTCTTTCAATAGAAGAAGAGTTTCTTATTCTCATTTATGAGAGTGCAAAGCCCTGCAATTGAAACTGGAGCTGCTAAAAAAGCTCAGGGTTTGGTCTTTCTAAATTTACACAATGAAAATAAATATACTTAAGCTTCTTAAGAAGGTAAGAACTTAGTTCAGTACTTGTTGGTAGCTATCAGCTTTACACAAGTAATGCATAGGGTCCTGGTTATTCCACTAATGATAATTTGCTAGCAGAAAAGAAATAAAATACTTGTAGCTTCATTAATTCAGTAGAAAGGGTCTTGGCTTCAATTGATCAAGACTGCTTCTGAGCAAGAAAATGAATTTTACAGATGATAAATGGCTAAGTTACCCTTTGGGGAGTCAGCCTGGCTGTAGTTTATAACCCAGGACCAGATGCTCCTGCAATGCAGACTTTGAGAAGCATGGGAATGCCTGCTCACCTGCATGATGTGCCTGGTTCCACCAAACGTGGGCACTGTAGGCACATGATAGACCTGGAGCTTCCCAGGACCACAGGTAATGCCTACTCACTCAGCTGTGCCGGGGAAAAATTGGGGCCCAAGGTCAGATGAATGCTCATGGCAGGCTGTGTATAGTCCCAGAGCCAAGGCTTGAGCTCCATCTTGTTCTCCATCGTTTGCTAACACTGTCCTGCCCACCACACTTCTACTGTATCCTGAACTGCCTGTGTCACCTACTGTTTATTTGCACTGGCAGCGTGTTTCTTCTTTCCTTCCTCTTGCATTCACAGATCCTCTGTTTCTCCATGAACTGCACTCCTTGCCTTCCTTTTCTACTTTTTTCCCCCCAACTCCTTTTTCTCTCATTTTCCACCACACCTAACTTGCTCCTTCAGCACTTCCAGACATTTCCCTGGTGAAGCCCTGCACGTCCCTCTACCATGAGCTGCTCCCTTTTTTCTGCTTCATGACTCACAGCACCTGTGGCTGGTAGTTAGGGAAAGTAAATTAAAAAACATCTTTATTTTGCTATGTAGCTTTCATCTCACTTTGCAACCACTGGAAGCTTCTGACGGGGATATTCTAAGAAAATTGAGGTATTTTAATGATTTTATTCTCTGCCTGTGACATTAAAATAAATAGATAAATAATAAATAATTATTCCTCCCCCAGTAATGCAAAAGGTCAGGCTTGAGTAGAGGTAAGTGCTATTTGGTTTAAAATATCTGAA
>VXBU01016449.1:601639-621639 GCA_013400315.1 Bombycilla garrulus | reverse complement strand
CAACCAACACAAAGGCTAAAGCACAGAACCACTGCTTCTGTAGGAATTAAAGGCTGCTGGAATTATACAGAAACTCAGCCAAGAACTAGGACACAGCTGGTCCTAGGATGCAGTTGCTTCTGTGCAAGCACAGAGGTTTCCCTTTAGATGTCCAGACAGCATCAGGACTGGATGGGAGCGGTTGGACACTATAGACCACCAGACAAATCTGAATGTAAGGCATCTGTATTTATGATATTGACTATAGCCACTATATAACATTTTAAAATCAGTTGATAACTAATCTGCCAAGGTATTTATGTGGCCTTCATTATCTCCAAAAGAAACTTCGCACTTGTTTAAGTGTATGACTTCCTATCTGTATTACTAAGACCCTTAACAGTCACGTATCTTAATGATACACAACTACATCAGTATCAGTAAAATTGTATCTTCCTATTTTTTTTGTCCAGAGGTCCCTGGTGCATTCTTGCCTATTAGAAATGTGCACTCTCTCTGATGGGTGCCTGCCCAAGCTTGTGTGTGGATCTGTGGGGGCACACGGAGCAGTGGCACAGTTCATCTCCAAAGTATTTGAGAGGTGTCAGTAGCTTAAATACTGCTCTTTGGGGATGATATGGGGTTGAGAAAGATGGATTTTCTCTCTCTAAATTTTTTTAATGCTCTCAAGATCTGTCTATCAGGACTGAATGGGATATTAAAGGAACTATGACTGTCAATAGCATTCTCACTTCAACAACAAGAGGATGCAACATCTTCAAAGCATTCAGAGAAGGGCCAGGAAGAGATCCTCTGGCAGCAGGGCTCCATCAAATCATATGGCACTAGAAGACACTGGGGTTTCTGATTCAGCCCCTCTAGAGACAGCTGATCTCTCATCTCTGGGGGTTCTTTCTGGTCTTAGAATGGAATTTTTTTTCTCTTATTAAGAGAGATACTTTCCTGTCAACCAGGTACAGATAATAGTACCTCACAGCTTCTGGAGAGTCCTTTACTGCACTGGTCCATCTGTGGGACAAATGTCAGCTTCAGGACAAACCTTTACTGTCGTTGGGTAGCAGCTTTTCATAAAGCTCCTCCTGGATGGAAGATAGGTCCTTGCTGGCTGGTTATGAAGTTTGGAAACTACTTGTGTGTAGATCTGATGCTGCCTAACTTCACTGCAGTTAGACTTACAGGAGATTTTCAATAATTGCTTGTCTGTCCCTGAAAGTGAAAATGAGAACTGTAGGCTGTAGTGGGAGTGATAACAGACTGCTCTTGGTGGATAAACCTTTAAGGGGAATTTAGCAGCCAGGCTGACAAATGTGATTTTGTGTAAGTGCTGTAATTATGGTTCACACTCCAGAGGGAGAGAAGCAATTGCAAAATTGGAATGAAATTGTTCATTTGTCCCTTTTGTTCTTGTAAGCAATTGCTTTTGAACCAGTCATATTTACTACACCTTTTTAATACTCAGCTTTTCATTACAAAGCCTGTGCTTTCAGTCTGTTTGCCCCATTCAGAAAGGTAACTGTGTGGACAGCCTTGCCACTTAATGGACAGATTTCCAGTACACTAAACATAAATGTTACCTTTTTAAGGACATCGGGACTAGGCCATAGATGAAAGATGATCCTGGAAACACTATTTCTTTGATGCTGAACAAAATTACTTATTCTGAAAATCGCTTAGATATGTATCTGGAGGCTGCTGTCTATAAAGTCAACGTCAAAGCTTCTTCTTGCTTCAACAGGATCCAAAACCAAGGTCTAATTTAATGCTGCTTTGTTGAATTGTCACACTGGGCAGCAATAACACAAGCAGTTGCTTTGACAGTTCTACAGATGCAGGCAGGATTGATCACCCTCACGAAAAATGAAATGTATCTCAAGGAATATCACTAACTCAATTCAGCAAGCCACTAAATCTCAGTCTGATTTAAAGCATATGGGAAGCCCTATCAATCTGTCTATCTGAAAAAAGTATCTTCAAACCATTTCCTCTGAGCTGTAGTCTCTCAAGTGTGAACATTAAAGCTCACCAAATTAGACAAGGTCCTTATGCTAAAATCCTTAGAAAGTTTTTTTCTTTTCAATCTTTATCTTATTTTGGGTGAAGGTGTTACCTGATAATTTACAACCTTTTTTCTCCAAGTTAATGTCTACTTACACCTTTCATTTGGATATTCCAAAATGAATTAAAAACAACTGGGCAGTGATGTCTTTGACAACTAATATAAGTTTTCATGTTTAATTTTCATTTTAAAGGGAGTTTTCTCACTTGCCAAACGTTTAAATTTATCTTTCAAAGCATTAAAGATTATCGAGGAAAATTTTCTCAGAGTCATTTAGAGAAGCTGCAGCTGGTTGATAGTAATCCTAGAGTAATAAATAAATAAATAAATAAAACCCATTCATGAGAGGGTTATTTAGCTGGGTTATTAGCCATATCCATAGACAGTTTCACAGCACAATAGAGAAATGAAAATAAAAAGGATGAAGAAGTAAATGTGGATTTAATCTGCAATCATCACTCTGAAATTAAACTGTATTGTTCATAAATGTAACACATTATTGTCCTCATCATGTCTAGTAGGCCATGTAAAACCAGGTTAGTTTCACACTGCTTTCTCTGTTGCTTTGTTATCCAGGTCCACCTTAACATGTGGAAATAAATAATTTCCTTCTGGTCAGCAAAACACAGAGAACCTTTGCTCAACACTGCTGTACCTCCCAGGTAGGTTATAACTGAGAGCCTAAAATGTGCGATGGTGACTGCATTGAAAATTATATACCGAGACCTCAGAGCAAAGCTGGATCACCCACACTCATCCTAGATAGTGCTTCGTTCTGCTACAGAGGAGGGCATTTGGAAACCTGAGTCTCCATGGTAGAAACTTTTCTTTCATCTTAAAAAATAGGACTGTATCCTCAATACCACACTTAGTCCAAACTCCACTTAAGACAATGTATTCCTCAAAAAAGGAACTGATGTCTTTGCAAGAGTCAGGGTTTCATAGTAGAAATCAGGCAAGGGCTTTAATATTTGAATCTTGATCCTTCGTGTTGCTGCCCAGTCCTGCCTTTTCCATTACTCTGAAGAAATGGAGTCCTTGCATGCAATAGTCAAGCCAGTTCGGACAAAACTGCAGCCCTCATTTCACAAATACTTGAGTGCATGGACAGTGATTTCAATGCATGGGTCACAGCTATTTTTAACCAGCCATTAGAATTATAGTATGAAAAATGTGATCACAATTAAATCATTATCACTCATTTAAAATCAATGTCCATGTCCTTAGAAATAAACAGTGGTAAGCAGTTTAAAACATTAATTAGTATCCCTTCTTTTTTTTTTCAGAAGAGCCCATCTGTGCTGTAGATACACCTTGCACAGTTATCAAAAGATAAAACTGCACAGACAGATGACAATGGGACTACCCAGTCCCTTGCAAAATAACATCAGTGATTCCAAATGGATACCTCATTTGTTATCCAAAAAAACTGCAGCAGGGTGCTTGCCCAAAGCCCAGGGAAGCCAGCAGAGAGGTCTGCTTTGACTTCCAGTGAGTTTGGACCATATCAGTAGTTAGTACTTGACCCATTTCTTGCACTTCAGTCTGTAAGAAGCAGTGAGGAAGGTATGCAACAAATGACCCGAACACCACGGTGACCACACTGCAGCGCACAGCTCATGTATGTGCTCAACCACAGGAGGGACATTTCCACAGCTCATGAAGACACACAGAGGTCCCTGCACCACAAGGGAATGAGACAGAGGTCCACGCTAGGGACCACCACAGCCAGCATCACAAGCACTGCTGGAAATCTGACACAGTCATAGCAGAACATCATGGAAAGGGACACAAAATTTTGCCTAATGCAACACTTCCAACATAAATTTCAGCATAGTAACTCGTCACTCCTTAGAAATCAGGAACTAAAACATGAAATGCATTCTGCTCAGTAAGATCAAGCCTGTTCTCACAGCCTAATGCCCAGAGCTTAAATACGCACAACATAAAGAAAAGGCTCTCTCCAACCTGGTTAGGCTGAATATGTATCCAGATGTATGTACCCTTTTATACAAATATGTATACTCTCGGCCACAGCTGCCTTCCATTTAAGTCATTCAGTTCCCAAAATCTATGGATGCACCATGGTTCATAGGATGGATGGAAAACACCACCCATCTGCACCATTCAGCATCCCCCCCAAAATGCAGTTCCAAGGACTCAGTCTTGGTCTGGTTCTTGGAGACTGCCTCCATGAAGTACGGTCTCGGAATATCTGCTTTTGAATACTAAATACTGAATACTGGCATAAAGTCACAGACAAGTACCTAAGTACTCATTACAACAAAGGCAGGATCTCTGCTGTAGGCATTTAATAACAATATTTTAGGCAGCCAGTAGAACTTTGCCAGGAAAACTTAAATGTCTTAGCTATTTAAATAGCTTTGACATTTTCCTGAATCCCTTTCCTGAACTTAGTCTTATAAACTCTGTGTAACTGGCATGTTAGATAGCAAAAATATTTGCCTGCATCCTGGGCAGATTCTTAGCATAATTTTGCAGTTATCATCACAGACGGCGGCACTGTTGTTTCACTGCTAGAGTTGGGGATGTTCATTTGCAATCATGAACAAGCAAGATGTGCAAAAATAATGTGACCCACTAATGAGACCCTACATACACAAAATAGCCTTGTTTAAATTGTAGCCATACAGTACAGCCCATCGTCCCAGAAATGCTGGGGCCACCGCTGCAGCTGCCGAGGCAAAAGCATAGACCCCAACCCTCAAGGCTTTTCACAAATCATTCCCACAAGGGATTTCAAAGTCTCAGAAATCACTCAGTCACTTAGAAGTCATGTGGTGCAGAGATGGCACCTCTGGTTAACCTCAGCTTCTCTGAATATACAACGAAGTTCAACAAGGAGTACTGAATGTTACAGGAACAAAGTTCCACAGGTGGGCCATACGTGAGGTGCAGACCAACTGGCAAAATACAGAGGCTTCCTTTCTGTTATGATAAAATATATGGCCACATTGTCCTATAAGTTTGTTGCACATACACTCCTATATAACTGGTGCCTGTAAAGAAAGGGGGATTAGCAAACTACTGTACAATGAGAAGTAAAGCCACAGATGTGGTGGTGCATGACCACAAAAGGAACAAGCTCTCCTGAGACTGCAGTATCACAGCCAGTGTTGGCAAGTGATGATGTGTTTCAAGCAACCCCAAGCTCATTTTCTTCCTTGCACTTTGGATGTCTCTTCCTGCAGCTACCTGCTGGTGCAGCCATCCTGCAGACCAGTCCTCAGGTACTCCTGGCACAGCCTGAAGGGCTTCCTCCCTCAGGACAAGGCAGAGAGGGTGCTCGGTCAAGCCAAGGTCAGTGACCTTATTTCAGTGATGTGAATTGCAGTTATTCTCTCATGATCTAATCTGTATCCAGCCCAGGTGGCTTGGGAAGAGGAGGCCACAGCTGCCAGGAGCCTCTCCTCACCCCCTCAGCCTAGTGCTTCCTGGATGCAGCTGAGGATCTAAAATATGCTTAGTGAAACACAAGTGGGTGCATTTTTATGGCTTGTATATATCATCCATTCAAATTATTTTTTAACAGGAAAAATTAAAATGCAACCTTACCAAGGAAAAAATTAAGACCTGCACATTTTTTGAGCTGTTTATTTTATCCATGTTTTGAAAAGCGCTGATGGCAGATTGTAACGACAAAAATGTAGTGCGGTTTAAGGGTGTTTGACAATTCATCAAGAGAAATTAAGTGCAACGCTGCATGGCGCTGGCTGAATATGTTTAATAAATTAAGAATGAAAAAACCACTCTGTTAACGAGGAAGATGTAGCCAAAGCTTACATCACTGTGTAATCAGAAGGCTTGAAGGATCAATAATGTAAATATTAAAAAGGAGAACTAATGCATGAACATTTTTACAAGAAAAATAAGCTAAACTTCAAAGACAAAAGGCCTGCTTTAAAAGCATGTCCTCTTAAACACATTTAAGGACACATCTTAGAGGGGAAATATTTTTACTGGATTTAAAAGGGTTTGCATGATGTCACATTACTTGTATGAAAAAATCTGTATTCAAATACTGAAGCACAGCAGTAATCAAAACATTTTCCCATGTTAGTTCAAACAAAATAGAGTCCTTGGCACTCGCTGTCATAACTTGGCCAGCATTTATATTAAATGAAGAACTGCTAGTATTCATGTTGTGAGTCTTCATAATATACTTGCTCTTCTGCAGTGGGTCTCTCAGGCTTTTCTGCTAAGCTCCTCCATTTCTATATGATTGCTTATCAAAGAAAGGATGTGATCAGCCATCTCAGCAGAATTCTCAGGCTCAGCTCAGGACCCACCAGAGCAGTGAATGCCTCCTGAATTCCATCTTGCAAAATTCACTAACCCCTGAAGAGCTGACTGGTCTGTAAAAAGCCAAAGTATTGCAAAAAAGCTCTGGGCAGATTCTGTGCTGCATTAGAAGCTGAAGCCTTTTAAAATCCCCTGCACAACTGCATTTAAAACAACTCTTACAAAAAAATATATCAAAACATTAGTCAAACAATAAGGTATTTTTACAAGAATGCATGTTTATTCCTATCTACTTAGAGATGGGAAATTTGCATTAGTGCTCAGATACTTTTCAATTGTGGCTAATTAAAATAAGTATAGCACTCTTCATTTGGCCATCCAAGTAAGATGGTTAATTTCCAGAGGCAGTGAGTATTTACAGCTTCCATGTATATCCTAAGTACAGTACACAGTTTAGTTCCTCGAGCTGAGCTTTGTAAACAAATATGAGCCAAACTGACACCTTGAGGATCAGCAGGAGTTCCAATTAATGGGAGACCCACTGCTGCTAAAAATTGCCATAGCTACTTTGAATTCAAAGAGGTTCTGACAATTTACACCAGCTAGAGGTCTGATGACAGTAGTTTAAAATATTTATATAGATTGAAAGCTGTTTTGCAGCAAGATATTCCAATTACAGTATGCAAACACTTCTTGGCACAAGCAATTAAATATATATTTTGCCTGTGTAAAAACAACAGCAGTTGACCTGGGATTGCAACTCAGCTGTTTCTCTGTTTTATACAAAATTTGCTGTAAATAAAAAACACATAAAATTGTCCCTAGAGAAATTGTTCATATAGGTTCAGTACACAGTCTTTAGCAGCAGCAGAAATGCTAGTTTCTCCCAAAGCTGAGCCATTTTAATTTTTGCTAACAACTACCTAATCCTGTTCTCATTGAGAAGTGCATTTTTTTTAAAGCACAATTTCTCTTGCTGGTTCCAGCGCAAGCAGGATTATGTGAATAGGCTGCTGCAGTCCAACACCTGCAAGTACGAATACATGTTTTAAAGGCTTAGAATCATAGAGTCATAGAATGGTTTGCGTTGGAAGGGGCCTTAAAGATCATCTAGTTCCAACTCCCCTGCCATGGTCAGGGACACCTTCCACTAGACCAGGTTTCTCAAAGCCCCATCCATCTCAGCCTTGAACACTTCCAGGGATGTGGCATCCACAACAATGCTGGGTAACCTGTGCCAGTGTCTCACCACCCTCAGCAAATCCCTCACTTGAGTGATATTTTTCAAAAGTGTCTGAGCACCAGTGTAACGCTGTCTTCACGCTGCAAGAATTGCTCTCAGGATATGCTTAGCCCACTCCCAAGTGCCTCAAAACTCTCTTTCACCTCAGAAACATTAGTAACCCTGAGGTTTTTTGGCCATTTTTGGTTTTCATATAGTTGAAATTGCTAAAAGAATTTACTGTAATATTTTTAAAATTGAAATGTGTAAAGCGAGCATGTTTAAGTACATCCCTCTCCCCCCTCAATATATGATGCTTTCAGATGGGGCAACATTCACCTCTGACATGGCTGGCCTTTTGCTTTTTATGCCTTAGGTGAAGCAGACATCAACCCACAGTTTTGTTGCAGCAAGATGTTTGGATACAGTTTCCAGTAACTCCTAAGTTTAGGGTCCCCCAGGTGAAAGAAAATGACAGTATTGGCACAGATGGGTCAGGGTTTCATGGAAAAGCACAGCATGTGGTACAGTGCCAGGCAGAGGTTCCATCTGTGTTGGATAAGCACTGCTGAAAGTCAGGGAGTAGCAGTTTGAAGTGAGGGTCACAGCAGTGCAGATCTATCACGCCTCATGCTGTCCCTCTCCTCTCCTACTTAGGCTGCATTAGTGCAAGCCTCTTGCAATGACATTATGCTTTGTTACACCGGCATATGTTGAAACTCCTTATGTGTCTCCATCTCAAGAAAAAGCCAAATGCTACAATTTAGTGCCTGCACAACTGATCTTATTGTTTTTCAAACTGATGATTTAACAGGACTGAAAACGTTCACCATTACTGATCTTGGCCAGAAGATTCAAATTTTCCTTTATATAATATCTTAACCATATTTTTAAGGCATTGTAAATTTATGCTTCTGAATGCCACAAAGGGACTCCTTTCACCCAGAATGAAGCTAGGAAAACATATCTCTTTTGGATGCAATTCAGTGCTTATTGAATAGAAATATGGTGTGGTTCCTTGTAACTCAGAAATCTGTTCCTTCTTTGTATCCACCTCAGCCCCTTGATATCACTGATGGATTACTAGACAGACTGTTAAGATCACAAACTCTGGCTTCCTTATGCAGAGGAAGATTTTACATGAAAATCTTCCAGAACAAAGCAGGTGACAGCTGTTTCAGCAGCTTCTAATTTTTCACTCCATTCAACATGTCCCAGCAGTGGCAAAAATATTGTCCCTTTGACTGAGCATTTCACAGCTTTCCTCTGCAGGAAGACCTAGTCCTAGGCTGAATTACCTATCCCAGAAGAAATGTTACTATGAGAAGTAAATGTTACTGAAGGAATCAGAACTTATTGCTGAAACTCACTGCAAATCATAGAAAATAAAATGTCCTACTGGGCTGACTGCAAATATTAGGTTTTCTGGTTCCTAACCAGCTCCATATCTCAATGTGCTATATAAATGTGTGTTCTACTTAGTGGGCAGCAGGGCATAATAACAAACCCAGGATTTCAATGCAGTATGGAACATACTTGGCATTTTTGCAGATTTCATTCAAATCTGGCAATATTTGAAAAGATTTCACTCTCAGAATTCTCAAATTTTTCATTAATGTAAGGCTGAATCCACCATTTACGAACATACAACAATAGGTAAGAGGAGCTACACCTGAGATGGTCTTTGCCTGTTTTCTACTCTTTATGATATGTTCCTGTATTTTTCTTCTTGCAAGCATCAGGATCTCACAAGAGCACCTGATTAGTGTAAGATGTCTTTAGGACTCATAAATGGCAGAAAAACACCAGGAGTCATGATGGAATGACGTCTACAAGTAAAAGTGCTCAACTGAGCATCTCTGCATGCCTTATTCATAAACTACCTCATTGTCAGCTTATGATTCTCCATGAAAAATGACACAAGTCCTCTATCCTAGCTAGTATTTCTGAGATGTCCTCAGAGAAGATTCATAAAAAAGGAGTTGCATTTAACCACTTTCAGGGTGACAGTATAGGTATCTGTGGCAAGAGCTACAATGAAAGAAAAAACCCCAACTTCTGCCATCTTCCCAGCAGCTGCATTTGGGAAATAAAACCAAAACAAAACTACTACTGCTGCTCTTAGGAATTAATGGATTAGCCACGTTCAGTTGAATTCATAAAAAAAAGCATGGCCAGCAGGTCAAAGGAAGTGATTCTTCCCCTCTACTCCAGTCCCATGACTACCTCCATCCAGCTCTGGGGACCCCAGCACAGGAAGGACAGGGACCTGTTGGAGTGGGTCCAGAGGGAGGCCAAAAAATGGTCATAAGGAGGGAGCAGCCCTCCCATCAGAACTGGCTGACAGAGTTGGAGTTGTTCAGCTTGAGGAAAACTAGGCTCCAGGGAGACATTATTAAGGCCTTTCAATACTTAGAGGGAGGATAAAAAGGAATATGGGAAAAAAGCCTTTTAGTGACCTGCTAAAACAAAGCAAGGAGCAGTGGTTTTCAGCTAAAGGAAGGCAGATTTAGACTAAAAGAAGGTAGACTTAGACTAGGAATAAGGAATAAATTTCTTAGAATCTGGAATAGGTTGTCCAGAGAGGTGTCTCATTCTTGGAAACATTCCATGTCAGGTTGGACTGAGCTCTGAGCAACCTGCTCAGCCCCTGCACATTGCAAGAGGGTTGGACTAGCTGACCCTTAAAGGTCCCTTCACACCCCAAGTATTCTGTGACTCTATGATTCTGTGGTTCTATTTATGTCCATATCTTTATTTTAGGAACAAGCCATGCTTGTTCTGTTTCTATGGTACTGTTTCTAACCTTTTGCCTGTCTGATTAGACCTTTTAGCCATCAAGCCCTAGTCTCATCTTAATGAGAATGAAGCATGAAGTGACTGCAAAGCCAAATACTATCAGCATTCTCTACAGTACTAAAAGTGCTGTAATACAAACAACCTCTTCAATATCTTTTTGCTGGTAAGAAAAGCTTACTCCACATGGGAAAGCTGTAGGGCAAAACTGATGTTTGCTTCTGAGGGAATTCATCCACTGACATCAATGTCCATGAAGTTATTAATGAAACATGGCCACTATGCCAAAAGCTATTGGCAGCACAGGAATCAGGATGGATTCTTGACTTTAATGGCCGCCAGAAACAGATCACTAATTCATGAGATTTGTACAGTTGATACACTTTTGGCAGGTCTAAACTTATACTGAGAAGAGGCATGAGGGATTTCTGTAACATGACATTCATGCTTCTTTGTGCCTCCATAGTGATGTTTTTCATAAAGGCAATAAATGGAAAGATTCCAGCTAAGACTTTGGTCTAGCTTTGGTCTAACTATGATGCAAGCACTTTCAAGTTCATTACTTTAATTAGAAGCAGAGACTGAAAGAAAAAAAAAAAAAACGGGAGCTATTTCCCATGTGGGAACTGGAGCTGCAACTGCAATGCAAACAATAAAGAACACTGCATAACTTGTGCCCTAGTGAAATGCTGGCTTGTGTTTTGCCTAATGGCAGATCAATACCATACAAATGAAGCAATTACAGTTGTGCCATATAAAGCCTTATTTGGTCAGAAGCCAAAATGGGGATTAGCTGGAAGAGTTCCTAGGACTTTCTGTCTGAATATTATTGCAGAAGTTAATGAGGAATATCTGATATGCTTAGACAAACATAAACAGTGCCAGCAACCAGATGAGATGGTCGGTCCAATAGCCAGTGTGCTGATAATTAAAATGCCCTGCAGCCAGCTGAACAGCAGCCCAAGATCAGGTGAAATGACCACAAGGGCAATCCAATCCCTCTGGCAACCAACTTTATGATATCACTGTAGATACAGCCATGTACACAGCAGCAGACTCTCTGCCTTCTCCCATCGTGGAAGCAGGTTCCACTTAAGCATGGAGCACCTTCAGTTTTGCACAGCTCTGTGTCCCTGTACAGCCACTGGTGGTGGTGAAGGAAAGGCCACTGTCAGCTCAATACAACGGCTCTGCCAAGACTTTACTATGTCCCACTCATTCTTATCCACGACACTGCCTGGTCTGGTAGAAGGTGTCCCTGCCCACGGCAGAGGGTTGGAAGCAGATGATCTTTAAGGTCCCTCAAACCACTCTGTGAAAGGCAAATATAGCAGCTCTCAGACCAGTCAGACCAAGCACAATCACATCAATATGGTAACACATGCTTGTAATGTTTCAAATACAAGCAGCCAGGCTACACAGAAAACACAGTACTAAAAGCACTAATAGATCTCCACAGTGCATATGGAGATACAAATAATGTGATTACTATTGTCCTGACACATGCCCATGTGCCAATTTTAATTAAAAAAGCCATATGGAGTAGGGTCCACTGGTGATGGAGATATCTGCCATTGCTTTCTAAATGGAACACAAAACATGTGGTCATAGACCACACTGTTTCAGAAACCATTAGTCGCAGTTACAATTTCCCAATCATTTTCCTTCCAGAACAGTTTATTTGACCAAAGACACTGAGAAATCTACCACCATGGTTATCCTGATGCACACACCTCCACAGATTTGAAATAATCATACAAACATCTGGAGTTCGAATGGGCTTCAAATATTCACAGCGCAATAAACACTAGGCTATTAATCTTCACTATTCCTCTGAGGCTGATGGGGCATTTGTCATTACCTTTAATTTGCAAAGGTGAATCTGCAGAAAGAAGGTGCATTGGTCTCCTCCAAGACTCCCAGGAAATCTGGGCAGGGTCATTAAATAAGCTCCACCGGTATGACACGACTTCAGGCAATCAAACTTCATTGCTTCTCAGAAATCTCTGGGTCTTTTCAGGCAAACATTCATAGAGAATTTATCCTTCTGGTTTCTCAGAGATAGACTAAGCTTAAACTTCTGTGTGTATTTCCTCAATTCAGTCTTTAACCACAACATACGCCTAATTTTTCCTGCCAGAAGTGGGAGACAGCAGACGCGAGTAGCCTGACTCCCATAACAAATAAACTTTTCCACATTTTGACCCACTCAGGAATACCAAGAAAGTCCATGCTGTCAATCACTCAGAAGCTGTATAAAGCTGCTTAGGAAGTTAGCTGCTCCTTTTTCCCTAGCAAAGAAGACGTATGAAGCACTGTCACTTACTTCACTGACTTCAGATTCTCTCACTCTATTCTGCTTTTTCAGAAAGAAAATTTTATTCAGGTGAGAATGATCTGCTTGACATGTAATTCACAGAAATTGTAACTAAAGCCTAGTGGTCAGGAGAAGACCTTCTACCATGCAGGAAACATAAACATCACTTTCCATAAGCTACTACAACTTTCCAAATACTCCTGTAGCTCCAGGAGATTCAGTGTGATGGCTGAAGAAATCTTTATCACATCCATAATTTTCAAAAAAGTATTATAGCACAGTGCAGTCTGGAAAGTGCCTCAGGAGTTGTCTGGTCCAACATTCTGCTCATACACGGGTCAGTCCTGAGGTCAGACCAAGCTGCTCAGGGCTTCAACCAGTCACATTTTGTAAACTTCCAAGGATGAAGCCTCCACAGCCTCTCTGAGCAGAGTGTCACTGTCAGACTGCACTCAGGCAGTCAGGGGAAATAGTTCCTCCCTACATCCAGGCTGAACTTTTCCCATTTCATTTTATGTTCATTGTCACTGACCTTCCTGCCCTACAGTGCTGTGGAGAGTCTGGCTCCATCTCCCTGAAGACCCCCCTGTAGACACTCTGGGCTGCTCCTAGGATGTCCCCAAACCATCTCTGCCCCTGGCTGAACAAGTCCAGCTCTCCCAGGCTCTCCTCATTGGAGAAGGTCTAGATCCATATCCAGCTCCATCTGGACCATCTTCTATGAAGTTAAATTTACTGATGTTTTTCTTAAATGAGGGGGCCAAAAAAAAGAGGATATTGTGTTCTATATGCAGTCTGAATGTTTGCAATTATTTTATCTGATGCGACAGTATCTTCTCTTGTGGCCTACAAATTGGATGAACTAAAAGCACTCTAATTGGAAACTGCTTTGGATAATTGCTCACTATCTAAAAGAGATGCCAAAAATAGCAGCCTGCTTATATAGCTGTGACAGGAAAAAAAATCCTAAATCCTCAAGAAACTGTGATGACTTTCTGTTCACTTTCAACCACACTTTCATAGACTGAGTTTGCATTATTTAAACTGAAAAGTCAGAACTAATTGTCAAATGTTCATGTTGTTTCACATCAAAAAATATTATCAGCAGGTATAGAATATAATCAAAATAATATAATATACTGATTAAAATCTGAGGAGCTGGATCTTAGTGAATGCAGAGCATCTGAAAGAGGATTGGTCCTCTAGCTTTGGAGAGAGGGCAGTTTCTTTTTATTTAAAACTAATAAAGAAATCAGCATCCTCCTAAAACCTCTCACTTCATATTTTTTGTTGCAAGCAGTAAAAGGCTCTTGTTGAAACATTAAAGTTCAAAATTTTGGTTGAAAATGTAAAAATGTGAAGAATTGTCTAGTAATGTTTACATTTAGGCACATGAAATATAGACAATTTGGGTTTTATAGAAAAAGCTGAGATTTTCTGTAGGAAGTAACTAGATCACATGAATTTTTCTGTAGGCTAAGAGTTTTAAGATCCAAAATAGACCTAAATCACACAAACGGCATAGCATAGAATGTGTGAAATCAGGTGCTTGCATCCATATCAAAGAATCCAAAGATCTAATTCTACATATAAAAGCCTTTTAAAGACATAGTTACAAATCTGGGCCACACTAAATGGAACCATGTCAGCAACAGATTGGAAAGAGCCTGATGTGTAATTATGTTCAGAGAAAGCTGTACATATTCTGGAGGTAACAGATGGGCTGCCAGATGTTAGGGTTGCTCTCACCTGCAGGCCTCATTCATCCCTGCTGCTAGTAATGGAAGATCTGGAGGCTAGCAAGGGATCTGGATCTTCCTGCACAGAGATGCTATTCCTGAACAAGAGGGGAGGAAAAAAAATACGAAAAAAAATCTCTATTTTCTTTGTGTTCTGGAGGCAGATTATTATTTTCATGTGTTCTTTTAGAGTAGAAAGAAGTATCTGAAATGTAACAATAAAATAGGTCTCTGTATCAGGTCAGGCTTGGATCGCTTTTATCCAGTTGACTTTTGGCTTTAAAAAACTGCAGGGAAAATTTTAGTCAAACTTTGACTATGGAAAACTGCCAATCCTGCCAAAAACTGTTAAAAGAGAGTTGCAACAAAAGAACACACAGCATTGTTTAGCATAACGTGATTTGCTAAAAGATATAGTTAAATAGGAGCAAAATCTTTTTTCAGGCTTGATTTAAGCTCTCAGTGACTTGGTTGGAATAGGAAGCAGAGGAAGGAAAACAGAAAACGGGAGTAAAGCATTGAGTTATAAAAGTACAGAGACGAGCTAAGGATAGCTGGAGATAGTTGAGAAAAAGAACACTAGTTTTAATTCTACCTCCTACTACACACAAAACAGAGCAGTTAAGAGGAAACATGATTGATCAACCAAAAGTCACCATTTTATCAAACACTATTTTAAAGTTGTACTGTTTCAGTGAAATACACATATTACCATTTCTATTTGGAACCTGAGCTCCTTGGGAACATTCTGATGATGGGAAAGAGCTGCATTTTAGAGCTGTTGTGTAAAGACACACAGTAGCTTAAATTATACATTAAAACTTCTGAATCTTGTTCTGTGCTGTCAACACCTTTCCACCTTCCATGCTGGGATGTTCAGTCCATAATGCCTACTCTGTCACACATTGTGCCAGTCTGAGATACCATTCTCCGTTCAAAGAAACCATAAGAAAAAACCCAAACTTTTATCCCTACATTTGGTTGGGTATTTCTCACAAGAATCAAGGCTGCACAAAGACTAAATGGCCATTTTGTGTCTCTTGGAGTCCATCTAGTACTTACTGTCAATTGGAAGTGGGCAGTTTTATAACTACCACACAGATTAATCATGAACTGTTTTTCAGGTGCTATTTGTTCCCCAAATGTCATTTCCACAGAGAGGTATTGTTACGAGCTGCTGAGATGCTTTTCAGCGGCTTGCTCCCTTGCTTTAGTCTACCTACAATTTACCTGAACAATTATTATCATAGTGGGATAGGCCTTTTAGTTGTTGGAAACTGTACCATCAACTTGAAAGGGCAGTTCCTGGGATTTGACACCTAAACAACCAGAGAGTTGTAATAAAAAGAAAAGAGAGAAATAATAATGAGCAGCATTGTTAAAGTATAAAGGGCTGCATCTTGGCCTCTGCTGAGATGCTTTACAAGGGATTGGGGAAATGGCAGGGAAAAGGGCAGGAGAAAATTATTTCTAAAGTGCCAAGAGGCAGTGTTTATTTCTCAGGGGATCTATAGACTGGAAACAACCATAATGTTTTGTATCCCACCGGCATACAGTGGGGATTAATGCTTATCAGAGGTTTGTAAAAGTCCAGAAAATCAGTACGAGGTGCACAGCAATGGTATCAGTATTTTTGAGACATTATGGCCTTTGCTGATAGTCTGAGGTAAGTTCATTGGTTATACTTAAATATGCCCCCTTTTACCTGTCAGAGAATTATACAGTCTGAAAAATTTCATTTGGACACATTTGTTATTGTGAAGTTCTTATCCTGTTTGCATTCAAACAATTCTGAAACAGACAAGCAAGGACAGAACTCTAATATTTTTGCTGCCTTGATTTCTTCCTGACTGTAGAAAACAAGCCTGTTATTGAATTTTTCCTAGTGCTGACTACCTCAGACTGGCCCAATGCTTCTGTAGGAGAGTAAAGAAATTTTCAGTAATCACTAAATATCAGAATGAGAAATCTCTTCTATAAATATCTTGTAAAAAAGATCTTTCTAAATAAAGAAGCCTCATTGTGCTTTTAAGCCAATACTAAAACTGAAGATACAGAATGGTAGCTTCACTTTTACACTGATTATACTGCTAATTTAAAAACACCTATCGCCACTGAAATGTTTAGATTAAAAAGAAAGCACCTTTCTATACAATAGTTTTACTGCTATTTCCATGCTCTGTTTTTCCACTCCTGCTCAGAATCACCTCATTTCACTTTTCTCACTAAAATCCCAAGATTTTCCTTAGAGTAAGGAGCAGGATGATACAAGCAGAGAGGTATCAGAACCTGACAGTATGACCAAAATGGGAGCTGAACTTCTTGAAAGAGCTTTGCCCTCCATCAGTTGCTTCTACTGTCATTTGTAGCATAGGAAAACAGAAATGGCAGTAGAACAAATTCCTGTGACTTTTGCTTTCTCCTCCAAACCACAGAGAGCTTTGTTCAATTATGAATCATCCCTGAAGTCTGAAGAGTGAAAACTTCCTGCTAGTGGCAATGAAGAAACAGGCTCTGTGAGGCAAGGCAGGTCAGAGATTGCTCTTTGAAGTACTTGAAAGATATAGTGATTTTTTTCACCCCCCAGGTCAGAGAAAATTCAGCAAGTGCAGCATCATGGGCACTAATGAGCTGTTTTCTTTCAAAGACACAAGTATCAGAAATTATCTCAATAGCAATGCTCTTCACTGCAATTTGGTGGCTTAAATCAGAATTATTACAGTTTCCTTCCTCTATAAGTAAAAATTGCAAGAATGGGCAAAATTCTTTCAAGTAGAAGATTTTGCCTCAATAAATTTGCTTGTACATCTTGCAGTATATCTTATTAGTCATCATCAAATTTTCCCCTTTTTACTGCACTATTTTTGTACAGGGAAGACCCTTATCTTGATTGAAAATTATGAAATTAATCCAACAAGCATCACTGGGGAACAGAGCAAGCTGGGACTCTAATCTCTGTTCCCAAGGCTTTATATTAACATTTCAAATAGATACTCTGTTTTTAGACAGAAATAATCCAGGTAACCAAAATTAAGTATGCCTCCCGGGCTCAGCTGAAAGAACAAGTTGCTAATATTCATTGTCATGTTGTCTTCACTGATCTTCTTTTGACCCCTGACTTTTATATTCTTTCTTAAGCAGTGGCCCATTCTCTTGGATTTTACCTAGTAAGTGTTATTTTCAGTTGATAGAAAACCCAACAAGCTCTGAAGGATCTGACCTGCTTGAGAAATATCTCAGCTATAAGCTTTGACACTGAATGGTAATGAGGTGGTAATTCAAGCCTTGTTATGCCTACAGTGAAGGGAAAATATTATGCAAAGTCATACAGTATGATCTACACCATCAGTCAAACAGGATAATGTTTTACATATGTATAAAATGCTACAGATCACATTCTAGTTCTCATAAAATTTTGTATCACAGAAAGAAATGACCTTGAAAAATCCTGGTAAACTGACTAAAATCCTGTTCTTTTAAGTATTAACAGACCACTCCATAACTATGCAGGGGTTTTTGCTTTCTCCAGTGGCCCTTGCTTCAAAAGTGTAAAGGTCAAACTCAGTATTTTCACATCACTCATTTTGATTGTCAAACCTCAATTATTCACCAGTTCTCTCTATACCTTCTCTACATTGCATATAAATAACATCAGTTTCTAGGTCCTACAGTGCTTTGCTGAAATGACTCGGTGAATAGCACACTGATTAAGGTCAAGACCAGACATTCCAGCAGGAGAAGAGAAATGTGAAAAAAATCAAACCTGCTTCCTCTGCGTCTCTCCTCACTGTGTCAGTTGCTTGTCTTCAGCATGATCTGGAGAGGCCTTTATGTGCCAATGTTGCCAGCCAGAAGACAGCTAACCAACAAAATAAATACCCATTCTTCCCTTTGAAGGGCCAGAACATGCTCAGAAGCACATGGGCCGCAGATGGTATCAGGATGATCCAACCATACACTACCTTTACCTATCTCTGTATCTTTCTAGAAACAGGAACATGCCATTGAGTGAAGAATGCAGCCCAGATGCACAGGAATTCCAAGATAGAATGGTTATATCAACAATACTGGGTAAAAATAAAACCCTAAAAAGACCTTTGAAAATTAACAATATAGGGTACGCTGAAGAGTGGTCCAGGGAAATGCTTCCTTTATGATACAACACAACTTGTACGAGGAAGATTCACTGAAGGGAAATGTCTATTTGTCTAAAGATTCTTGGACTTCTGCAGTACAAAACCATTGTAAAACAACGGTGGAAGAAGTTCTCTGTAGTAAACAAATATTGTCAATGTGAAAAATTTGGGTGGCTGGCTTGAACATTTTCCCTACTTCTTCTCTTAGTCAGAGGGAGTCTGTGCATATCACACCTATTCTTTTGTACACACAAATCCAATCTTATAGAAAGCATAAAGTAACCAGAGCATGCAAGGAGTTTGGAAGGAAATGCTTTTACTGTCCTTACAGTTGACTACTGCCTAGTGACTCTGATGGTTTTCCTACAGAGCTTGGTGTAAATTACCAGCTCACTGACCTAAAAATCCACAGTAAAATAAGAACTGGGGTATATCTCAGAATAATATATTACGTCCACAATAAACAGCTTCAGCAGTGAATGATGAGCTCGGAATTACTTCCACAATAAGCTCCTTATACTCTGGTCTCCAAAACTATTGAGGACAACATTTGATAAAAAGTTTAATAGTCCCACTGGAAGAAACTATACTATCATATTGCTATTTTCAGATCAATGAAAAAAAGGAAAGGAAATATCACTTACCAAAGGAAAAAAAGGGCGAGTATTCCATCCTAGAAAGTCTGCCAAAATTTTGTATGAATGAGCATGCATTACTAAAATAAGATTTCTTCCAACACTAGATTTCTAAGGAACCATACTAGATATATATATCCGTGAAAAGCAAAGGTAACATTGCCAGCTGTAGTACCACATTGAAATGAAGCAATGAAAGAATTGCAATTTTAGAGATTCACCTCAGGAAAATAAGAAGATGAAGTCACTGAGATTGTTATAGAGCCCATGCACACAAAGACTCCCTTCAAAACAGATCTTTATCTCATTCCCACAGGTTAATTTTTCTTCAAGAAGAAATTCCTTCCACCAAAGATCTCTCACTTCTAGGTATTGCGTACTATATTATATAAAACAGGAGAATCCATACACTGTTGACAGGGCACCATTTGGATGCCTTTTGCACCCCGAGCAATCCACAGGGAACACCTCCCTTGCATGGGATGGAAACTAAAATCTCTAACTTCACTTATGTTGCACTTTTGTCTTCACGAAATTGCTAGAATGATTGAACAGTTACATCTACAACACTAGCATCACTGATGCACCACCCACACTGCACACCTTATGTCAAACACAGTAAAAAACAGATAAAGTTTAAAGAGTCAGTTCATGTCACCAGATGTCACACTGCAAAAAAAACCAGCAGATATCACCAGGTGGACCTTTTTGCCTTCCTCTCCAGAACATGAAGAATTCTTCCTAAAGTCAAACTGAGTTAATCCTTTACTACATAAAACGAATAGAGACATGAATAATGGAATATAGAATTCCAGGTTCATATATATATATATATA
>VXBU01016449.1:451345-601631 GCA_013400315.1 Bombycilla garrulus | reverse complement strand
AATTCCAACAGCAGGAACTTACTAGAGTTCTGGATTTCATGAGGCTGGTGAACAAATATCATCAATTCATGAAATACATTGATGCATCTAGTCAAAGTTTTTCTATTATTTTTCTAAACCTAATCCTGCCATTTTCATCTGCCTGGACTCAAAGTGTCTCACCAGACACTTATGACCTTGCAGGTTTCACTCACTCATGCTGCAAACTTTTGGCGAAGGACAAATGTCCAGTAAGAGAAATATTGACAACAACTCCTCATTTTATAGCCCAACCTGCCATTCCCCTTTACATAAAACAGCTTCAAGGTACAAAAAGCTGAAAAAGCTCTTAGTGTACCTTTGAGAAAATATTGCCATAACTCCTTTTTCATTACCTCTTAGAGTGGAGAACTCTTTCATGTTCTTCACTATTCAAACTTGTTTATGATGCCTACATATCTAAAACAGAAAAGCAGAAGCATGCAAGGCATAGGACTTGAGTAGTGTTCAAGATCTCCAGGTGTTGCCCTCTGGAAACATGCTACTGCAAGTGGCAGGGCGGATGACCCAGAGGTGATCCACAATCAGAAGTCTGGCCACGAGAACATCTTGTAATGACAACACTTTTACAAAGGCAGGTCTTGCTAAGCAGACAAGCAGCACTCTCTTAACCACCTTTGAAAGCACCACCTTTGAAGAAAAAACTCATTAATTCACATTGAATACTACGCAGTGGCTTTGGAAGGGTACCTACCGTTGTAGGAGGAGGAAACAGTAAGAACAGTTGGGTAGTGCCATGAGAGAAGCTCAAACTTTGTTGTGATGAGAGCCTTTGCCCTCAATCCCACATTCCTTCTCAAAAATGTCAATCTTTTACAACATCATATAAAAATGAATATCATTGAAAAGGAAGGAAGGAAGGAGACACACATGATATGTGATGTGGTACTGCCCATTGGGCATAAAAGAAACACACATCAGGCATTTCCCATTCTCCTCCATTCAATGATATGCATTAATTTTAATACTGCACCAGCACAGAGAATAAATCATTCCAAATAGCCAATAAGTACTGGTTGAACACTGCAGGAGTGTAGCATGAAACCCAACAAGGAAGAGTTTTGCATTAAAATCCACTACCCTGCTCATGTGTATGGTCATGAGCAACAGAGAGACCAGTCCTTGGATCTCTGAGAGGTGGATTTCATCTGCATGAACCAAGTGATGGGTATGTGCTCTGTAATGAACATGAGACCGGTGATGTGATGGCAGGGAACCATCACTAATCCTATGCTACAGGAAGAACCACTTTCCGTCAGATGTGTGAAAATAGGTGGTCTGGTTCTCCATACACTCACATCAATTTTATTCAGATTCTACTACATTTTCAGGGGAAAAAAACCTCCTGATTTATATCATTGTAAGTAGGAGGATGATCAAGAATAAAATACTTCTAATGAAATAGGTGTTCAAACAATTTAGTGAATAATTTGATGTGAATAATTCATTTGGAAAAATTGTTATTTTTCCCTAGTCCTGAACAGACCAAAGATAGCATTTGAATGTTTAACTTTTATATGCTGCTTGCAATTATTTGTGAACTACATCATGTAATTTGTGGTCTCTGTATAACTCAAACAGAAAATAAGGATTATTAAATAAAACAGAATTTACAACTACCTTAGCAAAATATGTCTTTTGACTAATTTATGTAATGAGCTCAGCTAGCCTGCCCTTCATGGATTTCAAACTGCATGTTCAATATTTGCAATTATCTGTGCAGACAGCAGTTACATAAGTCATCTGATCAGTGACAGAAACACTACCATATGGGATGCAGTCAAAATAGCAAAAGCATATTCTACATTTTAAGAAATTCAGAAAATACTGAAATATGCAGTTAATATTTACAGCTGACTCTTTTCTGTTCAAAAACATAGGGAGAGGAAGCTTTTCCGCTCTTCTGTAAGTGCTACTCTCTACAGATACATATGAAAGAGGTGGTACAAATGTGAGGTATTGCTTGTTCTTTAATTTTATCCAGAACATTAAGTGTGTTGCTTAATGTTTTTAGTAGGTAAGCAGCACTGATGGTTTGTCACTGGGGCTGGAGAGGGAATGGGGTGCAGCAGGAGAACAAGCAGCTTAGCACGTGAAAGAAGGGCTCAGGAAAGGCATGGACATGGACAGCCAGTCGAGACAGCTTGAAAGAAGATTTGGTCCAATTTTCAAGTCCGGTAGGATTTCCCCTATTCTGCTTTTTGAAACATGTTTGAAGGTAGAATGTGAAAAACTACATGGTTTTGATCACATCACCCTAATGATAATTGCTGACCCCCAGTTAGATGAAACCATGGCCTCACTGAAATGTGTGGGAGCTTGGTCTTTAGCTGGGATGGAATCAGGATTTCACACTGGATCCTTACAGTCGTGGTTGTGCTCTTACTCTCTGCTCTTATTAGTCTTACTAGGCTCTCTTATTTCTAACTGCTTTATGTCTCATCCCCATTACTACTAGGTATTTTTGTCTAGCCAACTGAACAAACCTGAAATAAGCCCAAATTTGACACAAATCAATTTCTACAGGCTATGAGTGCTCATTATAACAGGCTGTCTCTTGTTGGTATTGACTACTCTGCAGAAAAAAGGGAAAGGGACTAAAGAACACCATAAAGAGCACTTAAAGCAAAGAGCCCACTGCTAGCACATGTATGAGAGCAGCCAAAATACTCCTAAAATGTATGCCCTAGCTTTGACTCAGTAAAGCATGACTGTCAGCAATGGGCATTTCCTTACTACCCTAAACTGCAGTGCTGCCTACCATTCTCAGGTTGTCTGAAACACTGACAGGGCAATATCAACCTATTTGAAAAGTAAATAAAAAACAAGTGTTTTGAAAATATATTGAGATAATAGATCAGCCTCTCTTATTAGCACTGCCTTCTACCTTTAACTACTCTATGAGTTCTGGACATGTTTTTCTACAGAATCAACTTTTTTATTGTCATTTTCCCTCTCTCACATCCTTAATATTCTCTTACTAATTTATTCAGCAGTGAAAGCAGCAGTTTTTAAATCTGAGAGGTACTGAAGGTTAAGGACCAAAAATTCCTATTCAGTCACTGAAATAACTGGCTGATTTTCCCCTGCACATCCAAATCCTCTTTTGCTGTGGATGGAAATGGTTCTAATGATACTCCTTTCACCATCCCTGTAATACAGTTACAGCTACTGATGTTCGTGGCATTGTCTGCAGGTTAAACTGATGAGATATGAGTGAGTCCAGTTATTTGCATAGTGGCAATGATGTCGCCTCTGCTGTCACAGATGTAGACAAACAGCTCCTTAGTTATTTCATCCACAGACATATGGCTCCATCTGCACTTGCAACTCTTCCCTTACACCTACTTCCCCCTCTTCCCCTTCCTCCCCCTCTGTTTCACATTGTAATCCCTTATCATGAGCTTAAATGTGAGAAATGGGGTCCTGAGCACTCTGCTGAGCATTCCCTTTCCCCCACCCATGTGCACCTTATCACTGTCAGCCTCCATAGTCCATACTCCCTTCAACTGCTAGCTGCTCTGCTGTTTTGAAGAAAATTGGCAAATCTACACTGGAAAATGCAAGTTTTGTTTGCCTTAAACATTAAAGAAACAGAATGGTAAATACTGGCAATTTTAACATAAAGCTGATAACTTGACTTGTGTCCCCTGACAATTTAAATGAAATGCAAACAATGTTCTGCCTGTGATTTAAAAACTCTCCTACTTTACTGAATGCATCTGATACCATGATAAAGAAAATACTGGTGAGTTTGAAGGCAGTACTGAAATGCATAATGCTAGAAACACAAACATTTTTTCTAAATAAGAAGGTGCTTTAATAAAAAAGTACTTTAATGAAGTTGCTTTAATGAAGGACTAATTGCCTCCAAGAGATGACATTTGGAAAAAGATGTTACAAGCAGCTTCTTACTCAGAAATCAGTAGCCAAGATCAATAAACAAAACATAAAATGTAGGCATATATTATTGATGCAGATACTGATGTTGATAATGTAAGCATAATACTGCTATAAAGGGTTGAATTCCATGAAAAAAGCTGATGAAATAGAATAACCAATGTTAATTCTATTGAGGCTGACTTCAAGTAGCTAGTGTTCAACCAGTTTGGTTTTTATATGGCCTTGAAACATGCCAACTATAGCTGCTAAATCCATATTGCAATTAGAAATGGTTACCTTTGTTGATCAAAAAAAAATGAAATGGAAGAAAATAAAAATAACATACCATGTTCACACACAAAACAAAAAGAGCTATATCAGGGACATCAGGGAAGGTGGAATACTATAACAACACATTTTATATTGTTATACTATTCCACCCACCTTAATGGAGAACCCTTCGGTGTGGCTACGCCATAGCCTTTTGAATCCAGATTTCCTCCCACTTTCATGGTGTCACATGGCTTTCGTTGCTCAATGTATTCATTCATGGTGGACTCCAGCAGGAAGGCAAACTTGCCCTTGGATTTGCGGACACGAGCTACTCCCTCTGCAGTAGTCCTAGTGAACACTGATGGCTCAGCTGATTTCATGTAGGTCCACATCTTTTCATACACTGCTATTTTTGATCTCTGGAGAAAATCAAAAACAAGTTAGAACAAAAGAATGTTGCAATGTTTCAGAATGGCACTGCTCAAATAAAACAATCATACTTAATTTTTCAGACAAGTGAGGTTGGGAAAATCTTGGAGAAGGGTTTTATTTGAATTCCATTGTTTTAAAAGAGACAAGAAATAAAAGTTTCAATACTATAATAGCGGATGCTATTTTTAAGTTTGGCTACCCTCTAGCAGTCAAAAAAGAAACCTGCAAAGCTGAATTTATTGTTAGATAGAGGAAGTTCACACAGTCAGTGTATGGTAATGTGTTTTAGGCAATGATATATGAAATAGATGTCCACAATAAGCCTGTACTCTTAAGAGAAACAGTAAAATAATCTCCCCATAAGTACTCAGCTGAAGCTTAAAACATTTCTCTAACACCCACTTCTTACACATCCAAAAGCACAATAGCTTAAGTAAGATTTCTGCTTTCATAATTCAGAGTCAAGAACTGACCTGATTTGTATTCACAAATGCTATACAATATTTGAAGACATGGCTCACAATAAAAGATGGAAACAGCAAGTTGGACCAAATATTAGAAAAAGTAAAATGCCACAAGTATCTATCTTAAAGAATTAGGTATGATTTTAGAACTGCAGTATCAGTGGATTTATTTTAAAGACTCTGATCCTGCCAATAACTGAGTAAGAAATGTACTTTTTCAAAAAATGCACAAGAATTCTTTGCCTAGAGTGCATTAGTTGGCAATTTTCCTGTCCGGGAATGCATGGAGTAACTACAGGTAAATACTTCAGCAAAAATAAAACTTCTTTATAAAAAATTAAAGCAAATAAAAAAATTCACTAAAAGAATAGAAGGAAATGCTGTCAGGCTGAGAAGTTTCCCATGCTCATTAGATTCACTCAACAACTCCTTTGCTTCCTCCAGCAATAAGAATACATACATGCAAATCAGCAGTGTGTCAGCTGAACAGTACACAGTGTTTTTATAACAACAGATGGCACTTGTCTTCCCCTATGTATGCTGCAAAAAGGACTTTTTAACCTAATGCTCAAGTCAGCTTTTATTTGAGTCAAGAGGAGTTTTTAGCTAAGCAAGACTTGGTCTATGAGCCTGTTCCTACACTGTGCTGAGCACTCCAGGAAAATATTCATTATTATAAAGCCTCAAAACAAAAGGTCTTAGATTATTTAAACAAATACCAAATCCTATAATCTTAGTATTATATAAATTAAAAATGGCTTTAAGAAGCCTGGAACTGAGCCTTTTTATATGTGAGAGTAATTTCCCTGAAGCACTTCTTTTTACCAATTACTGAATGACTGTACTATTACTTAGAAAATAATTTGTTAGGGACTGAAGTCTATCCTGAAAATAAGTGGCATTTAGCTAAAAATGTTCAATAAAAATGCCATATAGCAGAACATCATACATTATGCTTTCCTTTTTTAGTTTTTCTGTATGCATAATTTTATCTTTCTGTCAAATATAATAACATTTGAATCAACAACAGCTGTGTATGTCCATAATCACATCCTGACTTGTCACCCTTTCTTTCCACTGTAGTCACAGCTATTTTACATTTATTTAATAGTGGCTGGGAGCAGGGCATAAACTAAACTACCAAGGCATCCTTTTTGCTTTATGCTGATGTAATTTCATGGATGTAAATTTACAGAAAGAAAAAAATAGAAGCAAGTAGTAATAAATCAGTCATAATTTCAAGAATATTTTCTTGCCTTTGTCTGCCTTCATTTCCAAACATTTCTCTCATCTTAACATCCAGTACATCTAATTCTTTATAAAGTAACCATATAATAGGTCACTTTAATTTAAACTTTATGCAGCACATAAAACAGCTTGATTAGTAACAGGAAACACTGCCCTAAGTCAATTGAAAAAGGTTGCATTTCATTTTTTTTTCCCTGAATCTAGTCTCCTTTGCCTATGAAAAAAGAAAAAATGTGGAAAATCTAACAAGTTATCTGCTCTCTAAGAACATTTTCTTCTTCCAAACTTTCATTGGTTTACATTAAATTTCTACATGTCAACTCAGAGTGAAAATTGAAGAGTGAAATAACAACTATTTTTTATTATCATATGAGGAAACATTGAAGCTTTCTCTGCAATCAGCCATGCCACGATAATTTTAATTTTGGGCTTTTCTGAGTAGAACTGCTAAAACTAAATACTTTTCCTCTTGAGCAATCTGCCTGGAAAATACATCTCCCACTGTGTCTAAACCAGAAAATAGGAGTATATAACAGCTAACAGTATCAAAGTTCCTCTTTTTTTATGTTTGCTTTAAAATGATTTTCCCTTTTCTGCTTTCAATCCGGATTTAAAACAGGCTGAAGAGGTGTTCAGAGTTTCTGACATTTTGGTCAGAAATGACAAAATGATGAGAAAATGTCCTGAAGACTCATCTTCAGCCAGATAATCACCACTGACAGAAAAGTTACACACGATTCTAATACCAAAAAGCGCATTTTTCCCAAACTCACAAAATATTAGACTTGGCACATAAGTCTTCTTGTACTATTGTTTCAGGCTAGGTCTTAATTTATGTATTATAAGAACAGCTTTTGTGTAAATATTGTCTGCTGATATATTTTCTTTCTCTTCGTTTTGTGAAAAATATTTTTAGAAATAGCACATAAAGTATTGTTAAGAATCAATATACTGTGACAGAGATTAGAAATAATTTGAAAGCTTTTAAAGAAAATTATCAACACAGTTCAAATCTTCATTAGGTTTCAAATTTTGCATATGCAACAGTATTTAGTATTTGTAGTTAATTTTAATGTTTCCCTCTGTATTTTGAAAGAAAAGAAAAAATAAAAAGAGCAATGTTGATTTTCCTTCTTTCTTCTCTTAACCCTTTAAGACTGAAGTGAAAGAAGGGCTGTCACCATAGACATTTTTACTTCATTATAGTTTTTCTCTTTAAAATGAGAACTTGCATAAAATACTGAAAAAGTCTCTGTGTTTACAGGATGATTTAAAAGAACCATGATTTTTTTGTTAACAATATTGTTTGTACATCAAAATATCTGATCTCATTACTTCAATGCCATGGCTTGTACAAGTATTTTGAAACTCTTAAGAAATCAATTCCAGTTCTTCATTCTCTACCACTTTGGGAATTAATTTTTGCACATCATCACCTAGCAAATTTGCAAGCTCTAGATACTCTTGAAAATGCAACAAATATATAAATACAAAGCTACATAAATCTGCCTGGCCATCAGCATCATGTTTTTAAGTATCATCACAGCTTCATTCTAGCAGAAAGAACTATTTGTATCCATATATTGTGGTTACTCCCTCAATTTATGATGGACTGAAACTGGAGTCCCAAGAATAAAATATGTAACTTTCCACAAAAATAACTAAAAATGGGTGAAACATAGGTGAATATAAATAATCGGTAGGAGGGACTATACTCATTAAGAAACAGTAAGACAGGTATAGTTATAAACCTTTCATTGAACAGTATCCATTAAAAATGAGGTATCAAGCACCTCAGCCATTTCTGCTGGATCCCTCTAGAGTTCAAGTAAAGAGGCAGATACTTTAATGCGTGCTTTATTTCATCATAACACACATATCTCACACAGGACATGCAGGGCTGCTTTTCTTTCTCCAATGTCTACAGAAGAAATCTAGAAAAAGTGGGTTAAACTGAACTCCTTGATCAGTTTCACGATGTGTTTGTTAAGTGAAATTTATATTATAAATCGTCTTTCCACAGCTAATAGAACAGATATGCAAGCTCTTCTTTGGGGATATTTGTTGCAATAAAAACACTGTCTTTGAATGGATATTGTCTATATTTTCCAAATTGCATTGAAAATTTTGTTAATGGTTTACTGAGTTCAGTTTGGCCAAACTGAAAACAGTGAAGGTGCATGTGGGTACCTAAAAAAGAACTCCTTTCAATTAGACAACTAGAAGAAATTTTCATTCCATCTTTATGACTTCTAAAAGTCCCTCAATCTCCACATTTCAGATAAATAATGACCCAATTAACTGTGTAATTTTCAAGGAAGGGTTACTGGCTCACAGCATTTATTAAGAGCTGTGTTCAAATACTAAACTCACTTTGGTCAGCTGAGCTTAACTTTCATCTGCTGGAGATATGAAATAAAGCAGGAAGGACTGTTTATTATGTACTGCTTGTGATGTTCAAGCTCCCTGCTTTCCAGCTGGCAAATGATGAGGATTACATACCAACCACACTAATGCAGGGAAGCAAATGACAATGAAGTAATCGATAGAGACAGCACAGGCATATGAATGCCTATTTAGGCTATTTCCTAATGCTCCAGCCACATCCCCTCAAGTTAAATTTTCTCTTTATTATCCATCTGAAAGTCAGCAAATTAAAAAATGCATTTCCTACCCACCACCTAAGACCCTAAAGCAAAATGCACACAGTCAAATCCATAATCAGAAATAAAACTGCGAGGCTCCACGTTACCATCATAGGCTTTCAAAGCTGCACATCACTTCAGTACTGTAGCTTCACATGAATCAATACTGCAATACGACTTTAATTATCACTGGCTTCAGTATCCCCCTGGGCATCTCTTTTGGATCTCTTTTTTTTTTGACAGGATCAATAAGCTTTCCACAGATTAAAAAACCTGAAAACTTCAACAAATGGTCTTATGGGAGTAAAAACGAAGCTAAAGTATTGCAGGAGTTACAAAACCATACTGCATATAATTGCAAAGTCACATTATTTCACATTTCCAAGCATTTTATTAGAGTGGTTGGTAGAGATAGCTGCTCTAATGGATGTGCCAACTTACTCTGAAGAACTCTTTGGTTGACCCTGAGTCCAGTGTTCCGTAAGCAATTTCGGTTTGTTTGGCAAGGTCTTCTGCACTCTCTATGGGTGAGACCATTCTCTCAACAGTCAAGAAAGCAGCGAGGTTAGCAGTGTAGGATGAAATAATGATGAGCGTGAAGAACCACCAGACACCGCCGACAATGCGACCTGAGAGGGATCTAAACATGGATAAGATAATGCACATTTTCCTGTCTCTTGAGCCACAAAGAGTGAGAGAGAGAGAGAGTGAAGGCACCATTATTGCTGAACATTTGTCATTAAGTAATCAATGGGAGGAAGATCATTTGCATTTTAAATATTAATAAATGCTTCTGCTCTTGAAACTTAATGTCTACATTGTAGTCCACTGTACTAACGTGTATCACACACACACACAGTAGCTTAAATCCTCTTTAATTTCAGTGCTCCTATTATTTCAGGACATGCCTAAAAATAGGAAAAATTGTCAAAAATACAAGGTAGGTAACACCTTTTTGGAGACAAAAAGTAAAGCACGGTAGCTTAAAATCAGTAGCTTTCTCAGTTTCTTCTTAAAAAAAAATGCAAAAGGCTTTGCATACGGATTATGTTGCCTCTAGGATTAAATGTTCCTGTCACCCAAACTTCTAAAAAATTCCACAAGCTATTGCAATCTTCATTGAACATTCACATTTTTCTTCTTTAAGAAGCAAGAATTTTGTGATAAAAGAGACATTCTTATTAAGTAAAAAAATATATTTTCCTTTTCAATACCTGCAATTTTATGAGAAGGTTGTTGAGGAGTAATGCACATCTTCTCTTAATCAGTACCAGTTTTACTGCTAACTTCAATAATAGAAGGATCAGGCCAATGCTGAACACCCAAAATTTCACTGCAAATGGCTAAAATGAAGCCTTTCAGTTTGAAAGATTGGGTCATAATATTTTAATTAAAAAGTTTTAGTTACTGCTCACTAAAGTTACAGAACTTCTTAAAAGATTGAGAAATTCAGGACTGCATGTATTAGACTAATTATGTACTAGATAATCATATATTATAGGACTAATCATGTATTATAGGACCAAACCTGTAGCAGATCTGAGGCATGTGCTCTCTAAGGCACACCTGAGTAACACAGTGTGGCTTCTCAGAAACAGACAGTCAAATACTGTCTCTCACAGACAGCAATATTTGTGAAGCAGCACTGTAGAGCTTGAAACAGAAGTGGGACATTCCTTGATGCAAGGCAGATATTCAGCACAACTGTGCGCATTTCATGCTTGTAACAACGGAACTAATCTAGCAACAACACAGTTCTTCTGAAGTCAACCCAGTAGAATTTCCTCTGTGTGAACCTGCTGTTTCTGAGAGCTGTTTTTTGTTTTATGCACATTGGCATTGGTAAAATAATAATAATGACTGAAATTCAAAGCAGATTATCTGTTGTTCTTATCATGGCTATTAAAAAAGAAACAAAACAAATCAAAACAAACAAAAACAAAACACAAAAAACCAGAAAAGGCTTCCTGAAGAATGAATTTCAAAACAGTGCCAGGAAAATTAATGGAGGAAGATTGTATGCTTCAGTGTTGAAGAAAAAATGCAAATGTAAAAAGATTTGACACAAACCTTGGGGAAATATCACATCCTTGTTGCATAAAGGCACCCAGGGAAAACCAGAGGCTGTTGAATATGCCAAACTCATTGGGAGGCTGGTCACTGGGTCCTTCTTTCCCATCCTCTGGTTCTTCTGTGTGCCACTCATATGGACTAAACCTGCTAACTAGGAACAGGACCACACTGACACCAATGTAGGCAAAGACTATGCACATCCAGATCTCATACGCCAAAGGGTCCAAGAAGGAAAACACTCCTGGTTTAGATTTCTGGGGCTTTTTGATCATAATGGATATCCCCAAACTCATAAAAGGCTTAGAAAAATCAATGACCTCTTCTCGTACCAAAGTGATGGTCAGAGGCGCAACAGCAATCTCTGCTTTCTATAAAGAAAAAAGAAATATAGATGTATAGATTAATTGATGTGTGCTTATACACTTGGCCAAGCAGCTAATTCCAAAGGCATGTTATTAACATCAGGACACTGTGGCTTAGATGCCCTTTGTAGCATTTTTCTCTTTCTTTCTATCACACTCTGCATTTACTCAATATGCTTTCAGTAAAACATACACATTGCAGGTTTTTATTTTTACAAAATTATGCAAATACTTAATTTTTCCACTAAGGAGAAAACTCTTAAATATTATAGAGGTGAGCAGCAGTGTAGGAAGATCATTTTAGGCATTAATTTTTATTTAAATAAAGGAATTCAAGAAAGAATGGAAAATGAGAATGACCCTATTGTCACTGAATGTACAGAGATTTTTTTAAGATCCCAGAACCAATAATTAATTGTCATATTTTCTTAAAACATAATAATATTTTGAGGTAAAGCAGTTCATAGACTCAAGAAAGCTCCAAATGGCATGAGGCTGCAAAGGTGATTAATTGTTGCTGTGATTCCACCAAACTGCATGGAGTTCTCTCAAGGGAAATATAGTTCAATAAGACCGAATTAGGTTTTAAACAGAAAAAAATGGCAAGAATGCAGGAAATATGTGTGCAAAATCATGTGATGAAAGGATAAAAAGTGTGCTGAATCCATTCCCACTAGTGTCAGGAATATTTTAAAATGTGTTTCTAACATGTTTTTTGGATGAAGATGCCAATCTCAAATGAGTCATTATTGATGGAGGTGATTATGGCTGCTAACAACAATGTCTCTATGCACTATAAAATATTGGAGTTAAGCTAATGGATCGTTTATCTCATTAGGGATGCTACATTACGTAAAGGTTTGTTCCTTGCCTAGCCTTGCCTTTGACATTAAAGCTGTCATTACAGCAGCACTTCAGATGGGAACTGTATGGGCACCTGGGTCAAAGCGTGCACCTCTGAGAGGGCAACAGATGCAAGAAGCTGCTGAAAACTTTCTCCTGCTCATCATCATGGTGCTGTGTCTAGCTACAGCCACAGAGCAGAGCCCGTGCTCTGTGACCAATGTGGACTTTTATACAGCTTATGGGCTCAGGAGAGTAACAGTATTTTGTGAAAACTTTGTTGTTTTGATGAGATTAAAACATGCTGAAAAATAAGGATGTGCTCAAATAGTTTAATCCAAATCTTATGTAAATAGCTTGTGTGCCAAAGAAAATATTGAAATGGAGCTTTTTTGTCATCTAATAATTTTGAGACAGGTAAATGCATTTAAAATAATTTGTGGTTTTTATTTTATGCGCTAATTCTTAGGGAGCTGTATATGTTTTATAGAATTTAATTTTAAACCAATATTGTGTAGTTAAAAATAAAAAAATATTTTGTCAGCTTTGCAATTATAAATAATTCAGAAGAATTGACTCATTCCAGTGCAATGGCCCAAAAATGCACACTTGTATTAAGGTGGCTGTATATTAATCATCAGATTATATCCGTCATTCTGAAAATGCTGTGATGCAAACACCAACATTTTATATAAAGATATTACATTTTAAGCAATGCATCTGAAATCATAATTTTGCAAATTAATTGCATAATTTTGTATCAGAATTTACCTCTGGTGCTAATAACTCAGGTAAACGTTATGATAACACTGCTAATTCTCTGAATTTCAATTTACATTTTGTTACACAAGGCATTCTTTAAAAGTTTGGCTTGATTACCTAAATCAGGCTGAAACAGATGTTTTATGAAAACAGCTATCATATGAAGAAGGGTAACATGTCTAAAATATATTTTTAAATAGCATGAAAATTAAAAAGTAAACTTAGTTTTTGGAGTCTAAAGGCTGTAGGATGGTTTGAGCTACTGGTTTTTCTAAATATTTTTGTTTATCTTACCAAATTTAAATGCTCAAATAGGGTATGCAGAACTTGAACAACAACAGAACTAGCTGCCTACAGTACTTGAAGGAGCTAAAGAGGAGAAATAGGAACTTAACCCATTTTTTTACAATAGTGACCTAGTATCAGAAAATTCATAATGTAGATAAATTCATTTCATGCAACAAATCTAAAGGGAAAATATATAGCTAGGTCATATGTAAATGCCAAAAAATTGGAGAAACTACAGCCTCTCAGACTGATAATATTTTTGTAAGACTACTGTGTGCCATATAAAGCCTACATAAACTCTTCATTGCAAAAGCTAAATAATGAAAATAGCTGTGCATGATAATTATCAGCATTTGTGTTTTGCCCAGTTATTGTACACCATATAATTACAGATTTAAATGATTAACAATATAACTATGGTGCAAAAACAATTAATGATTTTGTTGCCAGTGAAATCTGTTTTGACAATGACTAATGATACTTCACAGTTAAATCAACTGTGTCTGTAACAGCATTTCAATCAAGGCTCCACCATTACCAAGTACAGATGCATTCTGGATCCTTCCGATATTATACCATGAGACAAGATTGATTCTGACGGGGAGAGACACTTTCTTTTCTAGAATATATAATTATTATAACCTTGTGAATATATGCTTGGTACAAGTACTGTGAAGGTAGTAAACCTATCTGAGAAAAATCACGCATAAAGGGATTTAAATCTCAGAAGCTCATGGCTTCTGAGATTTCAAACAGAAATGAGTTGTGACCTTTTCTGTTAAGCAGTGAAAGAAAAGCATTCTGCGCCAGGAGAATGAATATTTAATTGGAGCTGACTGCTAGTGAATTTGGAAAGACCTGTTACACGTGCTTAATGGCATTTCATCCCCAGCCAGCATTTCTTCTGTGAGCTAGATATTCAGGCAAATAGAATCCACATGGACTACTGCATGCATTTGGATACATCAGGGACAAATTGCAAAGATTTCCTGGTAGTTTTTAATAATGTGCTTAAAACAAAACATGAAAATAAGCAACCATCCCCAGCATGACATTCTGTACCAACTCAACAAAACTATATCCCAGAGCATTTTATACGATGTTTCCTCTGGGACATGAAGGAAAAATCAATCACAGAGTTTAGAAAATTACTAAGCTGCTCTGTGCAGCACCTGAGTGTCCAGGTTCCAGAACAACCTCTGGTGCACACAAGTCTTAAAGAAACATGGGATAAAATTTTCACATATCCACTCTCAGTAACATGGATAGGGCTAATGGGCATTGGGGTATGATGGTAAGAGCAAGAGAGCAGAGGAATCATTTGTGTTGTACAGAAAGCGTCCAATCTCACTGGCCAGAGGAAAACTGTCTGTTAATCCATTAATGTGCTTCGGAATTAAAAGCTGTAAAATGTTTCCCAAACAGATCATCTCGTCAGCTTGCTAATTCAGTTGCAAATTCTCTCGCAGTCCTGGCTGCAAATAAAAAGCCTTGCTTGAAATACAGCCAACTACTCAGACTACTTGTGTTTATGATTAGGGAATCTATCAGAGAAGATGAACGTACTCTTTAGCAGAGCTTTGCAGCAAAGTCTCTGGCTGACTGATTTTTCTGCTTTCTCTATGTGCAATAGGCCTGGGAACCTGATGCTCTGTAAATTGGCTGGCAAGGACTCAAGGAAGTTGCAGAGAGGATGCTCTTGATGGATTCCCTGTGGAACTCTTTAGCAGAAAACTTTTTAAGTAATAGAAAGAACAATTTTCTTTAAAGCTCCACCTGTAAAAGTACATTAAGCATGCTGGGTGCAGCTCTTGGCCTTAAGGCCCAGCGGCACTGGACGGGCCACATTGCTGCCATCAAAGTCACTTGACCTCTCAACTTGCATGGCCGCATTCAAGCTGCTTGTAGGGTAAAGTCTCTGCTCAATCCCAGGGTCCAGTTGGGCCCAGGAATTGTTTTGGACAGTAATTATGGGCCAAAAAGATACCAGAGACCATTCTTGCCATTTAGGAGATGAATCAGGTGAATTTCAAAGCACAGGGACACTCCCTGGTGCCACTGACACGCCAGGATAGATGCAGCCTCAAGGAGCCTTGTGAGAGTGGAGCAAATGTCCTGGGCAACAGCCAGCTTCAGTAAAGAAGCGGCTCCAAGAGCTGTGCTGAAGCTCATTCCCAGGGCCCAGTCCCAGAATCACAAAGAGACTACAGCCATCCTAAACAGATAGTTGGAAAGAGCCTCCTCCTCATTCATTTCCATTACAAAAAATGAAGTGTTGGACTTGTATTCCAGGATGGCCTTCTTTATGCAGGTAATTTGCAACAGGTTCCTCATGCCTGTGAACTTTACTGCTTTCAGCTCTGCTAAAAGCTGTAGGTGTTGACACATCTGTGTGAGCTTCCTGACAACACTTTTCCTTTTCAGTCTAGTCCTAGGGTTTGATGAGGTAAATTTTTTAAGATAAAAGAAGAAAAAAAAATACCCCAAACAAACAGAAAATGAAAGTGTAATATCAAGTTTCATCTATAATTTTCAATTAGATGATAGGCCACTGAAACTGCATCTGAGCAAAAGAGTCTTCTCATAAATAGTATCATTTCTTGGATTATTGAAAAAACATTATTGTATAAAATAGTACTTGGCCATTGATGTCTATGGGTTTGCTATTGCAATTAAAAGCCAGAGAAGAAGTAACCTCCATACTTGATAAAGTAAGTCTGAAAAATCTTGATCTTTTAATAATCTAAGAGCTGAACTGCTTTCCTGCCACTGAAGGCAGGAAAGAAGATGTACATGCTTGGTGACATACAGTGTTTCTACTCTTTAAAGACAATATTGAGGTTGGTTCCTTCATAAACTTCCAAGATGGAGAGTTTTGTGAAGCTGATAGCCCCTTTCCATTCCAATACAGAGGGGAGATCACTGAAATTCTGGGGCAACATTTCACACACTCCTGCAGCACAGAGACTGTTTCATTCTGCAGAGTCCCTTGAACTGATGCTAACGGAGAATTTATCAGCCATGCTAAACTGGCAGAAGGAAACTGAAATGAATCTGCTACAAAAGCCACAAGGCCTTTGCAACTTACGGCCCAAACTGCCAATGGAATTGTGAAAAATGCAACTGGGAATGGATCAACTAGTATGCAGAAATTTTTTTATAAGGAGCTTAAGGTATGTTATGAGTTCATGGGTGGAAATATTCACACTAAGTAGTTTGAGGATTTTTTTTATTCCATTACAGAAACGAAAAGTTTCTCTAAAAATTCTGAACTGTTCTCAGTGCAGATGCTAACAACTGCAGTCATCAGCAAACTCATCTCTTTGCTACTTTTGGTAACACCAGATATTGCAAATATTTTTTTTTACGTGTGTTGGAGCTATTTTATTTAAATATTGGAACTTAATGTGTCAACAGAATTGCTAACTATTATGGTATTCTGGAGAATCCTTCTCCTGGTCACTCTATAACATAGTGTTCTCATTTGTTATGCTTACCAGGTTTGCTGTTATATTTTATTATTTATGGTCATCTTGAAAGTCTGTCTTCATTGTGAATTGCCTAATTATGTACTTGTCTGTAGTGGTTTATTACCCATGTTTAATATATATGATGGCGATTTTTCTTTCTCAAACTAGACCAAGAATCCCACCTTTTTAAAAAGATGTGTCCACCATTCCATGGAAATGAATTAATGAATGATATTCTTCCCAGCCAAGTTTTACAATGTGTCGGGAATAGATGGTCTCTAACATTAATGAATTTTTAAGGGATATACAAACTATGGATGTTCTAATGTTTCAAGGTAGTAGTTGAATAAATAGTAGAACTTGCATGAAACCATTAAATTTTATCTTGAAAATAAGAGAAAACACACAGATCTGAAACAAGATTCTGTTTCTTTTCTGTGACTCCAAGATTAAATAAAATGCACATATACTTCCTATTTTATGACTTATACTATGATAAATTAAATCCTGCTTCAAAAATTGGTATGCTTACCCCATAAACAAGTTCTCCCACCATCCCATTCCAGATTTTTGTCTCTGGATCCCTTGCTCCATATTTTCCATCAGGAACAATGGCAATTTTGTACTTGATACCAATATGTTTTGCAATTTCTGATGCCAGATCTACACAGTATCCTTCAAACTTGTCATTCCCTTCAAACGTATCATGGTTTTTCTTGAACATAACATATGGGGCTTCCTATAATGAAAGAAGTAGAACTGTAAAGGAGAAGTGTACCAAATATAGTCTGAAAAAAACCAAACATGTCATGAACTGACTGAACAACACACACTTTATAAAAAGTTCATGGACAGTATTAGCACGTTTAAATTAAAATGTATGAACAGAAATCCTTCTGGCAAGCGATCCTCTTTACACTAGTTTGGATTATACATTTCACAAGAATTATCAACCTCACTTTGTTTTAAATGGAAGGCCTTAGTGCAGTATATGCTAAAATTAAAGCATGAATAAGAGATTGGGCCTATACAGTGCAAAGAGCTTGAGATCATGAAGGTACAATGCAGACTTCTGACTTCAGTGAGTAAGCATATCCTCTAACACAGTGGGTTCTGCTTATGTAATTTCAGATGCAGAGCCTGAGTGACTTCCTTTCTTGAGGTTTAGAATATCCAGTTCCTAAGAGGCTACACACATTTTGGTGAGAACATAGAAACACATTCCCATGGAAATATGCATCTCCTCTTTAAAATAAACAGTGCAGATTCTGAAAGGTTGTTTAGGATGAGCTTAAGTGATATGCATGGTCAAGAATGGTATTAAGTTGACAGTGACTTTACATGTTGTATGAAAAAGAAGTACCAAGTATTTTGGGACAGTGAGTGCCATTGAAAATGAGTAAAACCTTTCAAGTGGATCTTGCATTCCCTGTAAAAACCATACTATCACAATAGTGAACATTGTGCAACTGGGAAATCAAAGTAATTTTTTTTTTTTAGCTCTGTGTGAATTCAGACTTCAGAAATTATTAAGTAAAACTATACTTTCTGATGGTATTTTAAATCACTTCACATAATTCATATTCAGACCCAGTTCCAGCTGAAATATTTGTTTAATATAAATAGTGACTTAGGTCACTCTTTGTTTGAATTTACATCACAAAATACTGGCAACTTAGGTTTTCTCTGTGCTATCCCTGGCAAATGTTGGTGTTTTGGCACTAACCTTGGAAGTACTCTGCCCTATTCACGTCTTTCCTACAGATATAATTAGTACAAAAATAAAAATAAATTTAAACATAGTGCAGCAATGTCTGCTTCACTGAAACTACAAGAATATCATCTGTATGCAACAACAATTTTGTAACCTTTATTAGGTGTCTAACAATGGAGGATAGGTAGTATTACATGAGTGCAGTGCAATGCCTTTGCCTGTATAGAGTTTGAATCTTCAAAGGAAAACTGCTGAGTATTACCAGCAGCCTGCACCTTTTTTTGTACTCCTATCCCTACTAAATCACCTTGATTTCAACCACTGGTCTTCTAGAGGGAGAGAGGGAGAAAAACAGGGAGATCTTGGTCTCTGCAGTCGTTCTTGATTTTCGGAAGTATTTTAGCCACTTGTATAAAATATTCCTTTCTCACATAGACTTTTTGTTTGCACGAGAGGAAGAGCCAAAATCTGTGTCTTTCCACATATGTTATCGTACACAAAAAGATTTTAAATAAACAGAGATTAAAAATTCTCTGTCCTGTCTGTGATTTAGTCAACTACTTGCTAGAAGTTGCCTGTCCACTGTCCTACACTTGTAAACTCTCCTTACAAGCTTCAGCTACATTGCCTGCTGCAGCTCAAAAGCAGTTTTGCTTTCCGAAGGCCAGTTAGTGATTTCTAGCTCTTCTGACTCAGCCATAAATCCCGGGCCAAAGGCATGCAACTAGAGTCACACCAGGAGATTATTCTGGCAATGGACTCAAAGAACATGGGCACAGAGTATGGCAGATCAACTTGCTCCATCTTCCAAAACCTAGACACTGTGCTTCTGCCTGCATCTCACCACTGGCAGGGCTGCTGCAGAAAAAAAGCATTTTAACTGTTTCTGCACAGCAAAGCACAGTGACAGCTGCCTCATTTTTTCTGTTAACAGTTAAGTGAACTTCAGCCCTCCTACCCAGGAGTTCTGGGAGGGAACACTGAGAAGGGAAGTGGGGTGGCCCAATACTGCCCTTGGTAGGTACAAGCAGAGACAATCCCATCCAGTGGAGTGACTACCAAGATCTGACAGGGATCTGTTGGGTACTTGAAGGAACCGCACTGGTTCTATTCCCCACCCACCTCCCTTTCTTACATGGATTTCACTGATTTAGAACAAAATAACAGCGGAGAGCACTTTCTGTAATGCAATTATCTCATAGAGTTAGGTAGCATGCCTTGCTGTGACTGCTTTCGAAGAAGCAGCAACTGAGTATGATCTGTCAGTGTGAAATGGTACAATTAAAGATAACAGCAACACCTACTACCATTTGCTTACTATGTTGATCTTGCCATCCTAACCTATTTTATACCTCTTTAATTTTTGTGCCTACTTTACCTGCCAAGTAATCAGATGTCTACTTATAAGGGGGGGAATACAGGTGGGACTTCATGTGAGTTTCTCATAAAGACTGTTTTTTAAAAAAAAAAGAATTCAAATCGTAGCCCTTGTTTTAAATCCTGTCCATTTCAGACTTCGAGGGTGTTTCAAATTGATGATGTGTTCAGTTTGTATAATAAAAAGACACCGAAAGGCAAGTTTTACTGGTTTGCTAACAAGTAACTTACACAGATGAACTTTCAAGGCCACACTGTAAGGTCATGAAATATCTGAATTGATGAATAGCATGTACTTAGCCATATCTTGATGCTCTTTTCTATGTGTGGCACTGAAAAAGACTTTTTTATTCTGTATAATCCATTTTCCAAGCTAGTAGTAATGTTAGTGTAATCATGGTAGTCTAAAAATGCAAGAGATGCAAGTTGGCTGTGGAGAGATAATATCTTCTATTAAATCAGCTGAAATAGCTGAAAACATAGGCCTACTTTTTCATTGTTTCCAGTTATAGCATCTTATCTAATAGAAATATTATCTCTCCCCACCATCTTTGTGCTTACTATATTTTTGGACTATAAGCTTTTAACCTACTGCTATAAAACACGTCTGACTTACTGTTGAATGAGGTTTAACATTGCAATATTTGCAAGATTTCAGTTGCTTAAGAGTATTCTATGGGGTAGTGAATCAAGGAAAAGCCCACACTGAAAAGACCAATGACTAGCGCGGAACAGATATTTGAAATGGTGCAAGCTTTACTTATATAATTCACAATTTCATAACAATACTTAACATTTGCAAATACAAGTTGATGTCTGCAACAATTACCATTATAGATGTAAACAAATCATTCCACCACATTGCCACAAATTCATGTGTACAGTTAAATGCTCACAACTGATGATTCATACTATAAGGCAAGCCGGACAAAGTAACTAACCCAAATAACAAATAGATCTAAACTTTGTTTTCCTGTTCTAAAGTGTATTTCAAAATATTCACCATTGCAAAAATAATTTGTAAAAGTGACAAATATCTGTGCAAGGAAATTTCTGATTTTAGAACAGCTGTGGGACACATTTTCACACTTTATTCTGAAATAAACTTTTGTAAATGTCAATGACTTTTTTGCTTTTTTATTTTTCTGAATAAAGTGTCCAGGATTCGGTTTGAAGTCTTTATTATTTTCATGCAACAAACTTCATTTTTTTTTCTCCAGTCTATTGAAGAATTTAATTATTAAAGTTTCTAATGAAAAAATATTTTTCTATTATGCAAAAAAGGCTATAATTAGAATTTCTGAGGTAAGACTCTATTAAGAGTATTTCAGTCAAAACAGTGATGGTGACTGTCAGTCACCAAATAATGAAAGCTGCCTATCATCTTAGATGCCCTAAGGTGACCTACTTGAAACTATGGGCCACTGAATCAATTTCTAAATCTTTGTGAACTTACAAACTTGGGGCAATACTTACCCCACATGCCTGAAAAAGTACATAAACCAGTTAAAACATCCAGAGGGAGAGTTCACATACACAGCATGAGACAGGCAAGGGTCACCCTGCCAGTGCCAGAAATGGGGGACATGCTGTATATCCTAGAGCATCTTAAATGTCACTGAATGCAACTGAATCAATACCCTTTGTAAAGTCATCCACATCTAGGTGACTTGGTTGTGAACTGGATCTTGCCCTTGAAACTTTATCTGCCAACAGCAAGGATATCTCATTAAGATCTTGAACTGTAAGCCACAATGCAGGTGCAGCTCATCATCAAGCTTTGGTTTTAAAGGAATTTTATGATTTTTAAGTTTTGTGGTCTCAGAGTTAAATAGAGTTGGCTGTATCATCAAATGTGTTTGGGAGTTTGGATTAGCCTTCAGAGCCTACTTCCCTAAATTCTCCCTCAACAATATGTGACCATATTTCTGAACCTGCAAAATTAGAGGTCATCATTCTCCCTAGCTAGACAAGTCCCTCGCTTTACCTTAGTGTTAGAGCAGGGCTGCAAAGACCATCCCTTCTCCAGTCATGCAATGAGCCTACTGTGCATTTGGAGGTGTTACCAGCCCTCCCCAAAGGAAATGCTTCTGCACAGGTAGGAAATCTGTCCTTTCCAGAGTGCAGGAGGCTGTGCATCTCATGAGGTGCAGAATAGGAACTATAAATGTCATTTTGTAAAGAACACCAGATGCCCCTACTGCCTCCTCTCTCTGGGATGCTACTGCACCACATAGCTAACTGGCTGAGAGCCTAAACCAAATATGTAAAATAACTTCTATGTGCTCTCACTATGTTACAAATTAAGAAAACATTTTGCCAAGTAGAAAACGCTGTACTGAGTTCTTTTGAGTGCAAAGCTAATTCATTATAATGCAGTTTCTATGCAACAGCCATACAGCCATACTACAGCAATGTAAGCGTAGACACGTAAAAGCTGAAGAAACAGGGGACAAATCAACTTGTATTATTTGGCTTCAGGCAAAAATTAAAGCGAGCCATGCTGAAAACCTGTAAGCTTTTCCTATGCTGCCATGACATCTGTCTTTGAAGACTGAAAAGTCTGACAGCACTGCTTGCAGAAGCTTTTCAGTTTAAGGTTGGAAAATATGCATGCGATGAAAATTAAATGTGTCATCTACAATGGTTCAACTTCCCTCCAATGTGAAGAGGGCAATGAAGAGGTGAAAAACTCTCTGTGGCATTTGCAACATAGCAAAGAAGAGAAAAATAACAGGACTCTGAAAGTTATTCTAGCTAAATAATTTTTTTCTTTGTGTGTGTGATCATATGCTTGCAGATGCTAAATACATTGCCCTAGCAGGCCAGTATTAAGAATCATGGTTCTTATTCTGCCTTCAGCATCACGTGTGGAGCTCCCAGAGGAGTACATGGGAGATGGGCATGATAAGGCAGAATTCACCATATATTCTTATTCAAACCAAATTCCAATATATTTCTCTTGCACTGTGATTTTGAAACATGAAAAGGGGACAGTTTTGGCCAAGAAGCTGCGCTGCTTTCAATAAATTGCATTTATCCAAAAATGACATGCTGCTTAAACACAGGGCATGCTTTGGAATATTAATTCAGCTTTTTGGTTTTGCAAATGATTCCCACCAGTCCCTTAAATACAGGGGCTGGAAAAGTTCTTCTGAAGATAACATTTATTATGCACATCAGAATGCTTCAATGCAAACAGGACAGGCAAGATAAAACATTTTAAAAGCTTTCTTGTTTTCCTTTTTTTTTCCCTTTCTGGTGAACAGAAACCTTTTCTATTACTTTTCATTATTATATCTTACTCGCTTCTCCTAAGCTTGGAGCTATTTATGGAAATTACAGTATTCATGTGTGAGAGCTTCAGTCAAAGGTATCAGGATTGGTTTGAGAGGAAAATTTCGACTGAAAGCTTGTAATTCACATTGTTCTCTTCTCAGCTTGGCAAAGTTGAAGGTTAACATCATCTGTCCTAGACATTTCAGATTAGTCACAGAACTTTTCTTGGTGGTTCAGTGCCTGGTCATCCAGTCAGAGGAACAGTAATCCATATGGAAAAATTAGCTCAATGTTACTAGACTGGTGGTTAATACTTGAGCCTTAGTTAGGAATGTTCGCAGCATCCTGGGACTCTTTTCTTCCTTGATCAATTTCTTAAAATAGGATTCTTCATCAGAGGCTGAAAAGAGGAGGACTGTACTGAAGTATATTTTTTTCCATCACCGAGTCTTTTTTTTATTTTTTATTTTTAGGAGAAAAATACATATATTTAAAATTTCCCATGCAAAAATAAAATTAAAAGTTACATGATTTGGTTAGGAGTTACATTCTGAATTCTTGTATAGTAGTTTGGTTGTTTTGTATCCTGCAATGATAACCTTCAACAGGAGATTTGTTAAGACATACTTAATGCATAAATGCTGATATACACTGCTGAAAAATCTGGTAATTAACCTTATTATTAGTTAGAAAATGTCTGGATGCTTTCCTTTGGATTACTTTTAACTCTGTATCGAGTTAGAAAAATTATTTCTTAATATCACCTACAGAATATTGCTTCCCATTTGAGACACAGTTTATCGGGTTAACATGTCTTGTCTAAATGAAGCAGGTGAAAAGGGCAGTGAACTGAGATGTAAAACCTTAAAAGCGGTCACGTAAAGGTCACCCTTTGCCAGTTGGCTTTGATAAACATCAGCTTTAAAGGGCATGTCTGACTTCAGAGGAAAAAAATGTTAAATATTTTGTTTAAAATGCAGATTTGTAAGAAACAATTGTTTTGAAAAATTGTAAATTAAAAATCTAAATGAATGAAGCAACTCATTCTCCTTTGCAACCACTCTTTAAAAACACAGTAATCCTGGAAAATCAAACTCCAAATCTATTTGGATTTTATTAAATGGAAATTTTACTGCAATGCTGAATAAACATATTAAGAATGCATCTACTAAATTCATGTTTCCATTCACAATTAACAGTAGATAATCCAGTTTTGACTGGCTGACTGAACCATACTACTTAGAATTTTAGCACTTGTTAAAGTCAATTATTGAGTTTGTAATTTACTGACAAAAAAGGACACTGGCATTACAGTAATCTCATTTTATACCCTCTGTTCTATTCTGTCATTTAAAGGTTTTGCGTCTTTCTTTTCTTCCAATTTCTTGTGAGTCAAGATTTATCAATTAGAGGTTGTAAAAACTCCTATCTCTGAGACTTATTTTAGTAAAAAATGGAAAAGACTGAATAAAAGAAAAAATTACCACAACTCAATTTTTAAAACCTGATTTCAAGTGAATCATTATATTTAAATGCATACCAAAAAAATCTGTGCAGACATGACAGTCAGTATAATTAAGATATATGGCTCTCATCCTCCCACTAACCTACGAATTGGCAGACTAAATTAGATGATAACTAGAAATGAGATTGTCTCACACACCAGTATAAGCATTAAAAAAAGAAACACCTTACCAAAATTGTAGTGACAACTACTGTTCTATTCTCAATGGCTGCAGTGTCATTTCCAAGTGTAGGTTCATGCTGAATCAAAACTAATTTATCCATGTCATTCCAATAACCAACCTGCAAAACAAAATTCATATAATTTGTAGTAAGGTCTACATTCTGCATAACTACAAATATAAAGTACTATAAGAACAACAGAGTCATCCAAAGATGGATTTGTCCAAAGGAAGTGCTGTCATGTTAGCTATCGGAGTATGCATCTCTCACTTTGGGTGTACCACCTTGTACCCCTGCTGAACAGAGACAGACCTGGTGTCACCTCCACTTCGCTCTTCCTGAATTATCTGGGCTATTTCAACCAGATACACAAAGTGAATCCCATTTTCTTTAGCTTGAAGCCTTCTTGAGGCATAAATGATAAATAAGAATTTTATCTCCCCACAAGAATATTTTAATTTGTTAGTCATCCAGATCTTCTGGTCTTAGACAGAGGAATGAAAGACATCTGGATGTCAGTTTTGCAATCCCATGGCTGATCTCAGTTCCTTGCTCCATCATGGGCTTCCCAGGAGGCCCCAGCTCCAAGATTTACACCTGGCTCGTTCCACTTAACTGCTAGCACTGACCTTTTAGTACCTACATTAGAAGCCCTGTTATTTACGCTTTCTTTACATTCACAGGACAGACAGCACCAGCAGACAGTGACTCAGCTCACGCAGGAGCATCCCTCCTAGAAAGGTACTTGCTTTTCCCATTGACTGTAAAGTGCGGTGAGACTGAATTATTCCTAAATATATCTCTGTGCCTACAGGGAGGTGGAACAAATCAGGTTTTTCTCTCCTTGGCTGCATTTAGGATGCCGTAAAACCCTTCCCTGAGCTGCTTTAAGGTAAAATATCTGCCTTTGTTTCTTGATGGCAATGAACTTCTCTAGAGTTGGATTTGAATCATTCATTCTTGTAATCCCATGGAGGAAAACCCCCAAACCTACTTTTTCCCCCTCCTTGCTCATTCTCTTTTCTGCAGATAGATCACGGGTCTCTGTGCATCCACTGACAAGGCTGCTGTGGCTTCTTCCTCTGACCCATAACTGACAGCATGTCAAATGGACAGCATGAACACAAACGTGTCAGTAGAATACTATTCTAATCCCACCTCAAGGGGCTCCCCTGCTTGCTCAGAACTTAATGAACTGGGAGACTGATCTTTCTTCCCAGCATGATTTAACAGACACATGATTTAAAAGGTTTCTGTCAAAGAGATGCAATTCAACCAGGCACAGCTCAGTTTCTGGGAGCACCTGGGGACAAGTTAGCTGCAACTGCCCCTTGCTCCCTTCCTTGATTAATTAGGAGCTCATGAGACCAAGAGTTGGGAGAGAGAAATGTCTTGTCTTACTAGAAGAGGAACAGGAATTTTAGTGGAAAGTGGGCTCCAGGCAGAGCTTCAGTGTAATTGTCAGGACCAAAGGACACTCTGTGCATTGGATGAAAAATTTCAGTAGGATGGAAACTGGCTAAATGATCAAATCAGTTATGTAGTCAATATTATTTCCAGCACTATTGTAGAACCGTGATTAAATTCACCATCACACAGGATTCTGCCTTCATGACATGTTCAGCTCAATGCAGTGATGTGATATGAGAGCCTAAAAGAACAGGGGAGTTCTGATTCCTGTCACATATACATATACATATACATATACATATACATATACATATACATATACATATACATATACATATACATATACATATACATATACATATACATATACATATACATATACATATACATATACATATACATATACATATACATATACATATACATATACATATACATATACATATACATATACATATACATATACATATACATATACATATACATATACATATACATATACATATACATATACATATACATATACATATACATATACATATACATATACATATACATATACATATACATATACATATACATATACATATACATATACATATACATATACATATACATATACATATACATATACATATACATATACATATACATATACATATACATATACATATACATATACATATACATATACATATACATATACATATACATATACATATACATATACATATACATATACATATACATATACATATACATATACATATACATATACATATACATATACATATACATATACATATACATATACATATACATATACATATACATATACATATACATATACATATACATATACATATACATATACATATACATATACATATACATATACATATACATATACATTCTGTATTTTATTGAAATAGCCAACCTTCCTCTTGATCTCTTGATTTTTATATTTACTATTTCATTAGTTTCCTTCTTGAGAAAAATGCATGGAGAGGCAAGTCATTATAACAGTCTCTAGAGCAGTTTGACTGAACATGAATGATTTTTTAATCTATTAGTGAAGCAAACATGTACAAACTGTCCATGCACAAGTTCTGGTATATTTAGTTGAAATGTTCCTTTTCTTTTTGTGATTGCTCTTACAGCACTGGAGCCCTGATTTAGGTATCAGTAGCTAACAGGAAGCGATACAGTGGAGAGGAAGGTTTTCTTCCTAGTAATATGCATTCCTAACAAATATTCTTTTTCAGCCAGACAGCCATACAGACACAGATACAATTGATTATTGAAACTGTGGAGTTCTCGTCAAAATACTCCGACCAGTTAAAGGCAAAATATGAGCACAAAAATCTGGCAGTTTGGGGAACTATTATGACAGTGAATGATGACTTTTCATTGTGCAATTCTTCACTGCTATAAAGTTCAGAAGGAAAGCAGAAAATGAATGATGTACTGCACTACAGAAGTAAGTAGCAAATGAAAATTCAGACAGAGATAAAGGCATTATTTGAGAAATGACAGGCATCTTTTAAAGGAATTTTAGCTTTTGTGCATTGGTGTGAGACTGCATGTGTTCGGTGCAATCCTGCACCAAAGTAACTCTGGAACTAGACTACTGAATAAATATGAAAGATATGTCATGACATTTGTATAAAAGTATAGAAATACAGTCACTTGGAGAGCACTAAATAACACTATGCTTTCCCATAAATACATCAACTCCACAAGGTGAAAAACTCCTCAAAGTATAGAATTGAATTTAGTTATAAAAGTCCCTCCAATTCTATTTGGGTTGCAATTGAACCTCACAGCAGTTGCATCCTCTTATACAGAGATTGAATTTATTATTAGGAAAATATAATGCAAAAATATTTGCCTCAAAGTAAATTTTTCGTAACAGTTTGGCATTTGAATGAACAGTGGTCTTTCTGAAGGCCTGTGCACCTTGTAGTGACCACTGAAGTGATCCTCTTGGAGGTCACAAGCCACTGAGGGCAAGAGAATACTTAAAATTTTTGATAATTAATGTTCGTGTTGCCAAGTTGAAATTCAGAATCCAAATCTTAGACTGTCTTCTGCATGTAATGTAATGTATATGCTTTGTTTACTTTTTCTTTCCCAATATTTTTAAACTTTGGTGATAGGATGCATGGTGAATGACACAATTACAAAATTACTGAGCTGGGAAGGGACCTCTGGAAGTAATTTGGTCAAACCCCTTGTTCAGCCTAAAGCCAGTTGCCCAGGACTGTGTGTGGATGCTTCTGAATGTCTCCAAGGATGAAGACTTCACAACCTCCCAGCACAATCTGTGGCAATGCTTGGTCACTCTCTGAGTATAAAAAAAGTATTTCCTAATGTTCAGAAGAAGCCTCCTGTGTTTCAGTTTGTGCTCATCACCTCTGGTCCAGTCCCTGGGCACCAGTGAAAAGCCTATATTACTTGATCACAACCCTCCAGTCACAGGAGCTGTTCATTAAATCTCTGAGATCCTTGTACTCCTGCCCTTTTCCCTCAGCAGGTTTTTTTTTACTGCTCTGCAGAGAAGACCCAAGTAAGAAGTGCTGCATAAATTAAACTAACATGAGCACAGGCTAATATTTTCCATTTTACTGAACTATGTGGAAGTCTGCCTCTGTCTAGATATGCTGTTTTTTAATGGTCTCCACATATTTAAAGCTATGGACAACAAAAATCACTTTTCTAAAGATTAGAGCCATGCATTACTCTGACTGGAAAGACAGTTTTGAAACGATAGTGCTGGGTGACTCATAAGTCATGTTATGTTGGACATGAGAAGAAGACATTAATAGTGAAGGCCTTTTAGTTCAATTAAGTAGAGTCATTTCTCACATACTATATAGGATTTGTCAGGCTGGACCACAAAACTGGCCCAATGATCACATATAAAGCACTATCTAATACATGAGAAATAAATTCTTGTGAGTAGCCAGATCTTTCAGAGCTGTTATGACTTGTTATATCACACAGGTAATGACTTAGGAGTAGAAGAGAGGCGTGACTGAAAAGCACCTTGGGCCTCTAGCACAGCACAGGCACAGCTCCTCTGTAATCACCCTCCCCTTAAACTGCAGGCAAGAAGAGAGGGTGGGGACATCCCTGCACTGGTGCCGGGAACACACCTCCCCCATAACAGGTGACAACGATTGAAACATCAACTCTTTTCAAAACCTTGCTGACGAGAAAATTCCCTAATGAGTTACTGAAGTTGTGACCTAATTAAGCACATCTCTTTGCACCTTGCCTTCCCTCCTGTACAACTGGGAACAGGGGATGGAAAGGGCATAATTCAGTTTCCTCCAGTGCACCCCAGCCACCCATATATCCTCCTGGCTGCCAATGGTGCAGCGCAGAGACTGGAAGGAAGCAGGACTGGTAGCAAGATCAGACACATTTTCTGTCATGAGACAGTGGACTTCTTCCCAAGAGAGGAAAGACAAACCCACCTTTCCTAATTTATTCTTCAGCCATCTGTCACACTTTCTAAAGACAACTGCACCAACATGCCTTATATGCAGGCACATGCTTTGCTCTGGTCTACAGCTCTATTCTGTGATATAGTGGCAATTTTTTTCACCCAAGTGTGTAATTCTGCTCTGGCTCTGCAGTTTAACACTCTGCCTCCTCAGCACTGTGGCAGGTAACTGTCTCCAAGGACACACAGTTCACCTGTGGTACTATTTACTGCAATTGTCACCTCTGGCCAACAGCAGAGGACTATTTAACTCAGTTTTGATTGCTTTGGCCCTACTCAAGCAACCATGAGTATCCTATTCACTATCACCTGCCCCCTTTTCCTGTTCTGATGACCTCACAAACAAAATAGGTCATAATGACTCAAAAGAAAAACCAAAAAAGAAAATCCTTGAGCCTGAGTAAGTTTTCTGATTTTATTTGTTTTATACTATGATAAATGGACAAATTTCAGCACAGAAGAGAAAGGATCATCAGAGTACCCAGGCATATTTTTTCAAAGTGATTGGGCTGAGTGATAATGAGCATTCAGACATGAAGGATCTGCTTAGACATGTGCATTTGCTTACAAGCAACCACGCCAATCAAGCACACAGGATTAGATAATGCAATAAATTTCAGAAAACCTAAGTATTCAGGTCATTCTCTCTTCCTCCTCTCTCCTCTTCTGTCCTTTCACCCCTAAAAGCCCTGTGTTAGCTGCAGCCTATGATTCATGTTTACACAGAATGTACAAATCAACTTGCTTGAAAATGCGAGTAATTTTCAAAACAGAAATTTTGGGATAAGATACAAGAAATATCTACTATTCAGAATTCTCACCATTTTCCATCACCCGGCAGCCTAGCAACATGTCATCCAGCTGGTTTTCATTAGTATGCTTGACTGACTGACATCACACCTCTCCAAGATGCACACTAGGTTTTGTTTTCCCCAATTTGAGGCACTGCATAATAGCATCCAGTAGAAAATGCAGCTAAAAACTGCTTTCACCGGAAATATCTATGTACTCAATGTATTATACCTTTTCATACTGCAGAGTCCACTTTAATATAAATTTGCATAACCATTTCATCATACACAACCCATTTACATGATAGGAGGATAGCAATGCCAGCTCATACCTTCCGAGGGCCAGTATTTTTCAGCTCAAAGACATCCATGGTGTAGTTGACTCTGCGACCATAGTGGTCGAACTGAACATTTCCGGTCAAACCTTGTATTCGAACCTACAAATGGAACAAAAACCACCATGAAGATCCAGTCTTATTTAAAATGTCACAGAGCAGTGCAAGTTATCCTGGCTACATCCTTAGATTATCATAAAAGGCTACTGTAGAACAGTTCAAAGAAATAAATTTGGCTATTTTCTTTATATTCTTTTTTCCTGTCAAACCATGCTCAAAACAGACTAAAACGTGTCGGTATCTAACTGTTAGCAAAGACACACAGTGGACCTTCCCTTCTTTCATGCTGGGCAGCTCAGCACCTTCCAGCTGCAGGTTCTGAAGAGAAATACACTTTTTGCTATTCTCATCACTCCTGGGGTCACATGAAAAAACCTAAAGGAACTTTGGCCTGAGCTCACGTGTCTTTTTAGCTCCCACTCTGGTGGATTAAATGTACAAGCAAAGCAGTTTACTGTCATGGAAGATCATACAGGGTTGATATGGGTAAGGTTTGAAAAGGGTATTTTCAAAGCATTAGAATAAAGAAGGCCTTAGCATTAGAATGTGAAGCCTTACAACTGGCTGTGGCAGTTTCCCATTACAAGTGCCTCACCTGAAACCAGAACATATTTTCTTTCTTTCAGCACTTTATTGTGTCATTGAAAGATACCCAAGCTGTGGTCCTTGTCCCAAAGAAGTCGTGGCCATATTGCTGCTGGCTTTGACTTTATCAGGATCTGGCAATGAAAACCTCTCTGGCAGAATCTGAAACCTCACGCTGTCTGCCTGAACACAGAAGCCTGACTTAATGTTTCTCTCAGTTGTTACAGATCTGTGCATCTGCATAGAATATGTGAAGCATACTAAATGCTTTATTTCTCTCCCTAAGAGTTACGATGTGGCTTGAAATCACTTACTCTTTCCCTCTGTCCATTTCTATCTGCTGATTTTTCTCCAGGACCGAAACCTTGGCTTCCAGGCACAGAGCTGCCAGCTCTGTCAGCAGTCACTTCTCCTCAGCAGTTTCTCCTGAGTGGAGTCTGCTCATTTGCAATGATTTAAATTCTACTGCAGGAGTTTTATTTTCTTTACTGTCCTATTCAAAGGAAAGGCTAAATCATCTTGACAGAGATCTGGAACTTTCTAGGCATCCATATTCATCAGGAATTCAAAATCCTGAAATAACCTATAGCTCTGGGTTATTTCTTTTTAAAGAAAAAAACCCCCAAAACTACCTATGTGATTCCCCAGGGAGAAGTCTACTTTTATTGAAGATGACAGAAACATATTTGAAAGGTTATATTATGTGGTTGTATCTTTTTTCTTAAATGACAATATCTGTACAGCCAGGTTATTTGCAATAGTAATAAATGAATTCAGCAGTGCAGTGGAGGAAGTTCCAACTATCTCAAAAGATCTCACAGTAGCTTCAAATAGTAGTAGTTCCTCTCTGCCTTCATTCCAAGCTACAAATCAGAACAACCTGAACAGCCCGAGGTGCTTCCAATTTCCAAGTAAAAAAATAACTTTCCCTCTCCTAATACTACCCTTGTGCACACTGTTTTGCAAGTCATATAGTGTTCAACTGGTAACCAGAATTCTAAAAGATCCCTAGAATAAAGCCTCCCCTTACCTGTTTTAATGTCCTCTCCATATCAATTCCTTGACCCCATGGGGCTGCAGGGTTGGCAAGACAATCACCAGCATTTCCTCTCCTTGAAATATCAATTTTCTGTCTTCTGAGATTACGGAAAGTTTCAGCCATCACAAGTACTCCATCATATGTCAATGCAGATGTATACTAAATAGATGGATAAACACAGCCTTTCAGAGTTGACAAAAAAAATCTGCTGTTTCAAGATAATTCTAGTTTGTTCATTATGCAGCATTTTCTACACCTTCATTTAGAAAACAGCTCTCCTCAAAACGAAAAGCAATTTTGTCTAAGGGACAAATGCAGGACATTTCAATAGGTACAGCTTTAAAATCGTATTTCCTAAGGGTAGAAAAATCTGCATCTTAAGAATTAATTAAAAAAACCCCAACAAATTAAACTGGAAATATTCAAGTATTTTTTTTTTCCCACTTGACTTATACAATAGGGGAATATCTCCATCCACCCAACTTACTCAAAAGAAAAGAAAGATACAGTAACTCACCGAGAAAATATAACTGGAAAAATGCACAGCTAATGAGCAGACATCCAGGCTACTGGAACTTTTAAGAATGATCAAGAGTAGGTTCTTCATATTGGAAAACCTGTGTTGGCTCTCTGCCTGATACGTACCCTGAACAGTATGCGTTCCTACACTACCTACAGCAACTGCTTTAGGTTGATAACACGCCAAATGGAACGTTTAGAACAAGTCTTCAGCAGATGTTAGCCTGGAGCCACACAAACAAAGGAGTGTTTTCTCAGTATGGTCCTCTGATAAAAACAATGCATCAGGAAAAGTTGTTCACCTGCGCAGGGCTGCTGTTGGTATGCTCTCTAACTTCCAAAATTCAAATTCCATTATTAAGGTCTAATTTCCTTCCTTTCCTTTGACTAGTAGATTATAAGGTCTTTGAGACACGATTTATCTTTATAACCTCAAATTTTGGTTATCCCTAGATGAATTATGTGTGATTCCAATTAATCACACTGACTTCTCAGAAGCACACAGAATAATTCTGTTTTAGTGGAGGGAGTCTTACAGGTAGAATTTTTGCCGTCACAAGTAACTGGGGATGTCTGCATTCCAAGCCCTGGGTTTTGGTTTGATTGTTTTTGGGTTTTTGGGGCTTTTTTAACAGAAATTTTTGGAGTTTCCCTGAATTCTGTAGCTATGTCTTGTAATACCCAAATTGATGCTTTCTCTAGACTTTGCCAAGCTACCAATGTCCCAGCCGAGGGAGGGCTGGGAAATTGCATAGTGCCCAGCACAAAGGGGCCCATTTTCAAGCACGTCTAGTATGCATTAGTGCACATAATAACAGAACTACTTTGATGAAGTCATACTTACAGCTGTGCTGTGATTTACCTGCTAGGAAAATTATATGTCAAAGAAATATTTTCTTATCAATCTGTGAAGGATTAGGATATTGGAACACTGGGGTGAGATTTAACTTTAAAATCATGCCTGAATGTGATTTCTACCTGAGGTTTTAAGGTGGAAAAATTTGAGAGGAAGCTCCATATGAAAATTTAGAGGTAGAAAATTTACAGTTACAGTAATATCTCATCCAGAAGAATTCATCTGTCAGGAAAGATCTGCCCTCCAAAGAAACCTAGGCAATTAGACTAATTAATGTAAATTTTATTGAAATTAAGTTGTCAGTTAAGCATTTGACCTTTAACTGCTGTCGGTAAATGGGTGAAGTTGGAGAATAAGTGACAGCAGACATTTAAGTATATTAGCAAAATGTATTGCAGTTTTTGTTTCCACCATACAAATGTAAGGATAGGCATGATGAATGGCTAGTATTAGTGAGATCAGCTGCCTTCTCCTCTGCCTAAATATTAAAAATCTTCATTCATGTATTCAAAAATGTTAATCAGAAATTAGAACATTGGAGTGATTTCTTTGGTAGTGCTTCAGATCAGGGAGTACCTTTGGTGGGGTCTCAGATCCTGGGTATTCTCTCTGGTCCAGTTTCTTCCAGCGCTGCATCAGCTTAGTTACCATTGGGGTACTGAAATCCACTAGCTGAAATCCAGTCACATTGGCACCTCCATGCATAAATCTCTCCAGAGAAATATCTTTGAATCCCTAGAAAATAAATTTAAGATTCTGTTTGCCCTCCTACACCACTGTGGGTCCAATCTGTTCTAGGTCAGCATGGCAGAATAAAGAATGCACAACAGCAGGATTCCATTAGAAGGAAAAATTTAAAACCAGAGAATAATGTTGAACCTTTATTCATAACTACATTTGTGTAATAAAGAAAAAAGTCAAGAAATAAATTTGCCACATTATTGCTAGGGTGGTCTTGACAGCTAAGCAACACATTGTTGGGAATGGCAGACAGTTTTTAAAGAAATGCCTTTGGCAAATCAAATGAAAAATGCCTGCAGAATATTAAAGCCTTAATCCAATTTCCATCAAAGTTGTCAGATTGGAATAAGCACTGTACTAGTGCTTTAAAAAATGCATCCCTCTTTTTCTGCTTGTTTAAAAAATGAACATTATTCTGTAAATACATTTACTCCAGGATTCATTTTTTAGGCTGAAAATGAAATAATATAATAGACATTAGAAGGCAGAGACTGCACATGAGGATCTTGTTGTTAGTGCAAGGAAAAAACCATCAGAATAACACTTCTATGGTAGCTCTTAGATCTGCTATGTACTGAAAACCTAAAGTGAACCCCAACACTGAAAGGGAAGATAAAGCACTTATTTCTCCTGACATACTGGTTTCTCTGGCTAATCTGTTCAGCACAATTCTTTACTAGAATTTGCCTTTAGAGACAGAACTGAACTTTAATAAACTGCATAACAAAAATTGCTAAGGCACTAAGAAGCCGAGTATAAATCTTTCTCCTCCTTTCCTAGCTGCTATGTCTAAGGCTAGCTCCAAGGTATCTTGTTTTAATTTTCCTAAATTCCTCTGATTGATATTGATCAATGAAAACACAAGTGAAAACAGAAATCTAGCAATATTTAGGAAAAAAAAAAATTGTGGGGTACTGGGTACTGACCCAAGATCCCAGGGAAACAACACTTGTTAAGGACAGAGATTTGATTCATGTCCTAAGGGAGACTGACAGTAAATATAAAAAAATCAGGAAGTCATATTACCCACATAATTGAACAGACAGTAGTTAACGAAATGTGCCCCTGCTGAAGTAGATCAGATGTGCCCATTTCCACTGCATATCTCACTAGCAGATTACTGCAACATCCAGTTTCTTGTTTACAGGAACTATTTTGCATGAGAAAAATTACTTGGGGAACTATAAAATTGTAATGTTGAAAAATCTAATTTATAAGACCTAAGAGTACAGACATCTCATTTGAAACACCTGAGGCTTTAAAAATAATCTGAAGTGCTAGTAAGTTAAGGTTCAAGTGCAGGAAAGCACAATGAAATATTTCATGTCAACTAAAATTCCTTGAGGGAGAGCAGAAAGAAAACAGTTTTAAGCATGCATTAGACTCTGTCCTACACTTACTGTGCTTTGCCAGGCAGGTATTTTGGCTTAAAGAATGAGTCATTTAAATAATAAAATACTGCATTTGCTCTTTCTTTGCCCTCTTCTGAACATTAGCTCTGTGAATGTCCAGTTTAGCCTTAAAGTAAAAATACTGCACTAGTAATTTGACTGGAAATAGCTGATCTTACCAAAATGAATGTTCCCTGGGGAATGTATAAAAGCTACCTCTAGAATTCCTATGTTACTAATAATAAAAAAGATGAGTCAAAAATCACTGTAATTCTGTAAATTCTAATTCAGCTTCAAGATACATGTCTCCTACCTTGATTTTGGTAACATTTAAGTGTATTACTTATTATATTACTGTGCCCTTCATATCTAGATAGCTGCAATAAGAAACCCAAGTTCTTTTACGTATCATAAAGAATGTATTATGTACAACCACATATTAGAGACAAATGGGAAATGTTGTGTGAAGTGCTACAACTTCAAAGGAAAACTGAGTGCTTCACTTACTGAGCAGGGGTATAATTCTAGAAAAGTATCTTACCAGGTTGGCAACAATATAATGGTATCCTTTAACATGCTTTCCCACGCTCACAATCTGTGGGAGAGAAATAAGACAAAAAAAGAAAAACAATGTCATACTGTTTTCTCTATAAAGGTGTTTTCATAGAAAGCTAGATATAAACCGAAATACATAGCTCTAGTAATATAACGTTGGGAGTCTTTTTGCAGTAACATAGCTATAACCTTCCAGAGGCTTAATAATGGGAAAATGTTAAAATTACAGTGAGTAATGAAATGGCAACCTGAGTACCTTCTGTATTGAAAATGTTACTGTATTATATACTATTTTACCAAATGGAGCAATTGTCTATGGGATACAAATTCAGAAGGAGGAGATCTCACATTAGCTAGAAGGCCTACCTACTGATTTACTTTTTTGTTTGAAATAAGTGCAGAATTTATGAATGAAACTGGGGGTTCATCTCTTGGGATCAAAGCTGTTTGCTCTTGATGTGGTCAAATACTAATAGTATTATTCAGCTCCTAGTAAAAGGCTAAAGGCTTTGGGAATGGGCATGAGCAAGGACAGAGCAAGGTTGTCTGAATGTTTAACCAAAATATAGTATCAAGAAATGCAGAAAAGGCAACAACCACAATATGGCAAGATCAACCATAGGATTTAGACAAAAACAATGTCCACCTGCACGTTGCATCAATACTATTGCAATTTCTATGATAGAATGACTCTCATTTAATGTGCTGAAAAAAGAAAATTAGGTAATATTTTGTCAGTAGAAAATGGTGATAATAGATGCACTGCAGATTAAAGCTCCTTTTAGTAAAAAAACTAATAACTAACTAACAGAAACTAGTAACTAAAGTACTACCAGTAACATGCAGCTTGCAGTTAATAGTACAGTCCTTTGAACCCTTATTTTTGATAGTCTACCATTCATTTAGGAAAAGTCTGCATTCAGCTCAAAATTTTACCTCTCTGGAAAGCATTTTAGCTTCCCTCCAAATGACGGAAAGACACAAGCAAAAGTTTTCCATGAAGCGCAGGTTACTCAGTAAGTAACAGGAAACTTATGGATCTGTTTCCTTTCCTGCTTTGAAATCCTAGCTCTAGACTCTGCCTGAAGAATTGACAACTTCCACACTTTAGGGTTCACACCTCATGTTCAAAAGACAGAACACTCACTACACCTTGCAGCCCTTTTTCCCAGTGCTGTAAAAAGTGAGTAAAAATGCATTTTAGTGATGAAGAAAAGCTGATGAAGGGCTAATATTTTGACCAAGGACATCCAAGAATCCATTACCTAAATCTAGATTAAGACTTGGAAATACTTGATTTTGGACTCTATCGCTCCAGTAAATCAATTCCCTTTTGCAGCAGAATGGATGAGAAAATCCAAGGGATCTGGCATAAGAATGTGGTCAAAACTGTTTTAATTTAATTACTTTAAAGTAATAAACTAAATAAACAATTTGTCTTTTATCCTTTTGCTCTGTCCCAAACTTTGCTTCATATGTATAGTTGTCCTAGGGTGACTTTATGATGCTTGCATTCCCAATGGTCTGTTGTGTTTATGCTGGGTGTTGAGTTCTGCACCTTTAAGACTGGTTCTGAGAGCAGAGGGGGAGAAGAAGCATGGAGTTTGTTATCAGGAACTGCACTCACTCCCTCACATCCTTCTCCTGGACTGTGCTGTCTGCAGCACAGACAGTGAGAGAGAGAGACAGGGAGTTTTTCTTTACTTTTTTTGCTGGTTTTGCTTGTTGGCCGTGGCAAGGAAAGCTTTCTCAAGACTGAGTCTTTTTTTCCTGGAACTGTTCAAACCTGCTCTGGACTGAAAATCCAGAAGAACACCAGGAGCTCGCACCTGTGCCAGAGGGAGTGATAAGAGACTGATAAGAGAAACCTCACAACGAGGACTTTCTGAATTTGCCATCTCTTCAGAACAAAGAGAGGTTCCGTTGTTTAATACTATTAATTTTCTCGTTTGTGAATATTTTGCTTGATAAAAAAAACAATTTTTCCACTTCTCTCAAAGGAGGTTTATGCCTCCCGAACCAATGGGAAAGGGCTTCTTGAATTTGCTTCCTAGAGGGACCTCTTTGTGTATTTCCTCCCTTGAACTTGCCCTAAACCAGGACAACAGTCTACAGCTAAAGTGCTTGTATTTAAAAACCAAAACATAAACCTAAGAAATCCCAAAAGACACTAAATACTCAAGCCATGACCAGATTGTTACCCTTCACATAAATGAATTTTAGATTTAATAAAAATCCCAGATCAGTGATTTAATACCATTGCTACCATTTTATTGGGGGTAGCAGAGAGGGAGAAGTCACAACTTTCCCTATTATAAGCTCAACATGTGTGAGTAGGATACTGAAGTAATTAATTTTGCCTTATAATAAAAAGTTTCAAGTCCTGGCTGGGTCAATGGTTTCAAAAGGAAAATGATCCCTGATCCCAATAAAGCTTATACATCTGTTCTCATTCATGGTAATAAAAAATTTGCCTCCCCATTACAGGGAAACTGATATAGGTTAAAAAAATTCAATTTTAAATAAATACCACATCATAACCTGAAAGTTATGGAGTGGACAGACATAATTTAAGATCACAGAATCATAGAATGGTTTGAATTGAAGAGACCTTAAAGAACATCTAGTTCCAACCCCTCCCAGGTCTTTCTCATCAGATCTGCTCTTAATCTATTCACCCTCAGCATGGGCAAATCTCCTTTTGAGATTTATTTCTGTGCTTGTTCCCAGGAAATGCATATAGATACTACTGCAGAATTCCTGGATTTGATGTGAATAATACATAATATTTTTTAAAAACATGAAATTTAACGTTTTCATTATATTGTCTCAAAACGTGTTTCTTTGGGTGAGCGACACAAGTACGTAGTTATGTATCACATAGTTGTCTTAATTTCCCTTACAGTCAGTGGAAAGAGCAGGCACTATGAGGAAATGATTAAGCTTACTCTAAAACGCTTGTGTAAAACTAATTAGGCAGCTTGTGCCCTGAAAGAGTGTATTTTTCTCCATTGACTAGAAAAAGAGTTGATGGGGATTAGCTCTGACGTAGACACCTTCATTTTATATCCCTAAATGTTAACTGAGATGCATTTCACCCTAAAAATGTTGATTATGTAGCCAGAAAAGAGAAGTAATGGCTTCTATTTTTAATCATGATTGGGTACAATTCTGATTTTGAATTTGGAAAGTATTGTAGCTATTGATCACGCAGACTTTGAAAACCAGGAATTGGTTATAGTTTAGGGAAAAAGTGCCTGTTTAGTGAAATAGCTTTCGTTGAACATAGTTCATAGTTTTGAATATCCAAAATACACATGCAGTCACCTTTCTTTCTCAAATACTCAGAGCTGAAGATTATGATCTACAAAACAGGATATGAATTCTTGCTACCTGAACCATCCCCTTTTGCTTCACTGCAGTTCTGCCCTAAGACACTGAGGTGATGAACTTAAGACTATTTGTAACAGGAGCTTGACAGCTACTCAGTCTGGAATGGGAAGTCTCTCATTTTCCTTCTCTGTGCTCTAACTAGCTGAGTGGCTAAAGTTTTGAGAGATGAGACCTCAACCATTCCATCCATATAAGAGTAGATATTACTCAGAACCCAAAACAGGCCTGAGATTTTGGCAGATAAGAGAGCATTCCAGAAAGCATTTCCTCCAGAAGTTCATTAAGTCTGGGGGCACTATAGTATAATCTGCTTCCCAAATTGCTGTCAACAGGGAAGACAGGAGTCAATCCATATGTTACCCTGTAGTCACATTATTGCTGAATGTATAATTTCTGTAAACGAAACAGAACAGAATTAAAGAAGAAAAAAAAGTGAGATATTAAGGCCATTAGGCTACCAAGTTTATTTCAGAATCTAACACAATTTTGTTTGGTTGTTTTATTTTTCCCAAATATCACTGTTTAGATAAGTGTCTGTAGAACTTCAGAAAAACCCAAACCAGCATTAGAATGTAATCACAATATAAAATTCATATACATAAAAGAAACTAAAAAGAACAGTGCATTGTGAGAAATTTTAGTTGCTGATCTACTATACTACAATTATGAAAATGCCTTATTCTGATTTCAGAATTCTAACTTTTTACCAAAAAGTAACTAGAATTACACTGACTTTAAAATTTGGTAAAACCGGAGCCGGTGAGATCCAACTCAGGCTTTTGACACAACTCTATGACTTTATTTTACAATACTTTTCTTTCAATTTAGCTGAACAATAGCCTGGTCTACTATTGTAAAGAAGGGCTACCACTGTCCGCTTTGATTATTTTCTTTAATTTTTTTCCCTGTGGTGGCAAGGTCACTGACTTTGATAAAACCATTTGCAAACTTGCATCAGCATCTGAACAGAGAATCTGGCCCCAAGTCATCCTCTGTTCTCTACCGCTGTGAAATGGATATTGCACATAACTCATTTTAAAATAATGCCTAACTTTTGTAGCATGAAATGTCCCTCGTTATGATTTACAGAAGATGGAGGTCAGTACAGCTGAAGTGAAAAGGACTTATTTTCAGTTAAATCTCTTCAAAGGGTGATAGCTGTGCATTACCAATTGGACTTTAACAAAGGTTTTCCTCTTTGCTATTGTGTTACAATCCACCGCCTTAAGAAAAAGAACACCTGCAATAAAATGAAGTCTGTCTAACACAATATAAAAAGAGTGGAGACTTGTTAAAGACAGAAGATTGAGACCTGACCTGAAATATTGCAGCAGAAATGGCGATGATATAAACCACAACTGAAGTGGGATTTTATACAATATCTGAAGCCAGGATAAATCTTTCACAAAGCCATAAAAAAAGCAATTGAGAAACAAGCCTAATTTTAACAACTAGTGCCCAGAAAAGGACATTCTTATTGCAGAGAGGGGGGACAACCACTAGAGAGGATGCTAGAAAAGGCAGAAAACAAAGCAGATGTGGCTCTGTCTCTTTTGTGAAGGCAGGTGCTGAGCCAGAATAGGGGCGTGAACACCTGCCCCTCACATGTCTGGGCAGAGAACGATGCTTCCCACACAGACTCCATGCTTACCACCAGCTGGCAAAGCAGAGAGCCCTGTGCAGTGCAGGAAAGCTGCTGGGGAAGAAAACCTGGAGAGGTGACTCAGAGGTCATTAACTAGTGCCCTGAGCATGGCTAGTTGCTTCCTTCTGCTACTGAAGTTGTTTGCATTCAAAGCCTACTCCTATCCTAAACAGGATATGCAGACTTGTAAGGAAAAAGCAAGTGAGGAAAAAGATGAAGGGTGGAAGAAGAAGGTCACTTCACAAATCCTTTGAATCATTCATAGTCATCCTTTGTCTTCTACTGACTATTTGCTCCTTCAGTGACTTATTTCTCATGTCCAAACCTCATCAGTTGTGTGCTGCAGCAACAGAATGCATTCTTATTCCTGTTCAGTGTGGGACTGTGCAAAATACCAGCTGCTTCACAGAAAGGAGCCCATGCAGAGCTCCTCCTGGCTCTGCAGGGTGAGGAAACTGCTGGTGGCAGTGCTGGAGGCTGGCTCCATCAAGGAGAAGAACTATCAGTTTGCATTGACAGTGGCATTACAGTGTTGCTTTGAAGCCACTCCATAGTCCTCTAGGGGGAAAAAAAAAGCATGGAGAGTAAAGAACGATGAAGAAAAGGCACTTTATGAATCTTCCATTCCCTCTGGGACTGAGATACACAGAGAGCTGCTAGAATGTCCCCGCAGAGGTATGAAGTCCAACAACACTGCTACCAGCCTACACTACTGCGTGCTGTGCACACAACAAATGATTTGCTGCTGTGGTTCTGTGGGAGCAGAACTAGACCTGCATTTTATTCATGCAAATCTAATAGTCATAGGGGAAAACTCCAGACAGCCCATGCTGTTTCTGAAACAAGAGATAAAGAAATCTACATTATGCCACTAAGCTACATATGAAAGCCATGCTGTCTCTTGATAAATACTCATCTGTGCTGTACTAGTGATCCTTTGTGCCAACACTTCTCTGTGCTCTTGAAAAAGAGGGAAGCAGGAATGTTAGAGCTAGTACTATGTGTAACTCAGGTGTCTGGTTAATTTTTACCTTCCTGTACTATCTGCAATTTATTGAAAAGTATCGTGTTTTAATTTACTATTATCTTAAATTAAGTATGCTAGTAATCTAAATATGATTTGCAAAAATGCCAAGTGCTATCTTCAGTTAATAGACACACACTGGAAACAGACGAGAAAAAATGTTTTTAAAACCAGCCAAATTGACAACTTGATCAATTTAGAGAAATTCAGCAGTCAAACATTACTTTTTTGAGTTTAGCACTCCTGAGGTAAAATGAGAGGAGATGAAGAAGGAGGGGACTATGGTGGCTTCTGTACTTTTCTCCACACACACATGTATTTGCTTTCATTTTGATGGTAATACTAACTACTACTACTATTGCTACCACTACTACTACTACCACTGCTACTAATTTTTCCACTACTGCTACTAACTGTTGCTGTGAGAACATGCTCCATCTTACCTATCAGAGAGATTTGTTTTTCAGTACAAACACATACATGATATCTCTCAGCAACATATCTCAAGGGTCCTTAAGGCTGAGGAATGAGTGATGCCAAACAACATATTAAACAACTGAGTTAGTTAGACAGATGTGGACAGCATTCAAGACATTGGGCAGCTAGTTCCCTATTGTGCTTGTTAATAACAATTGTTAGCTGTTATTAATCAGAGTTTATTGGCTTGCAGTTTTTACGAGATTAATGATACCGGTACTTGTGGCAACTTTACATCCATGTGTAAATTTTAATATTACACAGGACGATGTAATTCTTTTTATTATTATGTATCAGTTCAGCTGTGTACATTGAAGCATTAAATGTGTGCCAGATGCTCCGTAACAGTTTTCACCTCTGTGTTTAAAGGCAAATAAGCCCTGGATGAGCAATGAGGCTTGGTCTTGATGATACAGAGCAATGACAGAGCTGAGAAAAGTGCTCATCTACTGGGAAACATCCTATTTAATTCTTACGGGCTTGGGAGAGCAGGGTATAGGAAATAAAACATGGGAATCGGCCTGTTTGGTACACCAGGAGCTAGACTGATGATCTCTGACAGCAAAACTGATTCACTATGCAAAATTTAGAAGAAAATGCTGTTCACAGTAGACATTGGAAGGCTCTGAATACACAGAAAGCTGAGGTTTCAACTTTGTCAGATGGAGACAGTGGGAGAGGACGGAGCTGCTACAGATGGAAGAAGAAAGGAAATCCATTGCCATTCATGCAGAAAGTAGAAACATTTCTTTTCTGAATATAGTCCTAATCACGTGGATGTGTTTATGGACATATCTGTTTGTATAAATATAGAAACAAACTCTCATGTTACTGCATATGAAAAGCCCTAGAAAACACAAATTAGGAATAGCAATATTCTCTTTCAGAAAGAAGTAAATATAAAGGTCCTAGGCAAATGCAATTACAGTTAACTTGTGCTTTCAGCTTGCTTTGCTGAGCTTCACATGAAAGTCATTATGGAGACACAATTAAATTGAATTTCTGGTAAAAATCGGCCTGAGAGGGCTATCGAAAATAAGGAAGAAATTACTCAGACTACTCAGTAGCAGAGAATGAGGAACCAAAATTCTTGAGAAGCATCTGCGTGGCTTAGTGAAGGACTTCTAAGATGCAGTCACACAATGTAGCACAAAAGTTGATCTGATCACCTCAGTATTCCTTCTGGTTTCCTCTGATGCAAGCATATTATGGGTTTGCAAGATTCAGTACAAGATGATACACAGTTCAATCACTCATAAGGTATTTCTATCTCAAGAGCTGCCTATAGGTGTGTAAAAAGAGTACTGCAAGTCAAAGGAGCTCATCTGTGTACATCTGTGCTTTATTTCATGGCCTGACTCTCAGCCTCACTCACCAAGCACAGCAGGACAGGCTGGGTACACACTGGAAAGGAAGAGGCCTTGCCAGAAAGCTCCTGGGCTCTTGGTTTGAGTTTCCCATGGGCCAGTCATGCACCCTCACAGCAGAGAAAGCCAACAGCCTCTTGAACTGCATCGCCTTCAAGTCGAGGGAGGTGATCCTGCCCCCTGCTCAGCTCTGCTGAGGCACATCTGCTGAGGCACTGCTGGGCTACCCAGTACAAAAGAGACATGGACATACTGAAACAGTCAGAGAAACGCCAAAAAGGGTATTGAAGCAGCTGTCATATGAAGAGAACATACGAGAGCTGTGACTGGAGCAGTCTGGAGAACAAATAGCTCAGGCAGATCTTAGCCTAATTATCTATAAATACCCAATGGGATGGTGTAGGGAAGAGGGTACCTGACTCTCCCTTGAGGTGTACAACAACAGGAAAAAAGGCAAGGGACACAGGTTGCAACACAAGAAATTCCAGCTGAATTTGAGGATTTTTTTTTTCTATGAGGTAGTCAAGTAGTGAAATAGGAAATTAAAATGTTATGGGATCTCTATCCTTGGAAACATTTAAAATTAGGCTGGACAAGTAGCCTGATTTAAGGTTTCCCTCTTGAGCACCAGGAGTGATCTTTAGAGGTGACTTTCAATCCCAATTATTCTCTTACTTAGTTTGTGAAATAGAACTGTTCATGTCAGTACTTCACAGTCTGAATTTCAAAACCAGCTCCAAAATCTGTCTGAAAACAAATACCACTGGTCTAAGAGTCCAGTCTTTCTTTCCTTCCGGGATCTTATTTGCTCAGCAGTGCTTAATATGTGATGACAATGAGAATTCTGTCAGAAAAAGGGATAGGGGAACAAAACTGTTAACTTCCAATTTCAACACTTCATGCTTTTGGAAGCTTTCTTACATCATTTTACATATCCTTTTTGTATAGATTAATAGCAAAAAGGAAAAAAAAATTGAAATACCAGAAGAAAAGGGCTAAAATACCTATAGTTAATAACTCTATTCCTTATGATCTAAATGAGTCTTAGCTTACGCTTTTCAGTGTAATTATCAAATCTGTTAGAGTATTGACTGCACTGTATACCTGAACACATTTCTGAGCACTGAACAAGCTATAAGAAATAGCTGTGAGATCAGCTATGGCTGAGCAAAGGACAGTCTGCTTCTCCAGTGAAAAGGGTTATTAGTCTCTGAAAAAGTAAAAAGAACAAATACAGTGGTTGAACAAATAAAATACGTTTTCACTGAAATCTTCAGATTTTCTGTGATAGTCTTCAAATCTAACCACACTGTTTTATTATGCTTCAGTATTGCTTGCAAAATAGCAAACAAAAAAAATGGAAGAAATCTATGATGTGTATTTACTGAAGGTAAAGTATCCTAGCTAATTAAATGCAAGAGAGAGCATTTAATAGGAGAGAGCACCATGAAATTTCCTTAAATACGTGTATTTAGCTATATATTTTCATCTTTCCTAAGGAAATCACTTTTCTGCTACTGAGCTCTCTCTGGGTCTGTTTGTCAATTTTCCAGTAAAATATTTTTAACACATATGGCAATTTCAGCTATATTTGAAAGGAAGACAATATCTTTAAAACACTTTCTAAGACATCTAAGGCTTTAAGTCTGTACATTATTAATAGTGGCTGCTGGGTGGAGAACACAGACCCATCTGTTTTAGCCACCAAAAGGACAGGAAGCACCTGGACACTACACCTCCTATCTGACAGCTACTAGTCAGCACATGGGTACTGACACCTTCCACACATTTATTGATTAGCCATAGGAATTGCCTTTTCTTTCTTGCTCAGTGCACTTCTGGGAAGAAAAATTGTATGGTGCTTGTGGAAGAGGTGGTCTAGGAGAAAAACAAAGCCCACAAAAAACAGAGAGAATATCACTTGTTTTAGTACTTCTGAACACCATTTCCATCTGCTATATGCAGTTTCTATATTGTTTCAGATTTGACTTATACAAATTAAGCAATAAATAAATACTAATGTGAATAAAATTCTGTGAGAAAAAAAAAATTACAATAATGGTTTTGTTAGACTGGGAAGCCTGACTTGGGGTTTCATAACTTCAGCTTAAATAGATGTGTGGAATTAGTTTTGTTTGAGCTTTCTCAGTAATAAATAAACCACATTGCTTTTGTTGGCATATTTATTTTGGAGGACGGATTCTGCATTTGAGACAATAATTCAGTAAATACACATAAGTTTAAAATAATAATTTTGTAATTTTAATAAATACACCCTTCAACCCTAGGCTGACTTGACTTCTGATTTTCACTGAATGAGCAAAAAATGCAAACAGATACACTATTTTAAAAGGCAGGAAGAAAAATAACATAAAAAGAAGGGGTAAGAAAAGAAGCAAAACTCTCAATGAACAGTTGTGTGTTTCTTGCTGTGCCATATGTGGCAAATGACTCATTTGGCCTGGACTGCTCAGATGCTGTACAGCTTGCTGCCAGTGTTAGTGGATTAGTTGGAAGGAACTGGAAATCATGTTACAATGGGCTTCAAGCATTCGTTTCATCTTAAGCAGAAAGTTCTTTGTATTAAATTCATGGGAGCACTTTAGAAATACAGCTTGCAAAGAAGAGACACAGAAGCGAAGAATTTTCCATCTCTTTCACTGACTTTCATCCTTTCATTCAAACAGAATATTTCTTGTGCTTTTAAAAGACCACCTGCTGAAAGTGCCGTGGAAAAAGGGATGTTGGTAAACAAGGACACAACGGTCCACGACAGAAAATGAATCACTAGAAATGCATTCTGCCACATAAGCTATAGCTGTTACATAAAACTGTGGAGATATCGTTTTATCTTTCTGTGTCTTTGTTTTAGCTCCCTTTCTCTATCTTGTCCCAGTAAGCTGTAAAGGTAATGGTAAAAAAATCCCTGGTTTTATGCCTGTAGGAAAATGGGGCTTTGTTTCTGTCTCTAGTCACTTATGCAACACAAATAAAGGGCTATTCTGGTTTATGTTTTGAATTAAAAACTTTTTGCATATTTTTTTTTATGTGTATGAGCAGATGAAACAAAGGGCTAGGTAGATTAACTGGGAATCAGATTTAGTGACATTACTTACAAAGTTCTAGAATGTATTCTTTTAAGCATAAGAAATTTTCTATAACAATCTATAACAGATGTGCTTTCCTCTAAAATGGAAACACACTTTCCAAAAGCTGTGTAGAAAACTAACAGGGAATAGATCTTTGTAAGACCACAGAATCCTAAAATGGTTTGATTGGAAGATTATCAAGTTCCAACCCCTCTGCCATGGGCAGAAGCACTTTCCATCTTATTTTTACTGCTCTGGGGGCTCCTGCTCAGCTGTGAAGCACACTGGTTTTGGGTTATTTCTGTGGGCAAGCAGCATTGGTCATGTCAAGCACTGACTCCCCTTGTCTGCCCCAAGCACCAGCACTGCCAAGGCTGCCCCAAGAGGCCACGGGGAGGGAGCAGTCACTGCCCAGAGTCACACCACCCCCAGCCACACACCAGGACTACACTGGTCAGTAAAATGGGTGCAGGCCTGCTTCCCTTCCCAAAGGCAAATCATGAGCATCACTTAAAGTGGGCAAGTAAAGAAAACACTTCTGGCAATATTCTTGGTGTTTGTGTGGTGGCTTCCAGAGCATGGGATGCAGGATGGTAAGGTCTGCCAGGGGAGCATAAAGGATGAGTTTCACTTCAAGTAACAAAAGGGTTTTCCTGGTTATGGCTGTCATAAGCTGTTAAGAAGGTAAGGTGTTCTTTTACCATCCTGACAATAAAGGATGAAAAGGAGCCAAAATTATCTTGGTAGGTTTAAGTTACTGCAGATTATTACGTGTAGGTGGAGATCTGCTGACTCAGCTTGAAGACACTGTCTCTCTTACTGATCATAGAGGCAATAACTCTTTCATGTGTGCAGAAATGGATGTCTTGCTTCAATGTTATGTTTAAACAGGGCTTTGAGCTGAGCCATGCCAACAGGCACTAACATCAAAACCAAGCAAAATGTTTCCAGTAATCCCCAAATACCTCCAAGTCAGTCTTGTGTGGGTGAACATGACCTAAGAAGAGGAGCACAGGTTTACTAAGAAAACCGTCACATTCTTAGCATATCCTTGAGATGTAAGATCTGAAACCTTTGCTGAGATGAAGACAAGAGGGAGCAATCCAAGCAAACCAGATACAAACCCATGAGTGCAGGCTGAATCCATCTTCTGGATTTAATGTAATGGCAGCCCTGCTGTCCCTTTCTAGAATGGAAATCGGAAAACCAATCCCCATTTTTCTGTATTTCACCATAAAAAGAAATAAAGACCTGGCTCTGCCTGAGACATCACAGCTAAATAAAACATAAAAGAAAGATCTCATGATAAAAAATGCACATCCTGGGTTGTGCATGGGAGGAGTCTGGAATTCAGATACATCACTGGGTTAGAGGAGAGAGTGTTTCTGTGAGGATAACTCCCAGATACAGAGTGTGGGAGGTAGCTTCTACACACACACACACACACACACACACACACACACACACACAGACACACATCCCCTAAAGTATATGGAGAGGAGAAAAAAAAAGAGAAAAACTAGTAAACTAAGAAATATAGGGGACAAAAGGAAATAGAAAATGTTGACAATAAAGTTGTACAAGAAGTGAGGAAATAGCAAGGGGCTGTTTTTCTCTGCTGGCAGGTGAAGAGGGCAGCGAGCAGAAAACACCAGGTCAGATAAGTGGGCAGTAGGTACGGACAGGGGAGAAGCACATTAGCTTACTTCAACAGCACAAACAGTGAGAAAGCCTCCAGTCTTCACTGCTTGAGATACACAGACATGAGAAGTGTGAATGTGCATGTGCATGGGCAGTCAGTTGAGAAGAAGCCCACAAGCCCACAAGCCAGTTTCCCTCCCTTCATTAGTGTAGATTTAAGGGCAAAGCACTTTGAGTTATGGTCTCATTACTGAGATTTAATTACTTTTCCTAAATGTTCTGCAGAACATTTACTTGTACATTGCAAAGTATTACAGTATAGTCACAACTTAGGCTCTCAATTACAGGAGAACTAGGCAGGAAAGAAGTTGAGTTAATTAGACTCACTGAAGCTTAATCAATTCCTCAGTGTATGCAGGGAAGAATATGGCAACTTTTAGTCCATCTGTGAAGCTGTGAAGCCACCTTACCTGTCTGCTACAGATTATTAAAGCCCTCAAGCAAAGGGAAAAAGTCATGGGCTGATATTTGAAAATGGTTGTTATTTTGCAATTTCCACATTGGGATAATTTATTTTTGCTAATTTCTTCTTTCCTATTTTTTGAAAACCAAACGTTTTGTGTTTGAGACTGCTTCTGCATACTTTCTCTAGCCTGGCTGTAATGCCTTTCCTGTTTTTTAAGTGACGATCCTTTAGAAGGATGGAGAGAATCTCCAGACATATTGGGGAAGAAGGGAATTCACATGATACCTCACTTCCAATTTAATTAGGTCATGCAAATATAGATATGTATATGTTAGATATGTATAGACAGTCACTACTGAGAGAAAAAAAAAAATCTGTAAGCCCACAAGCCAGTTTCTTTCACTTCTCTGGCATAAATTTTGGGCAAAGATTTTACACTTAGGAGCAAATAAACATAAGCAAAAGTACAAAAAAGCTCATTTCCTACGTAAAATTTATCCCCACCCAAAATTAGACAGCAGCCAGATAAATCACTTCCTAAAAGTGATACAAGTATGCTGTATGTCAGGTGCTACCTCCTACTCTCAACTATCCCTGTGCAGTTGATGAAAAAAAGCTCAATTAGCTTTAAGGCTTGTCCTGTAGAGGTGCGAGACAAACTCACCATTTCTGATTCAGCCTGTTGTGGCCACACACTCCATTTCTATTTCTTAGCATGCCTGCATTAGCTACCTATTTTAGGCATGCAAAATTCGAACCTGCATGAACTGACTATGCAGCTGACCATCTAGAAGGAAAATAAGCAGCTCCCGGATGAAAGTAAAATGTACACGTGAGATCAGTGAGATCCAAATGTACTCAGTGACTTCATTTTCCTTTGGATAGTCAGTAGGAGCACCTATGCAGAATGGTGGGTGTACTTCAGGACTTGTGGTAACAGAACATACTTTTCCTATTTCACATTTGCATGCCATGTAATAGAATTCAGGTAACATCTAGTGCACACACAGAGGTGAGGGAGAAATTGTTTTTCTGAATGTCATTTTGAAGACCTTTACATGGGTGTTCTGTTTTACTACAATGTAGGCTGAACTGGGGGAGGATTCCATTATAAGCTCTAGAAAGCATGTGTTAAAACATAATGTCTTTCAGAATAAAGAAGGATAGAAAGGCCAAATTGAGTATCTGTAGCAATACAGCATTGTCTGTTCTTTTCTTGGCAATAGTCATAGAAATCAGCCACACTATTAATTCTCAATTTCTCTCTTTACCTTCTGCCAGTGAAAGCAAAATTGATGTTTATATGACATTGAGTACTATTTCATGCATTTATGAGTCCTATTTTATGAATTTCTGTATCAAAAATGACATTTCATTTTCCAATGACTTCAGAGGCAGGTGCATCGTGAACAGTTTTGCAACAAAATGTTCAAAATTCTATAATGCATTATCAAGAGAAGCAGAGTGGTGGCAGAGAATTCAGCACCAGCAGATGGCATTCATTCCCTGCAATTCCTGCAGCAGCAGGAGGCACTGAACAGTGAACCTGCACCACAGCAATGCAATATGTGGGATCATATGAGATGCAGATAGTTAACTATAAGTTATTTTCCTGACATTTGGCAAAATTCTTCTTTCAAAGCATCATTTAGTTTTTTCCATCGTTTAAGAGTTTACACATAAACACTAGATAGAGATAGATTTGCTACATCAGAGCAGCAGGGTTTGATACTCACTTTGCACACTGGTATAGGTAACACCCAGTGCAAGCCAGTCTGTCTGACCCAGTATATCCTTTCCCCAGTAGCATGTTCCCATGAATAACTGCTGGAAGAACCTGACCTCTCTTCCCAGTTCAACTGCACTTTTATTCACATGTTCCTAAAAACCCTGCTAAGGTGATAAAACTATCAGTTTAAGTATTTGTAACAATAATTTTAAAGCTTTTTATGGCTAGAAATACATGACCTATTTGACTCTTTAGCAAACAGAAAGAATAATTGATTTAAAATATTTTTTTTTCCCCCCTCAAATAAAGCAGAGCTTTACCCCCATGAAGGTACAGACTGAGAACACACTGGCAATTCATCACCATGTTGTTCCAGCAGGAGGCATCAGGCAGGGAGGTGCTGGGAAGTGGGACCAAATGTGCAGCTGCCTTGACTGCTGGCACCTTTTGCCACCAAGGTCCTGAGGGGGAAAGGAGAGGCTCCCTGCCCTGACATGCCAGCTGCTAAGACAAGTATTGTATATGAAAAGAGAAAGGAACAGACAAGTGGACATACAAATATAGGCCCATGAAGTAAAACAAAAAAAAAAATCAATTTCATTTCCATTGACAAAATAAACAAAATGCAGTCTCATCTGGAGTTTCAGTAATGTGTTTACAGTAACATTAAAAGCAGGTGTTACCTGTTCTAAGAGATTCTGAAGCCTCTCTATTTCACAGTCTATTACAAATTTCTTTTCTTGCCTTCGGTCCAGATCTTCTAAAAGCCGCCTGTAGCTGGCATCGTTAAAATTCTCCACACAGATGGCACTGACTTGCCAGCTATTTTGTCCTGCTTTTTCCATAATTGCTTGAAGTATTGAATAACCTAAAAGATAAAGATACAATACACTAGTAACACAATCATTGCATTTTTTGAATATGAATTGTCCTTAATCTATATTATGTCTCTTAACATATGCTCCTTCAGGGAAGGGAATAAGAGAATATTTGAATTCCTACCTATGCTGCTTGTCATGATCAGCATACAGTATGCAATTAACAAAATTTACAAATGCTGTGATCAGAATGCTGGGAGTAAGCATTATGGATAATCTTCATATGATTCATGCACACAAATTCTTCCACTCAAGCATTCAGCTTCTCAGATTGGTTTTGTACAGTTTCTGTATCTGGATATTTAACAACACAGCAAAGGAAAACTCCGAGCCTACTCATTCAGCAGAAGTATTTGCATACCACAGAAGCATTCAAATGCTTTGGTTTGGGTTGTTTTTTTAATAACAACACTTAATTCAAGTAGCTTTTAATGTTTCCTAGCCAGAATTCTTTGTTTAACTTAATTATATATATATACATTCATATGCCAGTATAGATGTATGAATAGAAATTATATTGAACCATTTCAGAGCTTCCATATAGCTTGAATCAATGCACGCAAAGAGATTAGAGGTCAATGAATGAAGGGCACCAGAGAAGCATTAACTGTTACTACTGGCAGGATTACTGCTCTTCATCAGTATCAGTATTTGATGCCCCCCATGTTGTCTTTGAGGCCATTCACAGATGGGAAAGGCAGTGTCTGGTCAGAGGTCTCCCCCTGAAGCTGCAGGACAGTCTCAGGCTGCCCTGGACCACCAGCCCTTCACTTTCTTCCTGCTCTTTTTCTTTTTTTTTTTTTGCTTTTTTTCCACTGGGGATGTGCAGAACAGAGGCAGCAGGGGAGCTTATGGCGTGTCTTGGACAACTTGAAAACCTTGTCTTGACTTGCTCAATCAACCCCTGAAGCAGGAAGCATGTATTTTTCTATTTTTCATTCAGAATAGGTGGGGAATTTGTTTAAAGCAATGAAGACTGTGCACTTCACACCCAGAGTTAATGTTTAAAAAAGACAAAAAGAGCAGAAGGACAGATGGTTTTCAATAACACATTCATAAAAGTGACAAAATTCAGAGAAGGTCCCCTTGTCTAGAACCACAACAGGATTGTGGATTTTAACTCATTAGCTGGCAGAATTTTCCCCACTAGCTTTAAATAGAAGATTTCACTGCTTAAAAATTTTCCTTAGTGATGTGTTTACCCAGTCGTATCTTCTTTCCCTCTTCAACAAGTGTTCCCTGCCAGAGTGCAGTGACCTCCAGGTATTATTTTAATGCACTTAAAGATGCCACTGCATTTCAGATTCCCTGTAGAAGAACTATGAGGTATTCCCACAGATTTCAAGAGGAATCTTAGTACGTTACATTTCAGAAAGAGCACTTTCGAGTGTGTGGTTGTTAACTAAATAATTAGCAGAAGACATACTGCACAACCAAAATCTGAGTTTGCCTCCAGTCAGATAAAACTAGATGATAGCGTTATTGGAATATGAATTTTTTTTGGACATATGAGAAACTAATCTTCTTGCAAATCTAGAAGTAGTTATTTTTCTACTTGCTCCTATAACATTTGCAGTCTTCGAAATATTAACTTAAAATATAACTTCTCTTATCTTTATGAAATTATACACCAGCACTCCAAAATGAACATTTATTAGGTATTTTTGCTCCAATTCAGATGACATATTTTAGATAAAAATACTAACAATTATAATAAACACATAAACACAGAACATATTTTATAACATAAATGAGACATTTATTTTATCAAACAGTATTTTATTGCAGGAAATGAATTAAAGTACTCAATTTATTGAGAGTTACAATATTTCTGTACTCGGTATATATTTTTAACTCAATGACTGTTTTTTTTCAAAGAACCATCAGCTTTCCTGTTAATTGCGGCATAATTATTCTGCTTTTCCTGTTGCTATATTCAATCTCCTTTTTGCCTGTAATTATCTCTGCAAATCATGACGAGATTCTTTCCCAAGCATTGTATTTCTTGCTTCATTTCCTATGCATTTCCATATATAGGCATTTATTAAAACCACTCCAATGTTACAGGGGTTCCTGCTTCACTTGCACTGTAACTTTGACTTGATCTTTGCCACCAAGGCAGTCAACATTTACTTAATTCAGCTTCCTGACACTAATTAACATTTTCTTTGATTCAGAATGAATGGTGTTTGGAACAGCAATTGCCATTCCCTCCTTCCTTTCTTATTTCATTTGGACAACTTCACTAAGATGTGTTTTGATCAAACTGGTAATTTATCCCAGCACAAAGCATGACAAATATCAGACAAACACACAGAAAACCTTTTCTTCTATCTTGGATCAAGGTTTCACTTGCCACATTTCATTAGCAACTGCCTTAATTTAGGTATTTGAAGCTTCTGTAGCTTCTTGTCAGTAGCTGGCACTTAGATGAAGGTTTTCACATGTAGGCACAACACAGCTAAACAGCTCTAAGTGGATATGATGCAATATTCTCCATCAGAAGAGCTCAGAATCCCTGTGCAAGTCATCAGTGGCATGGTCATCTATTCAGTGTGCAGGAAAAATTTTTAATATAAGAGACCGACAAGGATGAAGTTTACACAGAATGAATAAAGGCATTCACAGGCTCAGTTGGACAAAAATTAGACATGCTGCGGAGAATGCTTATTTGTCCAAAATAATTGGCTACAGCTGACAAGGAAAAAAAAATTGGCTTCTGCAAACATTTTATAAGGCAAAAACCTCTGAAACTAACCAGGGATAATTCTCAGAAACTGAATGCTGCATTTCTATTCAAGCAAAATTCCTAATCTTGAGAAAGATGTTTGCCCAAGTAAAGACAGCAGACATGAATATTATAGTTGTCATCTAAAAGGTATTTATTTTGTGTTTACCTGCTGTTTATCCTCAGTTATGCTACAGACAGATGAATGATTCATTTTCTAGAATACATTCCCTCCCATTTATTGTGAAATATTATTTGTTGCATAAAAGCATACAAAAAAAAAAATAAAATTCCCTAGGCTAGCTCATATCAATGTTTTTCTAAACAATATTATTTAAGAAAATGTTTTGGACTATTTCAATATATAAAAGTAAGCTACGTTCTCTCACAAACTTTTATACTAACCCTCCCTTATCAACTAACTCAACCTTGAAATGAAGATAACTAACTCATTTATTAAAAAAAACAAATGGTTGTGCCAAGCATAACTTTGAAGACTGGAAATGTGTTTCAAGAAGTTCCTGATCCTTCATGGAGCTTGCCTATATATTTTTTTTTTTTCAATTAGCAAATCCATGAACTAAATAGAACACCAACAGAACTTTCTGAAAGCTCTGCTGAAGTCCTTCCCAAATGCAAGGACATTATGTGCAAGAAGGACTTCTTTTTCCTTTTTATGGGACTGTATTCTGGGGAATTTTCCTCAAATGACCTGTGACGAGAAGTCTGCCAACTAATTTTTATAGGTCATTGCTTAAATGTAGATACTATTAGCAATGGCTCAAGGACCAATAATTCCAATTCCACTTCCATATCCTGGAACCAAAACAGCAACAGGGCAAGTCTGCAAAGATTTTGTTTTCTTGATCCCATCTCTCCAAGCTTTTTTGTTCTCTGGTCAGATAGAATTGTGATGACCTACCATACTGTGCTATTTTCCGTTTTTAGTTTTTATTTTTTTTTTGTCTCAAAAGATAACACACAGTCATAATGCTGGGGGAAAAAAACATTAAACACCCCATCCATACCCCCTAACCATGAAAATGAAAAGTTACTCTATTTACTTCCTGTAAAATCAAAGCTGGAGATGTATACTGGAAGAAATTTATATATTGGTGTTGATACTACAGTTAAATACATTACAAATAAAAACTCAGTTTTATAAGCCTTCTTCCCTCATTCCACAACCCACTGGCATTTTTTCATCAAAAAATGCATCAGTCATAGAAAAATAGTAGCATCTGTGCACCTGGTGCTGTAGAGATATTAGTACTTCAGAGTCAGGTATCTTCTGAAGGCCAAAGTGTGTAAAACGGGCAATTTTGTAGTCCAAGATTCCTCCTACTCACTGCAACATTTTTGTAACCGGAGCCTATACACAACCTTCCTCCACCCAAGTAGCTGAAATCATGAGAAATCTTTTTGATTTTAAAATTTAAGTTAGCTTTCAGGCTTTTTATTTGTCTTCAGCTAGGCTTTTCCTTAACCAATTGCATTTCATCAGGCATTCATTTAAATAAAGAGTAAAATCTGATATCTAAATCTCTTCAGCATGTTCAAAATAAATTGAAGAGATAGAAGAGCACCATCTTGACTTATTTTTTTCTGCTGAAATGAACATTTTCCTTTTTTTATCCTTTTTTTTTTGTTTTGTTTCTTTTTCATTTTTCTTGCTTGCTTGCTTGCTTTCGCCAGAAAATAGTTCAGTAATCTATCACAGTGATACAATTAAATTTCAATAACTTTCACCTTCCAGTACACTTTTTTATTCTGGGAAACCATTTCCCCAACCCTCTAAGCACAAGCAGTCATTCCTGATGGGCTTGCCAGGAGACAGACAGCAAAGTGGCTGTTTGCTCCAAACAGTAGCACCCCCAGTAATAATTCTTATTTTGGAACATTTGTGCAGTGAACTATTACTAATTTTCTACAATGAAGAGGATGCAATATTTAGATATAATGACTGTATTTTACTATGGTTAGCAGACTAACAATACTGAATCAGCAAGGTAACAGGCTAATAAACTTGGAAACAACATATGCAGTATATTTGTTATGACCCCAGGCGCAGAAGACATCTCTGACAAACACGGATCTTTTCCAAAGATGAGCTTATATGAGCTTATATACTCCATGTTACTGACATCCAAATTCATTTGCTTCTCTTTCTCTTTCAGGGCCAGTTAATTTTCAAATATGAATAAATATCACTCCCAAGATTTACTATGATTACAAAAGCCCCACACACTGGTGGAATGACTTTACAAAATCTACTTCCAATGATAGGAATAAATATTAGTGGGAGTTTTTTATAAATCCAACACACAGCAGAAGTGAAGAATATACAATAAATCATTTGGTAAAGATAAGCCAATATATTTAAAATTCAGGACTGGATTCACGTCACTTAATTCTAGCTGTTTATAGAATAGTTGTCTAAGTTAATCATCCAAGCTTTCAAAAGAGAGACATGTGACCCATAGAAAACTCATTCCTTTTGTCTTAGATATTTATCTGAAAGGTCCTTTTTCTTCAATGAATACTGAGGGAGTTTGGACATGAGGCTTAGTGAAAATACCTACCATTTATTTTATCTGGACAAATCTTGTCAAGATGAATCCAGAAAATACAGTGATGAAAACCATAGAAGCAATTTACAATACGACTGATGCATGACTGTACATTCCACAAATAACTACAAGCACTCAAACTCATGTATATTTCATTTATCCTTGTTGTGTTTATTACCTTTTTAAATTTTTGTCAGCACAGAACTTCCAGAACTTAAACAAAATCACTTGTGCCCCTGATTTTTTCTATGGTGTGAGCTGGAGCCGGAACATTCAACAAAAAGTACATACAAAGTGGGTAATTCAGATGACAGAGTGGAAGCTGGAACTACACGTGTGTTCTGAGTCCTTCTTGGGTCTGATTCACAGAAATGATACAGAAGTTGGAAAGTAAGACAGGGAAAACAAGCAATAGTTCCATCTATTCCTCTCTAACTCTCCATCCCTCAAGACACATAAATTATATTTAAAAAATTTGAGACAGAGATCTTTGTCCTTAAAAATCTCTAAAGAGGATTCAGTCACATCCTAGGTAATATATTCATTGCCTAATTATCCTTATCATTGGGAGATGTTTTCTAAAGTCTAACCTAAGTCTTCCCTGGCATAATTTAATGCCACTCATTTTTGTCCTATCTCTAGTAGGTCTGGAGAACAGTTTGTTCCCTTCTCCCTTAAAGCAATCCTTTACATAACCAGAGACTGTTACATTTCTTTTTTATCTGCACTTCTGTTTCTGAAACATGATTCTCTCAGTTTTTCCTTGTGGAAAATGTTTTAGTCTTGATTCTGACAATTTTCCTTGCTTTCCTCTGGATATGTTGCAATTGAGCTAAGTTTTTCCTGAGGTACATTGGTGAAAATGTGATGTATTCCAGAGTACACACAGTCCTCTTAATTTTTTATCCTCTGCAAGCTAAACAAATGCATTTTATGTTTCTTCATACATTCATAAATCATTAACAAAGATACTGGAAAAAAAAAACCTGCAACCAGAATGGATCAACACCTAATATCTCTTTATTTGGCAGTGAATCTCATATATGTCTTTCTGAGTTTGAATGTGATCTGTATTTAATAAAAATATATCATCAAGAAAAAACTTGTTTAGCTCATTGCCTTGGGTTAACCTTGGCTGGATGCTGGGTGCTCACCAAGTCCTCTATCCTCAGTGGGATGGGATGAGGGAAAACATGGGTCAACACAAAGAAACAGAGAGATCAGTCACCAATTACTATTGTGGGCAAAACAGTCTCAACTTGGGAAAATTAATTTATTGCCAATCAAATAAGAGTAGCATAATGTGGAAAACAAATCTTTAAATACCTTCCCTCCACTTCCCTTTTCTTCAACCCTGCATATGGCTATAGAAGGCCATTCTTGCCCAGAGAAACTGTGGATGCCCCATCCCTGGAGACATTGAAGGCCAGGCTGGACAGGGCTCTGAGCAACCTGGTCTACTGGAAGGTTCACTCTCTGTGGCAGGGGTGTTTGAACTAGGTGATATTTAAGGTCTCTTCCAACCCAAACCATCTATAATTCCATAATCTGCTCCACTGTGGACCTCCCTGGGCTGCAGGGGCACAGCTGCCTCACCATGGTCTGTACCACAGGCTGCAGGGGAATCTCAGCTCTGGGGCCTAAAGAGCATCCGAGCGCTTTTTCTGCACTGACTCTGGTGTCTGCAGAGCTGTTTCTCTCTCGTATTCTCACTTCTATCTCTGTTGCACAGCTTTTCTCCCCTAAATACATTATCTTAGGGGTGCTACCACCGTTGCTGATGGGCTTGGCTGTGGCCTGTGGCAGGCTCATCTTGGAGCCAGCTGGCTTTGGCTCTATCAGGCATGGGGCAAGCTTCTGGAAGCTTCTCACAGAAGCCACACCTGTAGATCGCCATTACCAAACCCCTGCCATGCAAACCCATTTAGAAAAATATAATGGAAATGTAAAAACTTGCACTAGAATGAGACACATTTTTTTTTCCAATGTCTAGAAAACAATTTGTTTTATCATAGGATGAAAATTGCTTTATCTCACCTAATCAGTTTTTGAGAAATCCATGTTTGGGTTTACTTAGCTTTCCAAATTCTGTCCACTTTTAAAGAGATCTAGTATGATGCAGATTGTGAATTATGCTACCTATACCATCAGTGATGAGGACAATTTTATTGTAAATAGTTCTGAAACAAAACCAAGGAAATAATAGATCAAATTTAGCCACCTTTTCTATTGTATTTTTGTTTCAAATATTTCAGAATATTTGATTATAAAGGAAACTACATTTGAATTCATGTTTCTTGCATCCCTGACAACTATGACCTTGAAAATTTTCTCAGTGTTGGAGAGACACCTTCAAAACAAGATCCTGAAATGGTATATGGTCAGAATTTCTGCCATTCTCTCCCTTAATCCTTTCAAGACTGGTACCTGTGTAGCTTTATCTGCAGTATTTAATAACCCTTCTTTCCTGAGGACAACACAAAGCCACAAGAAAGTGCTGTCAATATATTACAACCATGACTTCTCTTTTTAAAAAACAAAGTCTTAAGTGGAACAACATAGTTTAAGAAATGTGCTTCCAGGGAGCATATGGTAGGAGGTTTGGCTTACACCACAATGGGAATTCATGATCAAAGATTCAAGCCATGTCAGGTCCCATTTATGCTACACCCACTCAGCAGCAAGATTTTACCTTTCTTTGCATTTCAGAGTCTACAGCCTTCATATGAAAAACACTGTAAAGATGTCTCATCAAAGTCCCAAGTGATAGAGATAACTTGAGAGGGACTGAAGAAAAGCCCTGGTTTTGAAGTCAGTCTAATAGTTTTGGTTGAGCTTTCACAGTTTTCAGGTACCATTACCCTTCCCATTTCACTAAATGCCTTCAAAATAATGTTGCAGTCCCATAATCTTTCTTATGACAAGCATGCATGGAGATGAAAACATCCAAAGGTACATAGAGATATGCCAAAACCAAATTTGTTATTACCTTGCTAGCATTTTATATATAATTTGCTTTTATTTGTCTATTTTTAGTTATGCCATAGGCTTCAGCTACAACTGGCTCAGGTGAGATGTCACTGGCTCCTCTGTAGTTTACAAGCAGCAAGGAGACAATTTCTTAGCAAATTTTAGCAAATAATTACTACAGAACTGAAATGCTAAATTAGAAATGGTATGTAATTACAGTGTTATCAAAATTCTTACCTAAAACCCCCAGCAATTGAGCTAACAAGTGGGACAAAAGAGAGGGGGAAAAATGAAGCATGTGTTATGCATACCCTCTGTCTACTTTGGAGGAAAATAAAATCTACTTTGGAAGAAAATAAAATAAGTTCAATTATTTATTACCATTTGCCAAAATTCTTAATTTTGCTAAAACCTACAGTTTGTAAGACTGATACTAATAAATTACCCTTCTTGCACAATATCTTCATTCAGGCACAGCTATTTTCCAGAAACTGCTAGCTTGCTGACAATTTACCTCTCTAGTCTCAATTTAACAGGATTTACTTTGCCCCGTGATGGTATACAAATGTACACAGATGTTTCTGTAAATAACATCCTAATGAACCATGCCAAAGGATATTAGCACCGCGAGCTAAAGCTATCAGGAGCTGGTATATCTTCAAATTAGCAATACCTTTATTTATTCTTGTTAATGTATTATGTTGCTCTCTTTACAGTTTCACATAGTACTTTTCCCCATAAGGCATGTTCCTCAATAATATACCTGTGCCCTAGGACAGAACTGACTGGGGGCACTAAATAAAGATCTTGATGTCTGCCTCCATTCTATAGGGATTTGTTAGAAAAGTAGTGTTTTACTATAAAATATCTGACAGTTTCTGCCTGTTGGCTGTGTCATTTCTAGTACCTGCCTGAGAGAAAACAGAAAGAACAGTCTTCAGACTGAAACAACAGGTATTCACATTACCAAGTATTCTTTTGATGGAAGTCGCAACTTTAATTCCATCTCTATGCACTTGTGGCCATATCCATATTTACTAGTGGCTACACAGTAGATAATATTTAAGACCTTACTCCTTCCATAAGTTCTATTTGTAGATCACAGGCACATTATTTCTGATTTTAAATTCCGTTGAAGATGGTTTTGAAATTTATAATTTGAAGTATTTACCTTTTTCAGAAAAATGTAACAAGCCCTGGGAAAACAGGACTTAAAATCTGAATGCTATTATTATGGTTACCACTTGTCTGAAGTGAGTTTGAAGTAAGTCTTACTGTATCTTTTAAAATGACTCATGGACCACAAGTTTATTAGAAGTCAATTGCTCCCCCAGCAGCTAACAATTTGCATATAATCCTAAAGATCTATGATTTTCTTCCAGTTCGTAAAATTAATTCAGTGCTTTTCTTATGTAGACCAGCATTAAGATGAGGGTCCTTCTTTTTGAACTGGAGCAGCAACTTGTGAAACACCTGAAGATTTCGTGTAATGACAATGATCATTCCCCTTAGCTGGCCTCAAATTCAGTTCTGCAAGAAAGACACTGAGGGGCTGGAGCATGTCCAGAGAAGGGCAGCAGAGCTGGGGAAGGGTCTGGAGCACAAGTGCTGTGAGGAGCAGCTGAGGGAGCTGGGGGTGTTCAGCCCGGAGAAAATCAGGGGGGGAAAATCCATCACTCTCTACAACTGCCTGATGGGAGGGTGCAGCCAGGTGGATGTGGTCGTACACAGCCTGACAGTCTGAGAAACCTGCAATTCTTCCCAGGCCCAGCCTGGGAAGTTGCAGAGGGCTCAAGAGAAGAAATCAGCTCTCATGCTCTTCTGGGAGAGCAGAATGTCAGGAATGAAAAAACAAAGATGGTTCCTGTTCAGCTCGATGTGAGCTACGTGATGTTTCATTTTCAGAAGATTGTTTTCTTTTCTTTACCAATTAGTCCCTTGTTTGTCTTTAATTGGCCAATACAATTATATCTAACGATGTGTTCTATAAAAAGAGCACAGCTCTTTCTTGCTGTAGAATATAGTAGGAGAATACAGTAGAATATAGTAGAATACAGAGAATAGAATAGAGTAAGAGAACATTGTGGATGATGTAGTATAATAAACTCTCTTCCTTGATGCACAAGCCTGAATTATTGGAGTCTTAATTGTGTTGCTTGGAATCTGGGAGCAACGGGTGGACTCTTCTCCCAGGCAACAAGTGACAGGGTCAAGAGGAAGATTGCACCAGGGCAGGTTTATATTGGATATTGGAAAATATTTTTTCATGAAAAGGGCTGTCAAGCCCTGGAACAGGCTGCCCAGGGAAGGACTTGTGTCACTATCCTGGAAGGCATTCAGAAGACATGTAGAGTGGCAGTGAGGTACACGGCTTAGGGGTGAGCACAGCAGCGCTGGTTAATGTTTGGACTTGATCTTAACTTTTTCCAACCTAAATTATTCTATGATTCCATGATGTTGAATAATGCACCTGCCAGGCACTTCATCTGAGGGACTGCAAATATCAATCTCAACTAAACCCTGAAAAGGCTCAGAATCTGAATTTCTTTTAAAAAAACCCCAAAACTTACAATTAAAAAAAAAGTCAGAAAACATTTTAATTAGTTCTTTCAAACATTCCAAGATATTACAAGTGTACATATATATACATAACAAGTAAATACATTTATATGGATGCATATCTACAACTGCTTTATATGAAACTGTGCAAAGCAGCATGCAAAGAAATGACAACAGTTTCAAAGAAGGGAAATGAACAGAGATGGTTAATAGTTTTGGTTTCCTCTATTCCCTTCTCACTGTTTTCAGTACTCCTCTGAAAAGAACTGGGAGAGCAAAAGGCACTTCACAACCCTGCCTCATCTGAGTGTTTTCACAAACACTGCTATCACAGTCACTGACATACAGAACTGATCTTTTCCAATAATGCTGTAAATCAGTTAATGTAACATCTAGATACTTATACACAGAAACAGGGAAGAGAATGATATGATCTTCACAGAGAACACTGGACTACTCCTACATGGCTGAATCTCCTTTTGGTGTCTGCATTAAAAAAATTAATGCTAAAATATTTGACAGAGGTCAAAGAAGCAAATCAAGATGATTTGAGGCCAATATATAAAACATGCCTTAGAGTAAGAGAATTACAGGAGAATTTATATCAACTGAAATTTTGACTAATTTGAATTTGGCTGATTCTGAGCTAGTTCATCCAGTATTCTTCAGGCAGTAGAAGGAAATAGGCATCTTCTTGAAGGCAACTCATAAAACCCTCCATCGTATGTGTCACACAGTTTTTGGATGAGAAAACACCCCTCCATGTTTAAAATGAAAAATCCCAATATTATTATTTTTCAGGTTCAATGCCATGAACACTATTAACATAATGTTATGCATACGTAAAGAGCAGGACTAAAAGCAACCAGCAATATTATAGTATCTGCTACTCACACACTTAAAGTTTTATTCGTCTATTTTGTATCCACATTTCACATATGAAGATACAACATTTCATTTATTCAGAATTAAAAGTTAGGTTACTTTTATGCTTCTCTTGTGGAGGATGGGCAGCTACACATAGGTTTCCTTTGATTACTCCGGTGAAGGGATTTGCATACAATTACAGAGACAATTTCAGTTCCTAGCAGGAACAAACACAGAATGAAGTAAGTACTCACCATATGATTAGACTAATTTATTACCTCCCACTGAGGCAAGCTATATGCCAAGAAGAAATCATAAACTCATGTTCAAAGCTAGAATGAATATATTTAACAATTCAAATTAAATTTCAGCTGTAGGAAGTGACATTTAGTGGGAAACATGGAAATGGGCAAGGTAAAATGAAAAGATATCAGGTAAAAGAATACAGACATTGAAAGCTGTGATTAGCCTGTCTGAAAACAGACCAGGACAGAAAATTATGAATAAAATCCTGGCAAGTTTCTAGTATGAAATATATGTTGATCTGGACTTTGGTTAGTTTTAACCGACCTTGGCATTGATGTCTGAAAATGAACACAGTGACCAGTCAATAATTGCTCAATAAAAGTTAAGTGCCTGTGATGTTTCATTATACAATGGCACTTGCATTGACCATTTTGAAAGCAAATGATCTTAAGAACTTTGTTCATTTTAGAACTGGGTATTTTTCTTCCCCTGAACAGCTGTTTATTTGCAGAAAAGCACACTCTGGTGTAATCCCAAGTCTTAATAAGCAGAAGTGAGCATTACTGCCTTGGACTTGCCAGGAGAAAATGATTACTAAAGTTTCAAAAGAGTGGAAACATCTCTTTAATAAAAATGGATATTGTTTAAATATTTCCTTTTAAGGCATCTCCACAAATAGAAACAATAGGCACAATTTGGTACCTGCATAACTCCTGCCCAGGAAAGCAGTGGCAGCAAGATTCCCACTTAGTATTCCTGGTCAAGAAAGCATGGAATTCTGTAAGTGTCACTGCACACCCCTGAGTACACTGTGTCATGGTCATTAGGACTGAGAACGTCCTGGGTGGTTTGGTCGAAACCTCTCCAGCAAACCCACAGAATGAAAACAATGCTAAAATACTCACCAAGGCAGAAAAAGACAGAGAAAATTACTCTGCAGCATGGTACAAAGAATATTTATCTGAAAGGTGGGAAAACTTTAATGCAGCCTTATCTTCAGTGGCTAATTAGTTTATAAAAGAATAACTGAAAAAGCTGCAGAGGATGTGGGAATTGGCTGCAAAAACTTAAAGAGGTGAAAAATAAGACATTACAGAGGGACTTTCTGTATCTGAGAGGAATGAGAAGTGAGAAGCAGGAACTGCTTAATAGATATCAGATGCTTTGTAAGTCCTAGAACATGTATTTGGCATTTTAGACTTTAACTTAATTTGAAAATAAAATAGCATATAAGGTTGAATTTCAGTTGTACTAGTGCAAAACCAGAAAATTCCCACTTTGACTTTTTTTTTTTTTATGTCTCCACTTCAGTACTTGGAAATAAAAGTCTATTTCTAAAAATCTACAGCAGATTATAATCCATTTAAATAAACAATATTACTTAATTTTCCTTAAACACTGCTTCCAGGAACAACACTATCAATGCTTATTCCTTAAAAACCACCATGAAGAAACCTGCTGCCCGCTAACAGTTCTTTACGTATTTTGGCTTGTGCTTCCATTGCCCTCCTCAGTGTGATGGGCGAAATATTATTTCACAATATAGTATCTTAAATGCTATAAATTACTTCAACGGTCTTATTTTACTAAAGAGATACAATGTAGATTTGAATTTTCCAATTTGCTTAAAGCAGTGACATCCAACCTTTCAACCTGAGCCCTGAAGCATTATTCCAAAAAGAGCAGTGGGCCACAATTATTCCTTGAGGGCATTTTCTCTGGAAGCAGAGTGTAAGGAAACGGGCATCACCCCAGGCTCTCTTGCTGGGGATCCTAAAGTGTCTCCAGGAAACCAGGCTACAGCTGTAAAATTGCACAGAATTCCTTAAGCACATTGTGTTTTGCTTGTGATAATGAATTATGCCCAGTGGCAGCCCGAAGGAGCACTCACATGGCAGCTCTGTGCTGTGACTCCAGGGTGGAATGTACGTGGTACAACGTCCCAAAGTACAAAAGACAGGGTGACCTCATTCCTCCTGCTGAAGTTACCTGCTAACTCAGGTTCCAAATCATTGAGCCAAATCTCAGACTAATTAATTGCAAATAAACAAACATCACCATTACAGAAACTGGACATTTGCCTACGTCCCTTAGGAGATGGTTTCATAAGAGACAATTTGCACAGATATAAGCAGCAGCAGCAGCAGCAGGCACTTCCCTGCTGAGCTGTTAACACTGGAGATGATAGGAGGACAAAAAAATCTCAATATTGACACACTGCAGGACATTTACACTAAACAACCTTGCTGCATTTGGGAGGACTGTGTAAATTTGCAAAGTCGTTCTGTATGGTGTTGTTCCCCACATCTCCTCCATGGACCTCTGTCCTGGAGCCAGGCCTGCTTCCATGGCCTGGAGCTACTCTGAAGCATCATGTTGTGTCCTCTGGGGTTGCTCATGACAGACACAAAGGAAAGGTTTCTCTTTAATACAACAAAGAAAACATAAAACATCTGTTCATGGAAGAATATAAGATACCAGTTTCAGCATACATTTAGCATTTTATTGATGATGTCATCTTGACTTGTGTATCACTAAAGGAAGACTTAAGAAACCCTTAATGTCTTCATTTAGGAATGTATTTGTGCAAGAAAAAGAGTGGCAATTACTTAATAGATATTTCTTTAAGGTTTTATCTCTGTCTGAGAATGTTAATATTCACTATTTAGCTTTCATCTCTATGGTAGTTAAAATGAACAAGTCCTTTTCCAGTGAAAGAGTCTGGTGTTAATGCATTTTTATGATTAAAAAGGTTATTCTGATCCTGAGACAACTATCTGAAATACAGGCCTGTACAATACAGCCTAGCTTAGGGAATGTGGGTAAAAATTTTAGGCATGTTGATAGGAAAAATTGTATTTACATAAGTAATGTTGTGCTCAAAGGCCTCATTGTTCCAGGTGCTGTATCAAGTACATGTGCACAAAAAGGTCTTAAAAGAGATGACTTTGGAAACTAAATAGACTCGGAGGTAGGACAAGTTGTTTATTCCTACTTTTATTTTTAATTAGGTCAACAAGACATTTCAGAGGCACTTTTCATACTTACCAGTCTGAAAATAAAACAACTTGCTTCTGATATTCAGTAATTCATTTAAAAGTAGGATGATCAAAAATATACAATACAAATTAGACATATATCGAATGCACATATATTCTTATTTTTATTTGTTTCTTTTGAAATATGCTTAGGAGAAAATAATTTAAATAATTTACTTTGCATTTTCCTTTCTATCATTCTTTTTCAGCATAACAGATAAGACATTACACAGTCCATATTCTAACTTGAATTTTCACAGAATAAGAACTAGCGAAATACTCTGTGTGTGGGTGTTAGGATTACTTGAAAAAGGCAGGACAAATCCCGTTGCATAACTCATAAAATATTCGTATTGACTTTAGCTGGAACTACTCACGGGAGAAAAAGCTGGTTCAATATTTGAAATCTGATATAATTAAAATTTGAGAGCATTTAATTCCAAAACTCATTTAAAACATTCACTGAGTTTTAACTGTACAACAACTAATTCTGTGCCAGGTGAAAATGTAATTGACAAAAAGAAGTTAAAGCTAACTAAGAACCAGATATGAAAATGAAATCCCAGTATGCTGGCAAAACTTTACAGCTGGAGGGAAGGCAGGCCAGAAGGAGACCCTCCTTTGTAGGACTAAGACTAGACACTAAAACTAATGTCCTGTCACAAAGCAACTTAAATGTTATATGTGAATTTGGGTAGTAAATATGAGAAATCATGGTCTGGACTGCAACTGATGTTTTATTCTTATGTTAAGTATTGTCTTGATGTACTTTTTCTCAAGAAATAGATTATTCACTTTTTGGACAATGTTCACCTGTTCTGTGTAACTTTCTGTAATATATCCTCCATATACATGCACCTTCACAGCTTCAGGGTGGTCAGAATGTATGTGGCACCATTTTGGCACGTGGTTTAAAAGCTGCTGCATATGTTTTATGATTGTTTCAAAAAGATATGAAGTGACAGATTCTGATTTTTAAATGACATGCCTTATTTGGAAACCAAACACTTAAAACAAGGCCAAACATGTCCACCATAGATAAGCATAGTTTTTTTCTTTAGAATTCATTACATTTTTGACAGTTCATTGTCAGCATGCCAGTATGTCAATATTAGCTGTTTCCTGGCTGAGGAGAGCTATGCAGGTGAAGTATATGACATATTCAATGGATTGCGATAGCAAAAGCAGTCTTCTACCCTAGAACGCAGTCAGTCACTTAATATCCAGGATAGCCAATAGCTGGCTAAGAAAGAAGCTTCAAAAAGACCCCAGCCTTCCATGCTAACAAATTCTACAGAACATTTCTCAGGGAAGTAACTTGCAGCAAACTGGTATTTCACCATTCAGTTTGAGAAGCAACTTCCATTGTTGGCATAGTAACTTGCTCCAGGCATGCCCCAGGCTTGCATGTCAACTGAAATCCAGGAGGAACTGAACTTGTGGTCTCATGCCACTCAAAACTGGTGCCAGAAAAGGTCTTAATGCTGCAACACAGTAATACTCAGATCTGAAAGCTACATTGACTTTAAGTAGCTCATGGTATCTTGCACATTCTCACCTAAAAGCTACACTTCTCCATTACAACTCTGGCACTCCAAGGAACGGGTTTCTATCCTGCAGGTTTATTACAATTCAGGTTTAAAAAAAGTCAACTACACATATATTCTGATTTGTGCTTTTAAGACACATAATTAAAATGTGGAAAAATACCTAACTTCCCTATATTAGGAAGGCCTGTGCCAATGCCCAACCTTATCCTTGGGAACTTCCATCTGCATTCTGGAAAGATGCCTGAGAATCTGCTTTTATACAGTAACCCTAATAACAGCAGACATGTCCAGACAAATAGTTCTCATAAATGTCACAGGCCAAATTTCAAAGTAATACAACTTGCAGTACAAGCCACCTGTATGGGATAAACTTATGAAGAGTGATTTAAGAGAAAATTAATCTAGAAGGTACTGTCAGTCACTTGGGATTGCAAAATAAACTTAGAAACAAAATTTTATACTCAGTTGGCTCTTTGTGAGCTTGCAAAATGTCTTGATTTTCTAACAAAGTGGAAGGAGAAAATTTAGCAGGAAACCAGGCATCTGAAAGAGCAGAAAATAAAATGGGCACATCTGATAAATTAGCACCCTGGGATTTTCCTTTCCTGATATTGCTCCTTTGGTCTTTTCAGGATTTGTGAGCTAACTTCATGTTGGACTCTCCCTGAAGATTAAATCCACGCTTCATTAGAGTACTTCATTGTACTTAAAGGGGTTTATAGGCACCTCAGTAAATTTACAGAAATCCAGATCCACAGACTTTGTGTTGGATCTGAGTATCTGGTTTATGCTCCTTTTCAACAAATACAAATACTTAATCCAAAAATGTAATGTATTCACCTGAAAAAAGTAAAAAGTCTGTGGAAAGTACCCAACAGCCTGGGAAACAAAAGCCTAATTTCTATTTTAGTGCCATAAAAATATCACGTTGAGTAACTTATTCCTCACTTTTTTAGAAAGCTGTGCCAAGCTACTCTAAGTGTCTAGCCACTCCAAGGCTGAAATTAAGGATTAGTGAGAGACTGAAGTAATCAGATTCAAAGATACTGGTGATAATCATATGAAACCCATGACTGTTCCTCATTATGTAGCTTGGGAATATTACCTTGAGTTAAAACCTCCTCCAATTCTCTAGAGCGTTCATTCTTGTTACTCTTGCCCACACTCAAATATGCAAAACCAGGAAAAGGGAATTAAACCTTTCTATGGTATTTAGTCCCACCTCACCTCTAACAATTCAATAGAGAATTTCATCTGGTGCTTTTGCTTGCAATCTGATAAACACTGAGAGCTTGTTCCCAGCATCAGGAAGCAGCTGGGCCCAATCCCGGATGCCTGCTGAATCCTCTTCTTTCCCCACAAGCAGGTCTTTGTACCAACTCACTATCCCAACAGGATACATGCATCTTCTGCACCCTGGGAAGGAAAAAATGAACCTAAAACCAGATTAATTTCTGTTTGTGTGTGTATGTGTCCCATTGAAACTCAAAGTCCTTCTAATAATTATGGAGGCAATTCAGTCCATTACATGTCAATACAGGCAAAATACTGTCAGCAAGATAGAAAATGCTTTTCAAAGGGGCTTTTCCCAATAGGCAGGTTTTTTGTTTGGTTGGTTTTGGGCGTTATTTTTTGGGGGTTTTTTTGGGTTGGTGGTGGTTTGTTTTGTTTCATTTTGTTTTTGGTTTTGTTTTCATTTTTTTATTCAAGAGGCTGTTTGATTTGACAGGCTAAAACTCAAGCTTTTTTTTTTTTTAATATGACAAGTAGACATAACACCCCAGTGAACAGCAAGAGGAGAAAAGTCTTCCTGAAAATATTGCTTAGTACTGGGCATGGGATGAAGTCCAAAATGAAGTGAATTTATTTCCTAAAAGCCCTGCCAAAGACCAATGTATCTAATAAAAGAGAGAAGTTACTTGACCTGAACAGTTAGAAGAATAACTCCCCTCCAGAGAGTGAAACACAATAAGAAACAGTGAGGCAAACTCTATGAAAGGGTCAGGCATCTCATTTTCAGAAACTTACTTTTTCTTGACAAGTAAATAAAATCTTGACAGTTCTTGGCTTTTTGTCTTCTCAGAAGCCTGATCTTTCTTTCACCGCAGCGGTCTTTCTAGACAGACAACATTTCTGACCCTTAGTTTACAAAACTAAATCCTAGATTTCATGGAGAATTTGAACAGGATCACTTTCTATTTATTTTGGGCTCTTCTTGGATTATTCAGATGATGCTGATTTTTCCTAATGGCATTGACATTTGCAAAAGTAAGACAATACAAAGCCCAGGACTGGGGAAAACAATTTTACAGAAAGTGAAACAGCATAAATTCTTATTTTGTACTATAAGTTCATTGACTGGTTATTGATAATGGGTGATTTATACTGCATATAGTATTTTCAAAGTCTTCTGCAGTATTTTTCATTAATGTGTGTTTGAATCTGAAAAGTGGATTTTATCCCTATAAAACTACCATTATTACTTAGAAATTACCAAATCTCTTTGTTACCTATCTGTACACTGCTGAATATCGTATCTTCCCCAAAAGTGCATGTATGCCATTTTCAGAAGTGGATACCAAAACACTATACTAGAAACACGTGATATTAGAACAACACACATTTCTTTTTTCAACCATTAAAAGTCTTTCTGTGACAACACACCTGGACAAAATCTAACATTAAGGCAAGAACCTTTCAAATGTACTTCACAATCTTTTCTCTGCAAAGCTCATGTGGTGCTTCTTCTACAACTTTCTTCCATTTTTTACTAAATAATCTTATTTCAGATAGATTAGCCTTTTGGCCATTTCTACATTGCTTTGTGTTTAACTCAACACTGTTCTTTGGTTTGGGGAGTTTTATTACTTCCATTACTTTTATTCTCCTAATATATTGACGAAACCCAGTAATTTTGCATTTACAGATGAGCCTCTTTCTTTTGTGACATGAATGGTGCATAGTGATGATCATCCTAGCAGTTCTTTTCAGAATCCCTCTTTCTCAAAGAGAAGCCAAAAGAATTAACATGGCTAAAAGTCTTCAGCACCAAATAATAATAAAAAATGTATTCATCCTGATCAGCATTATGCACATGAATGCTAACAATCATCCTTTCAAAGTACAAACCACTTATTTGTTGTAAGTTTGGATAGAAATAAAAAAAAATTAAGAAATTTTAGGAAGCATGTAGACCATTTAACATAACTGAGCATAAAATCTCAGGAGACAATTGAATACTACAGTACCTTCAAGAGTGGTATCCAAGTAAATTCAGTTCTCCAGAGGTATGATAATCTAATTTCCCTGACAGTTGTCTCAGGGCTGTTTGAAAAATCTTTAATATGCAAAAAACCCTGACACTTAAGAAGAAGGCAGATGAAATATGGAGCTCAGAGAGCAGAACAGTGCTTTCCAATGAATCAATGAACATTGTGAGTTACACTCGGTAATCTGCTACTCTTGGAATGTGTACTAATAAAGATGAGTGGTTAAAAAAATCCATTTAGGCAGCATTTTTGGTGGGGGTAGAGAAAGGCACAACTCATGCATGAGAAATACTTTCACATTCCTGTCAGGTCTTCAGTATCGCTTTTGAAGAAACCATTATAATATATATTGAAAACATTAAGGATGAAGAAATAAAATTACTCTCCTCCTCCTAGTAATATATATAGATGTGGTAAGATTTTATACAGGCTAAAAATGAACCTATAATTGCAAAAAAAATTGTGTTCATGTTCTGAGGAAAAACCACATTCATTCATGTTTTGAGGAAAAAAAAGCATGAAAATGAGAGTAAAATGTAAAAACAATTCTTAAAGAGACTTAAAAAGAAAAATGCACACGTATGTAAATTTAAAGATTAATTAAAACACATGAAAATATTTTAAGTGTCTTTATATAAACTATTTCTGTCTTTGTAACACATTTCTCTGGGGAAGAAGAGGAATAAAAACTACTGCTTATAGCACACAATCTCATTACCAGTACTTAGGATGTCCCTTTCTCGGTCTCCCAAATTCTAAATGCTAAAAAAGGAAAAAAAATATATTAAATTCTCCAAAGCATTTGCTATCATCGTCCCCAGCATTCTCATCTCTAAATTTGAGAGATGCACATCTGATGCCTGAACCTTTAGAAGCATAAGGAAATGTCTGGCTGGTTGCATTGGACAAAGATTTATTGTCAGTGGTTCAATGCCCAAACAGACTACAGTAATGAGCAGATTTCCTCAAGGGTTTGTGTTGAGATCAATAATATTTTTAATATCTTCACTAATGACGTAGGCCATGGGACTGAGTGCATGCTCAGCAAGTTTGCGCATCACATCAAGCTGAGTGGTCCAGCTGATTTGGTAGATGCATATGATGCCATCCAGAGGAACTTTACTTGAGAAGTGAACCCATGAAAAACTCAGTAAGTTCATCAAGGCCACGTGCATGGTCCTGCACCCAGGTCAGGGCAATCTCAGTATCAATACAAACCAGGGGACGAATGGATTGAGGGCAGCTCTGATGAGAAGGGCTTGGCAGTACTGGTAGAAGAAATATTCGACATGATCTTGCAATGTGTGCTTGCAGCCCGAAAGCCAACCATATCCTGAATTCTCATCTTCTTTCCCACTGGGGGGTGGGGTGGTGGGCAGTGAGTGAGGGGCTGAATAGTATTTATTTTCTGCCTGGAGCAAAAACCCCAATAGCCCCTAAGGCACATCACCAGCCACCATGAGCTGGCTGCAAACTGGAGTTTTTACAAACAATCACAAGCCTTTCAGCATAATTAATGGCGCCCACAGTACACCCACCTTAGCACTCATGCACCCAAACTATTGTTGATAGCATAGAAGGTAACGTAAAAAGCCCAGCTAAAGTCCAACTAAACACATCTACTCACAAATCTAATGGTCTTACCATTGTCCATGGAGTCAATATTTTGATCATAGAAAGCAATCAAATTGTTCAGGCACAGTCTTACTCTGGTAATCCATGCTGGCTATTCCAAATTACCTCGTTTTTCATAAATGCAGAAATTCATTTACTCCATAACTATTTAGTAGACTGAGACAAAGACAGGCCTCTACTTCCCCAAATTCTTTTTCCTTCCCTGCCTGAAGATGGGTAAGAAGTTTTCCTTGTCCATGTCATCATGAACCTCCTCTTGAACAAGATCTTTCAAAGACCACAGAGAACAGCCTTTAAATGACGTCAGCTGGTTTCTTCAGTACCCTTGGACTGAAACCATCCAGTACCATGGATCTGAATAAAAACAATCGTCTTAAAAGGTATCTGGCATAGTCCTTCTTCATCCAGATTCTGCCACTTAGCTCACTGATTTAGAGGGCCTGTGGGCAGATCTTCCCAGTGAAAATCAAGATAAAAAAGCATTGAAATTTTTGTGTACTTGTCCACTCTGCCACTGCTCACTGGACAGTGGACTCACATGGGATTTTTTTCCATCCTGCTGCCAATACACTTTCAGACACTCTTTACACCTCTTTGTTGACTCTTGTTCTTCACAGGTCCATTCTTGAGCCATGTTTTCATGGTTCTTCAGAGAGCCTGTGCCTTCTTCCATCCTCAATGGACCTATTTTTTGCATTTGAGCTCTGCCATGAGTTCCCCATTCAAGCACCTGCCATCCTGTCTTGACTTACTGCATATCAAATAGGATAATCTTGGTACTTTGAGGAAAATGTTCTGGAAGATCAACGTGCTTCCTGGACCCCTTCCTCTACAGGGTAGTCTGTTGGACCACGCCAAGAAGATCCCTAAATGAGCTGCTCTCCTTAAAACCAGGGTTCTGACTCTTCTGTTAGCTCTCTGTGTCAACTTCATAATCACAGAGTTGCTGCTTGAAAGGCTCCCATTGCCTTGCCCATCTCCAGCCTTGCTCTTCCTTGCTTGTAGCTGCAGGTTCAACAGGTCTGCCCTGCTTATCACCTTCACTGTCTGTTTCAAGAAATCATCTGGACGTGCTTCAGAAATCTCCTATGTTGCTTGCATTCCACTTTATTGCATTTTGACCACATATCAGGGCAGCTGAAGCTCCCCAGGAGTATCTGAACTTGCAATTTTGAGGCTTCCTCCAGCTGCCTAAAGGTTTCCTCCACTTCCACCTCGTGATTGCACTCAGCAGAGGTTCCATCACAACTGCTCATCTGTCCTCTGCTCCTGACCCCCCATGCTTCAGGCCAGTTCTCCCCATAGGGAATTTCCTGGACAGTGCAGTAACCCCTTTGCACAGAGCACAGCGCTGGATCCTGTCCATCTCCTCCATGCCCTGCAACACTCCCATCCTTTTAGCCACAGCACTGCTTTCTGTAACCCACCACATTGGTGGCCTAATCTCACTTGTTTGTTCCATATGCTCTCTGAATCCAAGCACAGACAGCTGGGATGGGACTACAGCCACAATTCTTTCACCAGGTGAGAACATGAGAGCTTCTCCCACTACTCTGTTCCTCTTGTGCTTTCTCATGGCCTCCCAATCCCCAGTAGGTCAAGCCCGCTGATACATTCATAAATAAACGCATATGCAGATAATTTTGATTTTTAGGCCTAAATGCATCAGTTCAGACTAGGAAATTAATTTCTATGTTATCAGAACACAAATGTGCCTCAAATGATTAGTGTTGCTCCTTATTATCTTTTTCCTCCTTGCTTTATTTAAAACGAGCTGATTTAGATTACATTTTAAAGTTAATTCTTAGACTAAAGCAAGGCCTCAAAAGCAAATTGTAGACTTCTAGTAATAGTATGTAAAATAATATTTACTTTTGTAGTATAAAGAACAAATAATGATGGCATCATGAAGAATCATTGCTAAAGAAACCATATTTGAGTTAGTTCCCATTCATTTTTTGCTTTAGATCCTTATCAGAAATAGATTATTTTGCAACACTTGGAGTATCTTCTAAAACCTGTGCATATGGGATAAAGCTGAAAATCTGAATACTTGTCTGATTTGATAGGATTTTTTTCATATAAAAAAGACTAATAATAGGATGAGACTCAAAGTGTCAAAAATGCATTACATATATTCCATTTTCTCTCTTTATTTCCCCATTAATTTCTTTCTTTTCCCTTCTAGGCATTAAAAGTGGTATAAAACGATCAGCAGTCGATGCAGTATGTCTCTAGTCTTGCATTAGCTCACATAGCAGGCCTGATAAATTTGCTATGATTTCAGGACTTTATATAGCTCTCATTATCTTTTTCTGCAGCAAAGGAGGTTTAGAAAAGCAACATCCCTCCCCTTGCATATTGTACTCTAAATGTAATATAAACCAGTTATATTAGCACTTACCTATATAATTAGGGGAACAAAGCTTTTAATAGAACAATTTAATACAGACCCTTTACACATTAAGCCAGTGTTATGCCCTTTTTACTATCAAGGAATTGCTGAATTTGAAAACCAACCCACACACTTCATATTACAATAAAGTGGCAATGAGGCTACGGTGAAAAAAAAAGTAATTGTTTGCCTTTAGAGTATTTATTTTATAAGCTTATAAACATGAATAGACAGGTATATACTCTTCATACACATTAATTATCATCCTTTCCTCCCAATCAGAACTTGAATGTGTACCAAATCTACATCCATTTGCCTTTACAATTACTACTTTAATTTCCTTTCTTTCTAAGCTTTCTGAATCCACTGCTTACAATCCCTTTAAGCATATTTGTCTGCCAGGTGCCTCTCAGATCATCTCATCTGCTTTCCCACCTACCTGTCTGTATCAGCTAAAGTTTCTGCTTAAGCATTTAACTCTGTATTCTGCCCCTGCTTTCCTAGATGTTTAGCTATTGTCAAATGTATAACCTGTGCATTTGTGAGTTTAGCCTGTGTTTTTGACAGATGAAAATTGTCCTTTGCCTTTCTACTCTTTCCTCATGAGCCCAGAATCAACATGAACAATTTTCCTTTTTGACCTGCCTATTGACTTAAATAGTGTGATAACATAAACAGCACATCTTATTTATAAGGCAGGCTCTTAACCTACACATCAGAACTCTAATAATTTATCCCATTAAACATGCTGAGGTACAATATTATCTTTGCAGTTTAAATTCCTTAATACTTGCATATTGTATCCAGCCTGCAGTTCAAACTCACCATAGCTTCCATCCTTTTTCTCATCTATTTCAACATTATTAATTTCTGACAGATATAATTTTTCTTCACTCATATCCATCCACAACGTTACTTAACATCTCTTAGCTTACTGTTATGGTGATAATATCCCCTTCTTTGTATTCCTGTTACACTGCTCTTCTTCCCTTATGGCACCAAATTTAAATATTTCTCTCCATTTTCAAGGCCCTTTCTGACGAGCTCCATGATATTATCATTTATTTTACAGATGATGATGATCAGTGATGTTAATCTCACATCCACTTACTAAAATTTTTCAGCTCTCAACTCAGCTCTCTCCTTTGATTCTGCAGAACCCGTGAGGCTGAGCAGAATCCCTGTGAGCATTTGCTTAGTCACCTCGTTACCCTGCCTCAAACTCTGCTTTTCCATACCACCTACATGTAAGAAAGCTTGACGATGAGCAGACTGCCATGATATTGAAAATACTTTTCATGCCTCCCTATATGACTGAATTCTCCCATCTTTTGCTCTCACTGTCCTGTTTAATGCCTAGATGGAATCACCTTAAGCAATGGTCATGTCTTTGTTTTGTATTTCTATATGTCAGTAATTTACTACACTTCTCAAGTGCTATGATGATACCAACAAATAATACTCATATGAACATACTACTTCCATTTTCTTTGTGGTTTACCTTTGGGTAGTTCTGCTGTTCCATTTCTAATTCCATTCTAAAATCTTCATGCTATCAATCCATTAAGGTTGTTGAGGAAGACCCATTTTTGGAATATTTCTTGAGCAGTCAGGAAACCTCCACGCAATACAACAAAAATGGTCAAAAAAGCAAGCTCCCAATCAAGGCGTAACATGAAGTGTAGGCATAGCCCACACTGTCTTGACTCACTTCTTATTATTTTTAATGAATCGCTTGTCAGCTATCTATGCGAACCAAGAATTCTGCATCTGAAAAGCCGGCATCTTAAAACCAAAGGCTTTGAATAATACTAGATGAAACAATCACCTGGATATTTTGTTAGCAGCTATTTCATCCTACCAGAGGCAAAAAATAGTCATGACTATGTCATACTCCCACATTCATTCCTTTCAGCAACTCTGCCATCTGTAAGTGAACACCATCTTGGGGATCAAATGCTCTTCTACAGAGTAGAAAAATCAGAGCACTGTTCAATGGTCCTCAGCCATTTTCTACCTGGGCCTTGTTGCTGCCACGTTCTCCAATTTTGCCAAGACTCCCTCAAACATCTTTGCAGCCATATGAAGCTAGAAGTTGTATGCCAGAGTACACTGAGAATCAGAAGGAAAGAGTGAAAAAGGAAAGGAAATAAGAAATGAACCCACTGCTGTTCATTTGCTAATGCACAGCACTCATGACAGGGTTTACCAGGCAACAGAGATAATTCAGTATGATTAGTTGTACTTTCTGTAAGTGCAAGAAAAGACAGAAAGTCAAATTACAACTGCAAGAAAAAACAAAGCAGGATGCCTCAGTGTGCTCCACTCTCTATGTTTCTGCATGTAATCTATGAAATATATTTCATAAGAGGAGGTAGAGTGTTATTGAGCAAGTTGCCTTTTGCACGCTTTGGAAAATTGTATCTGACAGATATTCAAGAGGAATCATCCGCAGTTGTTTGTTTTGGCCTTCTACGTGCAGCTGACATCACTTTATTATTTGGGAGGGGAGGAGGGTTTTAAATAAAAATGTGAACTCTTGTAGCATAATGAATAGTTCAAAAAGGCAAAAAAGGGGCACCAATTTATGTCATAAACTGGGCTTCTTGCCTGCTCCAAGGATGTGACAGAAGACACAGAGCCTTTATTCCCTCCACAAACAAAGTAATTTTCCATGTGATTTGACAAATCACAAAATAGAGGAAATGAAGAAAAAAAACCCCATGTTTTATATTAATTATCACTTATTTTATAACCTTCAGGTTCCTTTTTCATAGATTTCAATAGCTTCTAGTGTTCCTGTATCTCAGCATCTCAAAACCTGTACTTTATTGAATGCTTTTGCAACAGAGACCAGTTATTAACCCAATTTTACAGACAAAGAACTTGGACAGCCCCTATTCACTTCATGTAATATTAACATTCGTAATATGTAGCTGTATGCCAAGGCCTGGTCCTGGATTAGGTCTGAACAAGGCACGTAGACATGATGTATTTCAGGGATCCCAGGGTAGGTATAATGTAGCCACTTGTAGAACACTTGCATGTTTTAAGATAACATCATTCTGTTTTTCAAAACAAGAGGAAGTTGTTAATAAATAAAATTAATGACTAAAAAACAGAAATAAACTCTGCTGTGTCATTACTGAACTACATAGGACAAATTATATTACTGTGATTCTGTGAAGACTGTGACAAGTTCCAATGACAAATACATCCCCCTTTATGGAATCGGGATAATAGGGACCACTGCTAAAAAATACTGAAGCAAAATTTTGTATAAACCACTTCATAAACATAATTATTTTTCTGTTCATATTTTGTTGCTTCTTTCTTCTCAAGCCCATGCAAAACTTCTTGCTCTTTCTTTTTTTTTTAGTTTCCTCATCAAGATCCTCATCAATTATGATATTTTTAGTACTTTAATAATATTGATTCAATTCTGATGGTGCCGCATTGCTGTTTGAATTTCCAAAGTATGTGTGTCACTGTTCTATACCAGACTGACATTTCAGAAAGCACGTGAGATAGCCTGTTTCCAAAAAGGAGGATGATGCTATTACTTCTCAATCTCCCTTACTTTCACTTTTTAACTTTGTCTTGGCACAATGCCTCAAAATCAGATCTAGAACAAATGCATCCATTTTAAAATTGCAGCCTGGCTGTTGTTGACAATGTAGTATTGAATAAATGTAGTTGTTTTTCCCTTCCCTCTAGTGCTTTCATCCCGAGTTCACAGAATTGTCAGTCTTTACATACAACAGCTGCACACAAGCAGTGACAAGGAGAGACTTCAGTGGCTACAAGTGCTTCAGCTTCTCATTATACTACCTCATCATATGCTGCATTTTTGCGAAGTCACAACACAAGTGCATCCAGATCAGATGTTGTCTCAGTTACAGTACAGGGCCTGAAGGAAGCATCAGTTCAGGGACAGACTTCAGACATAATCACACATTATTGTTCAGGAATGTGCACTGTTATCTGTCTAATCATCTCCCCTCCTCTTCTGATTTTGATCCTCTCTCCTCTCCTGATTTTGATCCTCTTGTCACCCCCAAATCAGGACCCAAAACACCCTTCTGTATACAACATTGGAAAAATTTACTGTGTGAACACATAAAACAATGAAAATCGGAATGAGCAACTTTCAGTAATAATAAATCACATGTAAGGTAGCTATGAAATGAAAATTAAGTACAATAAAGTAGTACTGAGGAATGCCAAGTTCTGCATATACCCAGCAAAAAAAATAATCTATGAGAACAATAGTTCAAATTTTCTGACATACATAAACTTTTAATTGTCTGATGTTGGATGTTCTGCATGAGTATATTTATGGTTTGGAGGATCTAAGATCAAAAATTTTCATCCTGCATAGTAATTCTCTCAGGAACAAACACAATAAAAAGTATTTCTGCTGATGTTCATAAAAGCATTAAATTCAGTTACGAAGCCTTACGCTGTATAAGAGGTGCTCAACTTTTCAAAGAAAAGAAATAAAGAACTGTCTTTGTTTGGAGGAAAGTTAAATTGCTCCTACCAGGAGCAATTATGCTGATTCATGTTGTAAACATCATTCCAATGTATGCCCACCAGAATATGTAGAAGCACGATATTTAGTGCATTAAATTTAGCTTTGTCAGTGCCTTATCTACAGGATAGAGAGCTTTGCACACATCTCTCCCTTCACTTATAACTTGAAAACAGAATTTCAGTTGAAGAAAGAATTATTTCAGAATTTTCTTTTCAGCATTTCTCTACACTCTAACATAGACAGAGTGCACTGCAGTTCTATAAAACAGCCATCGTGCCAACTTATCTAATCACAGCTACATGAAAAGAAGCTCTGAAATTTATTTAGATCACATAGTCAGCATGATCCCTGAATAAGGAAAATGTGTAATTGCATAGCTCAGGGGCAGATTCGGGCGTGCACGGTGACCCAGAAAGTCACATTTCAGTCCCCTGCTTCCTCCTTGCAGTGGGAGCAGCCGGAGCCAGGCGTGCACCAGGTGTACTGAGATGCTCTCCTGACAGCCCAGCTGCTGTGAGGAGAGTGCTGGGGGTCAGAGACGCAGCAGGCCTCTCATCTCTGCCTCCTTCACACTTCCTCCATTAGCTCACATAGGTGCAGCACACTGGGGTAATAGCCCCCATCTACAAAGGCAATGAAGCAAAAAAATTCAGCCCTCAGCACTGAGTGTTTACATGTCTAAGAAGTGGGACATTTCCATGCCTTAGATTATCCCCACTCCTTGCGCGACCAATTCCTCATGCGCTACTCACTGAAGCCAGGAACAATTTCAATCCTGACACTCACTGGTTTTTCAAGAACTCTTGTTATTGCATCGAGTGTCTCAGAAAAGGCTGGGTTGAGGTGGAGGGGAGATGATAATCTACAGAGTACAGAATGGACCAGTGTCACAGCTTGCTTTTCCCGCTGCTAACAGGACATATAACCAGCAAAGTCTAACACAACGTGCAGTTTCTGTCCCTGCAGTTAGTTTTACCTCAAGGCAGAGAAAAAAAAATCTTATTATAAAATTATACTACTGACATCATAACTAAGATTGAAAAAGGCTATTACTGTTGTAAGTGACTCCAAATAAGGTTCTTTATTCATTCTGAATAGCAATGCACAGTAAAAGAAAGACAGACCCAATAGACGCAAGCTTCAGAGCCAGAATTTTCAATTCTCATAATGAAGGTAATAAAAAGGGGAGATTTCTCAGAGATCTGGGATCTTTATCATTGGAGATACTAAAAACTGATTAGAGAAGGTTTCGAGCAACCTTTCTAAGGCTGAATTTTGCCCATGTACTTGGATGGGAGAATTTTCACATGACATCCAGAGGTCCCTTCCAACACAAATTATTCTGTGATTCTGTGATTTTAGCAGGGATATAGGTCTGTTTTGTTATTGACTTAGATGTGCGTTTACATAGGCTTTGCATGGCCTGGTTTTGGTGGCAGAGAGAGCAACAGGGCTTGGCTTCTATGAGAAGCTGCCAGAAGCTTTGCCCATGTCCAGCAGGGTCAATGCCAGCTGGCTCCAAGATGAACGTGCTGCTGGCCAAGGCTGGGCCCATTCGAAGTGATGGTAAAGCCTCTGTGATAACGTATTTAAGAAGAAGAAGAAGAAAAAAAATATGGCACAGATATAAGTGTGGCCAGAGAAGAGCACAGTGAGGACACATGAGAGGGAAAGCCCTGCAGACACCAAGGTCAGTGCAGAGGAGGGGGTGGAGGTGCTCCAGGCACTGGAGCTGAGGCTCCTCTGCAGCCCCTGGTGCAGACCATGGGAAGGCAGCTGTGCCCCTGCAGCCCCTAGAGGACCATGGGGATGCAGAAATCCACCTGGAGCCTATGGAGGAGATCCCCACTGGAGCAGGTGGATGCCTGACAGGGTGCCGTGAACCCGCAGAGGCCTGGGCTGGAACAGGCTCCTGGCAGGGACCTGCAGACCCATGGAGAGAGGAGCACACACAGGTTTCCTGGAAGGACTTGTGACCCATGCTGGAGGAGCCTGTCCTTGAAGGACTGACCCTGCAGAAGAGTGCCCCATGGTGCAGCAGTCTGGGGAACACTCTTGCCTGAGGGATGGACTCACAGTGCAGCAGTTTGTGGAGAACTCTTGCCCCATGTATGGCAAAATGCCAAGGTGATGAACACAGTCCAGTAATTCATCTTTAGAACCCCTCAGTTCTCATTGAGCCAGCTTGACAGGAAGAGGTGCTGCATTTCTCCACCGTTTATGAGGCGTCCATCAGAAACATGATGCTTTACAATTCAAAGAAAGAAGAAACTAGACAAAGAATATAATGTTAGAAATTCTGCCATTGTCTAACAAGACAATTTCTCACCCTCTTTTCATCTGTGCTCCCATTTTTATCACTGCATCAAGTCTTACCAAGTAAGAAACCCATATAAAGAGAGAATACATAAATGTAATCCAAGATGAACAAAACATCCAAGACTTAGTAGCAGGGTCGTTGATCAAAACTGCAGTAGCTGTGGTATTTTCTCAATGAAGAAGATAGAAGTTTCTCATGTATATTAACTCAAGGCTTAAAATGAATTCTAATAGCAATTAAACAGGGCTTTTTGTTAATTCATTTTTAGGTGTTTTTCTTTTTTTTTCATTTTAGCAGCCAGATTAATCCTTTAAAGGGGATTCCCATTTCTCATTTTAAAATTGCAACTGGGGCAGACCTTTATCAGGTTAAGAATCAGCCAAAAGGAAAATTATATTTCCTTTAATTTAACTACATGCTCTTTGATTAATTCTCACAATGTATTTTTGTACATGAGAGATTTACATGTTTTCAAGTGAAAGTCTGTTTCTAGTAAAAAATTATTATGAACATTTTAGAGCATCAGCTTTCTATTTAATAGTCTTCCACTCATTAACAATAAATAGCTTTTATATTTTTGCAGCCTCTCAATGTGAACTAGTGCTCAGGCTGTTCTGATTATTTATACTTGCATTATTCATTATTAAGGTGCTGTTATAAAGCACTTTGTTGTGATATTGAAAAATCTGCAAATACATATATACTATGTGAAAAAAAAAGTTCCAGAGGGCAGATTTTGGCCTGTTTAGCAGTTCAGCTGACAGAATCCCTTGGGAGGCAATCCTGAAGGGCAAAGGAGTCCAGGAAGGCTGCACATTTTTAAAGAAGGAAATCTTAAAGACACAGGAACAGATCCTGTGTGCTGAAAGACCAAATGTGCTGAAAGATGAGCTGGCAGGGAAGACCCACCTGGCTGAGCAGAGATTTGGCTGGAACTCAGGATTTAAAGGAGATTTTAAGAAGGGGCAAGCAACTCAGCAGGGCTACAAGGATGTTGCGTGGTTATGAAAGGAGAAAATTAGAAGGGCCAAAGCCCAACTATAACTTAATCTGGCTACTGCTGGCAAAGACTGAAAGATGTTTTTATAAATGCATTGGCAACAAAAGGAGGGCTAAGGAGTACCTCTATCCTTTACTAGATGCAGGGGAAAACATAGTGACAAAGGCGGCGGAAAAGGCAGAGGTACTTAATACTAAGTAACTCTGCCTCAGTCTTTATTTGTAAGATCAGCTGTACGCCAGGCATCCATCCATTCCCTGAGCCAGAAGACTGAGATGGGAAGAAAAGGGAAGTCCCCACAACCCAAGGAGAAAGAGTCAACAACCTGCCACACCATGTACACTGGTTTTAGCTTGTTTCAGACAATATCTGGCAGTCACTGTTAGACTGTTTAGACAGTTTAAACTGTTGTCTAAATAATTCAACTGGAGTTCTGCCGTGCATAGTGGTATGGAACAGTATCTATTCCTAATTAGTAGATAGTGATAACGTAGGGTGAGCAGCCCATGAGTTAGAATAAAAGTGTAATGTAGAGCAGAAGAGGTAGAGGAGAAGTGCAGATTCCTGATGCTGTAATCACAAATCACAGTGGTCAGTGGCTAGTCACTTAGTTGAAGCGACCATCAAGGATAACAAAGAGAACAGAAAAATCAGGTAGGACAGAATTGGAAACCAGTGAAGAAAGACTGAGTGAGACAATCTTTCTCAAAGCAGCTTTGTAATTGGCTAATTGCCAGTTTTTCACAAGCATCACTTTTAGATAAGTGCTAAGAATATACACAAATACTCTTTGCTAACCGATGTAGATGTGTAAGACCTGATAACAACATCAGAGATCTATGAAAAATTTCGTTTAAAACTTCACTGAAGGTGGTTTTAGATTTTTAGACTCGTTTTCCTTTTTACGTATATGTGTTCCTTGTTATATTTGAAGCATGGCATTTTTGAGCTACCAGAAAACAGAGGAATTTTTCTTCCTTCTTTGTGTTTTATTTTTATTAGACACTTTAATTATTTGCTGTAATATTCACAGAACTTTTGCTCCTCTAGTTCAGAAAATAAGATTCTATTTTTACGTGGGTTGATGGCTGTCCTAAAGACTGATTGTGGAAGAAGCCCCAACATTTTCTAGGATACGGGTTCTCATTATTTTTTTTTTTCCTTGTTCTATGTATTTGAATAAGTTTTTCACTCTATTATTAAAGAGCTTGCAGTAACTTTGACTGTCATGGCACCAGATATATGAGTATCTTTCACACTTCTTAGGCAACATAATACCAAATAATACAGAAACACACCCATCTTTTTTTCTACTATTTCATCATCTAAATTTACAATTTTATTGCTCCCAAACACAATAATATTAGCTGCTAAAAAAGTAGCTTGATATTTATTTTTTAGCATTTGGATGTTCTGATTTTCCACACAAACATTACCCAGCTTAACTACCTCAATGGCATCACCTGAAAGTGAATTTTACCAGTTAACAACAGAAAACACGGGAACTGCTTCTTGCGAGGAAACTATGTGAATTGGCTTAAAAATCAGAATGAAATGTTGTTTCCCCACAAAAACCAGATTTTCACTTTATGTTGTCATTAGTTTGAAAAACAATTGGTTAGCTTTCTGGTAGTTTTTCAATCAGGAGTTAAAAGATTGATTACTTCTGAATGTTTTTTTTTGCTGAAGTCTCTTCTCTTATGTAGCTTATCTTAGAACTCTAAGACCTACTGTCACCTAGGATAAATTACCACAGTCCTACCACACTGAATGCAATTGGGCAAACTATCCAAGAGAAACTTGGGCCAGAGAATTTTTATAGACAGGTTTTATATCACTGTATTTGAAAGTCACGGCCATATTTTTTACTTTGCAGTTTATAACATTTGACACTGAACAAAGCGAAATCCATCCAGAATCCTACCTCTTACACTAGGCAACACCAGCTGCTTCACAAGAAAGCCAAAAGGGAGTTGCTATGTTTTATACTCTCTATCAGTTTTGTAACGCTCCCTTACCCTCTGATACTGGCTTAAAATCTGCCATGAGCTGTCTTGTTGTAATAGTTCTTCTTTGGCTCTACTCAAGAGTATAACTCAAGATATTGTTACTCATCACAGTCTCCAACTGATAATTGAGGTAAGCTACATTTATACCTTCAGCAATATCCTGTGTCATTTCCATGTATAGCCATTTCAAAACTGTATATAAAATTCTTCAAGAGTTTTGAAATGGCTGTTTCAATCTAGAATATCTATAGATATTCTGTATATCTACCATGTCTTTGTTCATATAAACTCAAATGGAGAAAGAGAACTGGTCTCTTGTAACAATAGCTTTATTCCCTTTATCAGATAGCTTTTGTATTTCCTCTGATTAAGTTCAAAGGCAATGAATAAAATCTACAGCTATCTGTCCCTGGTATTAAATTGTTAGCTTCCTTTCCCTTTACTGATAGTCCTGTAGTTACAACATTTTACATTTCCCAGCATCTGGATTTATCCCACTAGGCATTTTCTGAGCCTAGGACTGTGCTCCCTAAAGGTTTTCTTTGGCTACTTTAAAACACCGTTCCAAGTAATTTTCCATGTAAGTTTTTGATGCTTAAATTCCCCATCTTAGTAGCTCTTCTGTAATCTTATCAAGCAAAAATAAGATATCCTTCTTTTGATATCCTTCTTTTGCTTTCTGTTCACTTAATTTCTTGAAGTCTGTTGGCTATTAAAATTCTATCACTGAGTGAATCTTCTGCCCTCTGCATTTTAAGCAGTTAGACTTGGGTGTCAGTTTGCAATCTGATTCATTAGAGGAAGAATACAGAGGCACATTTTTTTACTGAAGATCAAAACCAAGTGTTAGATCTGTTTTGAAAAGGACAAGGAACAGCAAGAAAAAGATAAATTAAATTTTACTAGCATCAGGCAGTGACTTGCAGTGTTCACTATTAACCAAATATAAGCATTATTAACCTGTATGCATGGAAAGTTGTGAGGAGTTAAAGCAGTTTGGAAAAAACTCTGGAAATTAAAGTCTACATTGATCTATTTAACCCAAAATCATCCATCATTTATTAACTAAAGAATTAAACAGTCATAGAAGATTGTAATAGTTAAAAAATACATACATTAAAATATCTTAATCTGCAAATAAAGAATATTTCAGGCAGTCTCTGGCATACATTTCTCCAAGTTGTCTGCTACTAGGCAGACATCATCATCATTTTCCGAGACATAAATTTTCCTTTATAAAAAGGCAAAATACTGTGTTCTAATCATTAAAGTGAAAATATCTTTGCAAAAGATCTTCACATCCAGTACAACTTCTTCACACTTTTTCAGTTGTTTCTCTACATAAGAGCAGTGGCTAACAATGGCTCTACTTTTGTTCAGGATTGGAAAGAAAAAAATCAATTGCTCATAGGTTACTACTATTTTTCCTTCCTTCAAGCTGTGTCATAGTTCATAAAGAAATAATCCATCACTGCAGTATATTTTCTTCACAGCTGTGACAATAAATTCCTCATTTTGTTCTCATCTTGTCCCAGGTAGCTCCACTGCCTTTGCTGGAGTTATTCCTGATTTTCACCACTGTCGGTGAAGGCTGAATCGAGCTGAAGAAATAGCCACTGCCATGTGTGCTCTATGAAGTGTATCTATGAATCAGAAAGTATTTTAAAAGCTCTGTATCCCTTGTTTTATTAATTGAAGAACAGTTCATCTAGGATTTCATTTTCAGCTCCAAATGGTCCTTTTAATTCACAAGGACAAGATATGCCCATACATTAGTCATGCATTAAAAAGCTTTCACATTTGTAGAGCTGATATTAACTCTTTGCATACTGTGATTTATTTTGATTGATGTGAGCTGCTCTGAATTTCTTGTCACACAAACCAGTGGCAGACCAAACCTAATACTACGACAGAAAGATTATGCTACATAAAATATAAACAGGGATAAGAAAATTCACCATAAATATTTATGTGTTTGTACTTGCAGTTTTCTATTTTTATAAATCCACTGTGTCACACCAGAGTTTTTTAATACATTATTTTAATTTCAAACATCCTATTTGAAAATTCAAGTATATGTATGATTCAAAGTAAGGCCAAGCTAAATTCATAGGCTGTCATTTATAACACCATAATCCATGTGAAAAAAGAAGAGGTAGTAAGAAGATACACACTTCTATTTAGATGAGACTAGGATTTAAATGTTTTAAGAGATAACGTTGACCATCATCAATGTGAAGGTCAATACTCACTTGCCAAATGTACTGTAAACTGAAGAGTGAGGAATCAATGTATAAGGCCTTTCATTGTCATGATCATTTATGGTAACTAAATGCAAACCTGCTATAATGTGTTTTAATTCAGACAAATAATATTTCACCTAAAGGTAATCCTGTTTTATCTATAAAGTAAGCTACTCTGCCTTGCAAAACACCTACACCAATATTGCTCACAACCAGTAAGCTCAATGTGCCCAATGTCCTCTCCTTGTGCTTAGACTGTAGGATGCTGGAGGAGAAGGTGTTTGCTCAGGGCCCAGAAACACCATCCCAAACACTTTAGGGAAAACACATCTCGCAAAGTTTTGCCAAGGGTGACTCTGAATACCCTGAGCTCCTGGAAAGGCAGGATTCTCTAGTTATTCCAGGCTGGTTTATGCATTTTCTTCTGGCCAGGTTTTGAAAATTCTGACAGCTATGGCAAAGGTGGTACCAAGATGCTGGCAAACACCTCTCTCACTTACAGGAACATTATTATCTAGAAGATAAGAAGTCAAAGAGAATAAGGGAGTAGGGGATAATTCCAATTAACTAAACTGTTAGTGATTGTTGATTTAATAGGATCTTTAGAAGTGTGTTGACTTTGGGGGTTCATTTATTGTTTTGGTTTTTTTTTTGGCAGGATCGTTTTATCTAAAGTTTACCTATGCAAAAAAATTTTCAAAGCCATTGCTTGATACTAAAAAAATATTAATTACAAGACTAATAAAAATAATAGGATTCAAAGATACATGTTTTGCCACCTGATTTCTGAGCCAGTGCAGTGTTTGGGGTCATAAACTCTCATACAGTGGAGGAGGACAGAAATTTTCTTTCTCTTGTTTTCTTTATGGACAGAAAGGAGTGCTGAGAGCTTCACAAAAACCACCTGGCTCTCCAAGCAAGAGACTCAAGGAAATAAACACTAAACGGTGTTAGCTTTGGAATTGCCACATGGTTTTGCAGAATAGGATGAGAAGAAGTGCTATGAAGTCAAGAAAAAATGGATTTAAAAACATCATGTTAAAATGAGAATTGACTATTTAAGAGCTTGAAACAGCCTCAAAGGAGATGCCATGTAGATAGTTGTGGCAAAAAAATACATTTTTTTTCTTGATTACAGCAATGTAATTTGTTTTTCAAATGATAATGTAGTAGATTTAGTAATTTGACACAATGATATTCCAGACTGCAAGGTCTATATGAATCAGACACTACTTTGCATTGTTTTTAGCACCAGAATTTGAAGGAACCATGTAAAAGTAACCTGGGAAAAACTCCTGAGAGCATTAAAGAGCTTTAAGTCTTCAGGTCCCATTAAAAGGCCTCAAGTCCTATTCCTCATATTGGACAGCTTGATTTTAGAGAGCCATGTGTAAATCCATCTAATAGGATTTTTAGTTAAGTAGATCAAATTTTATAACTTCAGTCTCTGCCAGAGAGTGGATTTTTCTTTACATGGCAGATAACTTTTTAGGCCTTCAGAAACTGCCTCTTTACTACAAATGGAGCAGAGAACCAGAAAGAATTTAGTGTCTTGTACCAGATGGCTCTTTCAGACATATCAATTAAGGTATTCTGTTATGATCACAGCCAGTGTGGTATAACCCCTTACTAACATAAGCAGCGGCCAAAGGGGATGTGATGTGGTATTTATAGGCAACTCATACACTTAGGGCTGGACAAGGCCAAGGCACAGCCACTGACAGGTGAATGCCAAAGTATTAGGAGCCTGTTTGCATTTCTACAAAGAGGTTTGCCTTTTACCACACTACAGTCTCAGAATTGCTGAGTCTCACTGATACTCAGGGATGCCATTGCAAGCAGTCAGAGTTGTCCTTCTTTCCAAACAGTAGACAGAAGATATAGGCTGCAGAAATAGAAGTAATGAACTGTTGCCTCAAAGTCCTCATACCCAATGAAAAACCAAAAGCTCTGCGGAGCACTGGAGACAAACAAAGGATACCATGCAAATATGAAATACGGTTCATGGCTGACATGTGGTGGAAGAAAGACAGGAAAGAAGAGAGGGGAGAAGCTCAGAGTGTACCAGATTATGCTTGTTCTCCAGATCACTGGGGAAGGAAAACTTCACAGCCAAAGCAAGCCACTGGTAGCTGCAACAGGAATGAAAGGTGCTGGGAACAGAAACAGGTGCTGCAGTTCGCTGGAGCATGATCCACTCCTAGGCTCCTGCTCTGCACACATTCATACAGTTTACAGAGATCTCTGGAGACTAAAAGCCAATTTTTCCTCTTGACACAAAAAATTAAACACTTTTAAACATAAAATGAGTGTTTTTTAGTATTTCTTGAAGCTGTGACACTATCTGTGCACAGCTATCCCAAAACATCTTCCACTATTAACTTTTGACAGTTCATCCTAACTCTTTAAGATCTTGCTTTTACTTCCAAATGGAGCAAAAAGGTTGAAGCAGGATGAAAGAAAGAGAAACAAATTAAGCCCACATTGCAGTAGAAAGTTGCTACTGGAGATATAGTGGGTATGTATACTGCAGATTTTATCAACTGTGGTTCAGGTTCAGTGGTTTTTCCCTATTAGTTTAACCTCCACTCATAACCTTCAATTGTTTCAACTTTTCTGTTTTTCAGTCTAAAAACCAAAAGCTCTGCTCTAAAACGTGGATGCTCTCAGAGGGGCCAATATCAGCCACGGCACAATGAGCTGCCAGCCCATGCACAGGGCTGAGCCCAGCCAGGGGTTCCCCTCCAAGGATGGGGGGTCTGGCCTGGGCTGCCTCGCCTGTGACACCACGGAGGAGCCACGGGGACACGGACTGCGCTGCCCTGTCCCAGCTGTCTTCACAGGCACGAGGGGAAGGCTGTGGCCACTCGCCAGCTTTGGCTGGAGTCCACCCACTTTGCACCAGCTGAGCAGCATGACATGGACTGTAAAATCTGGCCTAAAGGTTTTTAAACATTTAGAGCTGCAAAGGCAAAAGAGTAGGCTGAAATAATGGTGTGGCCTGCCCTGACACACTTCTCAGCTCTGGGGGTATAAGAGATCCTTCTTATTATCCTGGACAGAAGCTGAAAAATTACATCATACTGGAAGAATAAGACACAGGGGTTGCTTTAGAGATGATTCAGATCTTGTTATTAGTTCTCTCTACTTGGCAGAATGTTTAAAAACTGGCAAGGGAGCATTAGCATTGCTGGCAGACCACTGTTAACAGCTGCACAGGTAGAGAGAAGTCAGCAAGAAGCTCTTTCCAGCCTGGCAAAAAGGGATAAGAAGCAGAAAAGAGTACTGGCCCCACACCCGAACTACAAAATCATGTGACAAAACTCAAAAGCAGGTCGAATAAAAAAACAAACAAGCGTTCTATCCTACAAGGTTGGCGCCACAAAACTGAACTATGTCATATGCTGATATTTGGCCTCTCTCCATAACAGATGCCTTTTCCACAGGTCAGGCAGAGAGGGTGAACAACTGATTCAATGGCTAGAAAAATGCTGAGACAAAGAGAAAAAACTTGGAGATGGTCCAGTGTGTAGAACACGTTTCCTAAGTGTATGTGTAAGAAAGAGAGATAATCTTCTTCACAGTCCTTTCAGCAGGTGTTTATCTTTTTGGCATCGACAGCAATATTTTGTAGCTACACAGCAGACATGCACAATAAGATTCCTTTCCACACTTGCAAAGAATAATTTCCCCTTATGAGACTCACAGCTGCTTCAGTCATTCATTGCTGATGTCCTCCTTCTCTAAACCAACATTATGAAAGTATTGCTGCTTCTGGAATTTACTAAGAAAAACACAATCTCCAAGTTGTGTTCCTAAGAGAGTTACCAAGGTGTTCTATTGGCTTTCATTAAAAGCTGAGGAAGATGCTTCCCTATGAACACAAACAGAAAAGCCTCAGAAGAAATATTGTGTGCTGTTTTGATGCTAAGATGATAAGAACCATTTAAAGAGCCTGAATAAGACAAGGATCAGTATACAAGTAAAATTAAAACAATCCCTTTGCACCCTAACAAATTTTACCCCCACAAAAGAAAATTTTCTTTCCCTTCTGATATGCACAGAGGTGTGAGGATGTCTGCAAGGACAAAGTCAAAGACGCTGTTTTCTCACTGTAGCTGAGGTAAACATCTTGCTGAAATAACTGAAGTAGCTCAGGTCAATGACCTGGAAGTTAACCACTTCCTCACGTAATAGCTTGAATGAAGCTCTGTAAGAGCACCAACTGCTGAAGAAAAGGGTATCTGAGCTCTTACTATGGACAAAACCGAAATTAGACCTGCCCAGTAACAAGACCTCTTGTAAGGACACATGGAGTCATAAATCCTGAATGAGCACAGAGTATAGGATCTGTCCTGAGGAACAGAAAAGCTATAGAACATCAGATGTTTAAACCCAGTGGCCCAATTCCTTCTCAGTAAAGGATGCAGTCAGTAGGTTGTGCTGAGCTGCTCTGAGGATCTGACCTTGCTTTTCCTTACTTGTGAAAATGTTCTCACATCTCTGATGAATGCATTTACACTAACTGCATTTCTATTATTCCAGTTTCTGCACTTACTAGAACAATTTTATGTTCAAAACAAATGAAAATATTGTTTAGGTGTTGTACCCTCTTTTAGCCAGCTTCATTTGAAGTGAACTGTTTTTTTTTAATAAAACCATCATTTTATGCTAAAATAAATAACAAAATGGCAGAGAAATACATTGCATTTCACATATTTTGGGTAGATTAGGTCAGTTATTCTGAAAGTGAAATGGACACCTCCTGCCAGCAATATTTTTCAGTGATCTCTAGACTCATTAGGCATTCTCAGTACACCCAGAAGAGTAGTGTAAATAAAATACACTGTTTTCTGATGAGCTTTGATGAGCAGATGTTTGGGGTTTTTGTTGATTCATGTCTGGGATGTTTTTAAAACTTTTCTGCTTGTGCTCCATTTCCTGTTGAAGGAATTCAGAATGACCCAGATGAAAAGAGACAATTGTGACTGTCTGCCTGGATGTCGCCCAGGCCAGCAGCTGTGCAGTGGCCACTGCAACGTGCCTGACTTGCGGGAGGAGAAATTATGCAATTTTGTGTTTAGACTACTTGTGAATTCATCTTTTGGTAGAGATGAAATACTGCACCTCTATGCATTTCCTATTATCACTTGTCTGGAAGCTTGGAGGTGCAGTTGAGATTACAAGATAATGCACTTGGTGAAAGTTGAACCTCTCTTTTTCCTGTTTGGTGATTCATGCACGTGAAATCTGTAGACATTTTTAGCAGACAAAAAGTAAGTAAACCAAAACTGGAATTCTTTCTCATTCTAAAATGATTTAGACTAAAACCAAAAATACTCAATATCTGGTCACAGGTTTTGTTTTGCTCTGGGCTTTTGTTTTTTATGTCTCTCATTTCATTCAAACTGTAATGTTGATGCATTAAAATATATTGGTAACTATTTAAACAGCAATGTCTTTCTCTATGACGGCAACAGACTAATTTTATTATATGGTTGCTTTTTTTAATTTTTCAAGCTAAAAAGCATGATCTGTAATAATTTTAAAAAGCAGAGAGATAAAAATAGATGGCAGTCAGATGTTCCCAGACACTGAAATAATGTATAAGAACGGAAAATGGATCAAGCTTACTTGAATGTACTGACAGAACAGGAAAACCTGGCAAAAGGAGTAGAAGAAGGTGTGCAAAAAAAGCCAATGTAAGTTATCTAACAGGAAAAGAAAAGCAGAATCAAGCCAATAAATCTGGGCAAATATGTGAAAGCAGGAATGCAGAGGTAGATCCTGAGGTGATTCACAAGATAATGCAATTGAAAATAACTAAACCTCCCTGAAGCAGTGGAAATGTGAGCAACAAAATAGCTGAGTTTTGGGAGGCCCTACGAAGCAGAGTTTCTGAAGGGACAGAAGATAAAGTTGCTGCAGTTCTACCCACAGTCCACAGATTCAGAAGCCGCAAGGGGATGTTCTGATACAGAGAAGAAAGGAAGTTCCTCTTTTCACAAAGAGTAATGAAGAGATCAGGAAAGAGAAGGATGCTTCAAGTGGGGGGGTTTAGGGGATGTTTCACAGAATAATAGAAGTCCTGTGCAGAAAGGCACACAGTGAACGTCACCCTTGGCTTCAGAACAGAGATTTTCATTCTGCCTCAAGATCAAGAGTGTGTAGCTGCATTAGGAAATACCTGGCAGAATGCTTTGCTTATTTGAGGAGAAACTGGATGTGAAATCAATCTAGCAAAAGACACAAATGAAAAGATATATACAATTACTTACTGGTCTTTTAAAACACAGTTATTAAACATTTCAGAAGAAGGATGCTATTTCCTAAGTAAACCAATTATTAGATAGAATTAGCTGGGACATTTTTTCCCTGACTCTTTCCTTGAAAAACAAATATCGAAATGTTTTTCATGGGAAAAGACTATTTTAGATGAGTTCCTTATTTTGAATAGTTTTAAAACAAGATAATAGAGATGTCGAGAAATAGAAGTTGAAGGTTGAAAAAACCAGTTTGTTTTTAATACGTTGCTTGACAGGAATGAAAATACAAATTAAGAAGAAAATTTCATCTAAAATTACTGTAAGAAGATTTTTCAGTAGCATGATTTGAATTGGTAAAATATGAAGATTTTTGATATTGAAATGACTTCAGCTGTTCTGCATCCAGACAAAGCTAGGAGATATAATTATTATTAGGCATATACATATATATATGTGCATGTGTATATATATATATACACATAAAAAAAAAAGATAAAAATTTATCCACACCCTCAAAAGAAGATTCCATAGACAAATAATTTATAGGTCTGTGATTGGGATTGTCACTTGTGTTTAAGGGTCAGGTTCATGACCTGTTTTGTACTCTAAATGTAAACTCATTATGTAAATTTGGCAAAGCGGCCTTATTTTTACTACCATTAGTTAAAGATTCTTAAAAAGGGTTTTGAATGATTTTAACCTATTTGAAACCCTCTTTATCCCATTATATAAAGGAGAGTACTTTGTTTTTTACAGGAAGGATATCATTGTAGACAGAGATATCACAATACCCTACTTTTATGAAGTTTACTAACATAGAGACTGTTTTCTTTCCCCTTGATTTATTCATACATATCAAATCAATTTTTAAGAGGCATCTGCAAACATGTTTCTCTGGTGGGAGAGACTTCTTTGAATAGCACACTTAAAAAATGTTGCTTATATTTTTTCTGTGTTTCATACTTGTTTACTATGTTATGTACACTTGACATTTTTTATTTAGTTTTCTTGTTCTGAACTCTCTGCAGAGGAAATTTGGCTCCAATACCTTTTATGAAAAAAAGCATGTATTTATGTCCCATATATTTAGGTCCCATGCTCACTGTCCCATGTTAACTGGACTCACCCTTAGGAGAGGGATGATCTAGGATGTAAGTCCTTACTCCCAGCACAATTTCTTTTTTTATGTTTTCCTAGTGAGAGATTAACATAAAATGCATAGTTGTTCCAGGGACCTATACTAGCAACCAGTTTTGTATTCACAACCCTTCTCTTTGGTGACACTTCCAACATTTACTATGCCCAAATCTTCAAAACCACATTAAATGTTCTGCTTGCCAATTGCAGACGAAGTCACACTGGAAGAAAATGTATGCCCCTTGTCCAAAGGAAAATGTCCTGCAGCATCCAGGTGTGCATTAATATTAAAACCCACCAAGGTAGCAGTACAAAAAAGGGATTTTGAGACCCTAGGATTAAAGGACCCTTTGGTAACTCTCTTTCCAATTGCAAAATCCTAAAAACCTCAAACATGCATTGCAATTTTGGTAACAGAAGCAGCTGCTAATGCTGTTATCTGTAAATACTAGTGCAGGAAATTCCCTGTACAGAGGCAGAAATAGCATCTGTAGCACTGTGATAAGCAGTCAATCATTTTAAAAGGATGCCTACACTTCAACCACCCCTTTTGGAATGGACCAAAGACAAATTATTTGTATAAATATGTATGCAAATAGGATTCAGCTGTAATTTATGAGGGAACCACCTAAAATATATTCAATTTACATGGAAAATGCATCTCAGAATAGTGAACATTTAAATACATTGGAATATGCTTCTTTGCAGAAGCAGAAAATGTAGCCCTAAAATCACAGACTGCATACATGACAGAACAACAGTTCAATCAGCTGAATTAAGAATGTGCAACTCCAGAAATCCCTTATACACAAACACAGATTTACTCTAAAGTGGAATTACCTTTACTTCCTTCTCCAGCTCTGGAGAAGTAACTCACAATACACAAGGGGGATAAATGTCTCACAAATATGCCAAGGAGGGATCATGAAGAATTAAATTAGTCTTATACATTTTGATTATTTTTTAAACAATAGGTCATTAAAAAATGGAATTGTATGTCTTGATATTTGTAAATCTACATCTTGTTTATTTATTTTTATTTTTAAAAGGTCTGCTTTATACTCTATTAAAACTCGGAACATTCATCTACACATAGATAATGCTCTCAAAAGGCAAGCTAATTTTTTCTAACTAAAAATGCATTTAGAAACAACTTGGCACAAGTGTTTGTTTTACATTCAGTATTAAACTGGCACCACGTCTGGTCTCTGGCAGCAGTGACTATACACCCCTTTGTTTGCTGCCACTCCGTGCTCCAGCACCGAAGCCAACACCTGTGGCCATATAAAAGGCTACGTTCAGCAGCTGCAGGACTCGGATGTCCATACTGAAAGGAATTTCTAAAGCATAAGCATTTGGATCTGTGGCTGGCTTCCTCGTCTGAGTCTTTTCAAGGCCTTCTTTGGCGGTCCATGCTGCTGGGTGCTGGATCTATCAACTGTCTGAGCAGTGTGTAGTGGCGACATAACACAGCCTCAGACTTAGAAAAGATGCTCTGGGTTATGCTGATGCAAGACTGCCTTCACTGAAGGTAGTTTTTTTGCAGGGTTTGTAAAATGTGATACCACTGATATAGATATATGTAAAGAAGGGAAAGGTCAACCCCAAATAATAATATGAAAGCTAGATACTAGTGAACCATAACACAAATTTCTGCTTTACACTTTGCTCTCTGACAGTAATTTGTTTGATGCACAGAAAAGATGAACACAAGTCCAATCATTACATATATAAAACGTCTCCTCTTTTTGAGATTGAATAATAATAAAATCAGAAATGTGCTCAGAGTTATGATTTGAAATTCATAAGAGCAGCTGAACTTAATTCTACTATTCAGAAAATCTAGAACAAAGAAGCCAATATATGAGCTTTTTTTCAGAAAAAATGGTATGAATTCACTTTTTTTTCTTAACTGCAGCACAACATCCTTGTGTGGCAAAGCTCTTAAGCAAATGAAAACAGACATTCAGAATTACAGACCATACTGTCCCTGCTCTCAAGTAAATACAGAATGTGTGTAAAAACCAGATAAAAATGGTGTGTTTTCATTTAAAGGAATGTATTAAATATGCAGGTAACTACAAATTAACTATTCTCTAATTCTCTGATATCATTATAACAAGCCACTGGAAGTTGCAATGTTATTTACATTTGGATGTTGGAATATAGAAGCATATAGAAGTTACGGGCATAATCTTGTATTACACATGTGCAAAACTGAGATAAATGCTACTGAGAAAAGAACTTAGCTCTAAGGATTCTACAACACTGTCACAAACAAATCATTAGAAAGGGCAGAGATGATTCACTGGCATGGCAACTTAAAAAGCAATATTTAAATTTTTCAGTCTCTTGTCTTCTCCACATCACCCACTAAGTCAGAATAAATGAAAGCAAATTCTTCAGATCAGGAATATAATAAGCAGCAGTTTATTTCATGTTTTAGGATTTATATATTTCTATGGTATTTGCATATTGGGCTGTGCTCCAAGTTCTGAGCATTTAACCAGATGACCAAGCACACAGAAAAGTTCTGACACAGCATAATTGGAGTCATATCTTACATGGAATACCAAAGTCAGGGGACTCATCTGTACACTTGACGATCAGTTTTAATTCCAATACCTAAATTTTCTGTTAATTTCAACATTGCTCTAATGTCCAATCATTTCAGTTGACAAGAGGAGCACTTTTGTTAAATGAAGCATTCTGAAAGCTCTTGGAAGATTTTTGACATGTAGTAAATTGCATTATGACCCTGCTGATTTACCAGTATTGCTTCTCTTTAGTGGTAAGACAAGGGAAAGATGGAAAATCACAGTATCATTACTAATGCTGATTTTAGGATTCAGCTGCATTTTAGTTCCACATGTGCATTTATTACCTGTATTTTCAAGCTGCTACCACCTGCTGAGAAGATGAGGATGAACTGGCATTTTGCTGGTACAGTTAACAATGAGCTAACACTGGCAAAACAAAATTTGCTGCAAGCCAGTTACTGATGAATAAAAGATATTGCCCTATTTCATTAAAAACGTGGAATTTATTGTTACTGAGTACAGACAACAGCAGATCATATGACAAACTTACTGCAGTTCTCTAAATACACTGATATTTGACAAAACATCTTTTTCTGTTTTGTGTATCAGTCTGGATTGGCCTACATTAAATTACAATATAACTTTGATAAAAAACAAACACAGTGGTAGCTGGATCCCAATATGAGTGGCATGATTCACTGCCCAAGTAAGAGTGTTTGCTGAAGACAAACAGCTTTCTATCAGATCTAGTGAGGGATATGGAGAAGTTCAAACCTGAAGAATGATGTTAGAGCAGTCTAAAGATATGAGAGCAGGTATTGGATGCTGTTTCTTTTATCAATATTTCTTCAATGTCATGACAACACTAATCTTTATTTCACAAAAATTTGGTACAAAACTGCGTGATGCAAGTAAGAACCTTCCATTTCTAGTGGACCCAGACATGAACCTATGTTTCTTTTTTATTGTCCAACATTTTGCCTAAGATGAGAAGGATGAAAAATACATATTGTGGGATTTCTATCAAATTCTTCCTGGTGATAGTAATGAAAAAAGGGCCCAAGACCAAGTGGAGGACTGCAATTGAACGATCTCAGATTTCCAGCACAATGTTCTTTACAATCCAAGACATGTTTTTTTAGGCTTACCTATGATATTATTCTAGAAGTTTAAGGCAAGAGTGATGTAGGTTTGGGCTTAAGAGTGTTATGCAGAAAACAAGAAATAAATAAAGAAGACTTGGTGTAAAAACAATTTTTTTCAGTATTGTGTTGTAAGGTCACCTGCAATTTGCTTTTATTAGCAAAACTTGGTCCTTTTAAATTATTTCACAAGTAAGAGCCTTGACTCAGTATTTTTATGCACATAAAAGTGTAAGTATATGTTTATATCACTACTGACTTTAGTAAGTTTAGCTCTTTCAATTGAGTTATTGAAATAACTTTATAACTTGATATTATATTACCACTACTTTCATGAGTGAGACATCAAAAAATTTGTTCAGCAGTGTAGCAAAAATATCGAGTAAAGTTTTTGTAGGGCCAATTCTTTCAGCACCTAAATGCCCAGCTAACGATAACTTATTGAGTACCATATTATAATGATAGTCCTTCAACCTGATTTCAAGAGTGTTTTTATCTAGATCACTTTTAGAATATTTTTGATGTGATATTTGAATAATAACACTAAATGTTTTACAAAGGCCATATATATATAATTGAATAGAAATAATATATTATTGAAATTTGCTCCATAGTAGAAAATTAAGAAAATCATATTTTCAGTGTCCCAAGTACTGTGAAGAAGCCACTCCCAGTTTCCTAGAGAAATCATGACAACTACATAAATAATCCTGAGGGTACGTAATAGATCATCTGAGGTCGATATAGCAAAGCCCATCACCACTGCAGATATTTACTAATCTCTTAAAAACCTCTGAAGTAGTAACAATCTTACCCTAGTGGTAAGAACCTCATCAGCTTTTTCAAACCCGATTGAAACATTTTTTCCTAGTAACACTTTATATCTGCCTACATAATTCTATCTTGCCTACATCTCATCAGGTACAAACAATTGAAGCTTTTTCTCATTGGTCATGTCTTTTTTTTTATGTGTTTGTTTTTCTTGGTTTTTTGTTGTTTTTTTTTAATACTCTTTCTCTTCAGTGCACCCTTGGAACTTATAGCTGTATGTGGTGGTCAGTGACCACAGGGTCATTCCAGCAATGGATCCTTGTGCCACATTTATACTGAAGGCCCTTGTTATCACTGAAAACAGTATCTGGTGCTTTAAAAGGGCAAGGACAAATTTTTCTGAAAATTTTTTATGCTTTCTTTCCCAGTGGAAATCTCAACACATGACACAGCAGCATGGCCAGCTGGGTGAGAGCAATATTCAGTTTTCACATGCAACATTCTTTTTCAAAATTTCAAAATAACTTCTACTTTATTGGACACAGTATGGCTTTCTGTACTTACATTATACTCATGGCTCACTACAACTCCTGAAATATATCCCATGAGATTAATTCTGAGACAGTTACTCTGTACTCCATATCTATGATTCTTCCCTGTTATGTTTAGCCTTATAACATTTTACCTTCTTGAACTATTTAGGAGATAATTTTGAACCCTAAACCCTTTTTGTACCACTCACACCTTGGCCAGGCTCAGTACCCACTAAAGCTTTTCTTTGTGCTGTCATGCAAATTCAAAGACAAATCCTTTGCACCTCACCTGGTACCTGGTCTCACTTTTAAAATACGTCATTAGCAAAATTTTTGGGGTTACGATCTCTAGTTTTCAAATTGCCATGCTATAGTTGAACCTCTATTTTCTAGTTTTCTTTCTGTGAGAATGCCAGGCCCGAGGCAGTATCATTGGAGGTACTAATCATGGATACACCAAATCTAATGGTTCCTGCTGATGCCCTGCCAAAACTGGAAATTAGATTAGCCTGATAAACTGATTGTAAATAAAATCCATAATCTCCCTCAAAATAAGACGAAAGCTTTAAATTTTCTGTACTATTATTTGCCTTCTCCAGACATCTTCTGTTGTCTTCTGGGACTCACTTATCCTCCACAAGTTCGAGACTGCTATTCTGTGTACTGTAGGATTAATTCTACCTGGCTACCAGTACTTGTATAAACCTTCTGCCAGGTTTAGATTGTCATAGAACAGTTTCAACTTTAAAGGCATTGCTATTAAGACACTATCCAGAAATGGGGAAAAATTAAATTTACCTTATGCACAGCGAGCTATTTTCCTCATCTGCAGCCATGACTGAGTTGGCTTTATGAACAAGTATTTAAAAGGAGTAGAGGGAAAGAAAAAAGCATTAACAAGGTACATCAGCAGGCTCACACATGATGCCTAATTTCTATAGAATATTACTGCTTTACAGTCCTTGCCTCTGGTGAACCAACTGCTAGGCCAGGTGGTAGCTCTACCCTTTGTGCTTCCCACTTTAGTCACAGTCAGGGACTGAAAACTCTTGCTGGGAAACACAGCTAAATTCAAATGGATGCTGACATTTTGTGAAAGCAGTTTCCAGCTTGCTGGCTGCCATCCTCCCTGATGTCCAATGTCTCTCCATACTGCTCTACATCATCTCCTCTGCCGCTCTCCATCCTGGGACCCCTCAGCTCTGGGCAATCCCTGCAGTTTGACTAGAAACTTCAGCCATTCCAGCTCTCAGTAAGGCTGAACATGGTGTGGAAAACTAACACTGACCTCCTGTAGGCTCAAGTCTTGCACTGTTCAAGTCTATACTGGATATTGGCAGGGCTAGGTGAATGGCTGGACTAAACCTATAGGGTCTTTTTTAACTTAAATCATTCCATGATTTTATTCTTAAACAGCTTCTCACACATCACAAACTCTTCAAGCTCTGTGGCTTTGGGGTCCAAATCTTTCTTTCTGGTGCCAAAAAATGTTGTGACCAACTAGAAAAATCACACTACAGACATACTTGTGCTAGGTCAAAAATCCCTTGGATTTACAGATACAGATGTACAGATACACAGCTCCACTTGATTATATTCCTCTTTCTAAATTAAATACTTCTCAGTCACAATAAAACAACATATATAAACTGAATGCTCTTTTGCTCTATGTATTTGGTTTTTTTAACTTAATTTCCTTTAGAGATGACATAAAATATTACCTGAGCTCTTTTTCCTTGCTGGACTTCCCTTTCCTCTGGGTATCTCAAGGAGGCACAGTTTTCACTTCAGCCCTTTCCTACTATGCTTTGCATAACTCATACATATTCTTCTATCTTTTTCCCTGTCCTATCTGTGTTCCTGGCACTTGGCTGTTAATATTAATTGTATTAAGCATCAGGTCATAATTAAAGTTTTTAAACCTGGAAGGAGGATAAGAGAAAGAGGAATGTATTGAAACAGGCTTTAGTCTTCTGTGTCACTCTTTACTTGCTCACTGTTCCCGGTTAAATAATGAGCTGAATTTTCCTTCATCTTTCTCTTAAGTCTAATGCCTCTTGCAAAACCTGCTCTTCTTTTCCATAATGTCCCCTGTTAGATGCAATTAATTTTATATTTTTGCCATTCTTCCTAATATCTTCATTCTGTCACAGGACAGTGATTTTCCAGACTGTGAGTTTGGAAGAACATCAGAAAGGGAGATTTAACATAATAGCTGAAGCCACCACATCGTCAGAGTTTGTGCAGTCCAAGACTGCTCCAGGGTGTAAGCCCAAGTGTGTTATGGGGGAATGACTTAAAGAGATGCAACAAAAGTACATTCCTGTCCTAAACTGAAATGTTAACTTAGGTGGCTCCAGCATTAAAGACTGGCTTTCTGCAGGGAGCTTAGAGGCTGTCAAAGACATGCAACAGAACCAAGAAGCAAGCAGAACAAAAAGGCTTGAAAGCAGGTCTGAAAACAACACTCATTTGCCTACCACTGCTGCCGAAGGTTTGCCTAAGTGTATTTTGCTATTGTACCTTTTGTGAAGGACTTCTGCCTTTTACAATACTGACAGCTGCTAAATACTGCCTTCTTCACAGACAGCTAGTGTGTCAGGCTGGAATTTAGGCTTATTGCTTACCTTCCCCCTGAAGAGCTTATTCATAGCTTCCCACTTAAGCTGCAAAGATCAGCTGGCAAGCCCCGCAACAAAATGCTGAGGGGTTCACCTTCCTTCAATTTGCTTTGATGGGGCTGCTCAGAGAAACAGGGAGACATCTGGCATGTAAAGGAAAGATCTCTGACAAAAATCTGGACAAGGTTAATTTCTGGCCTCACCAAAAGAGATTCTATGACTCAACATTAATGATTTGGTTTTTTTTTTACTGTTACTCTGACAGTAAGGTGATGCTCACTTTTTTTTAAAACGTATCTCAGGTTCACATTGAAATTTTGTCTTGTGCAAAGGTGGTGAAAATTTACTCAACAATTATGTGTCTTTACGGTACTCTTAATAACAAAAGATACACTGAATTATATTTTCTCCTGCATGAAACTGCATCACAAGATCTATTCAGAATTTGAGAGACTACCCAATGTAGCAATCCCTGAATCCAAGCTGGAAAATATCATGTTTTTATCAAAGACGTGCTGATGAGTTCAGAGTGGCCGAGTTCAGTGCCATAAGAATTAATTATTAACCATGCTGTTATAGACTCTGTTCTGAAACTGTCCTTGGTGTGACACTACCTCCTTAAAAATGATGTCTCAATCTAATTAATTGTTTGAATCTAGATGGGAAAGGTAACTGCAGGTTGTGCACTTTACTTAACAATCTGTTGAACTTATAAGACCACATTTGTAATTATGTCCTTGTTTTTTGTTACCCATAACTATATCTTGAGTAGAAATACTTTAAAATTCTGCTATATTTTTCTCTTTGCAGTTACCTAGTACATTCTACAATGCTTCCCAGAACTTCTTTTATGGGTCCAGCAAGCATTAAAAAAATATTTAGTTAAAAACAACAAACAATTATGAAACAATACAAACTCTTTAGCTTTCTTCCATTATTCATTTTGATTCAAATTCAGGTATTTAGGCAGCATATCAAGGTAAAAACTCACTAAAATTCAGTGCTTGTATATACGAGAAAATGAACTTCTATAGCCATAATCAAATAATTAAACAGATTTAGCTAGGTCTGTGTAATTCCCTATTTCTTCTGTAGAGTAATTATACTGGAATAAAGCCACTTTAATTCCGGAATAGACTGTTCACATGGAAAACTATATTGAAACAGCTGTAGTAAAATAATTATTTGACTACAGCTATGCTGTTCGCTTCCCCCCTGAAAGCAAGCCACCAACATAAAAATCTTGCCTCTTTCGCAGGAGCTCAGTCCTACTCCAGAAACAAAGACTTTGCCAGCAGAAGGAACACACAACTCAGAGAACAGCTTTTACCTCTCAATTCCTCACTGAGTGGTGACCTACAGTGATGCACTTACAGTTTTTTACCACTTAAACAGCTCTGAGATGTGTTGGGATGTGGAATGGAGACTGGACAGAACATACACGCTTTTCTGTAATTAATATATATTTTGCAAAAGCACAGTCCATCACAGAGGTAACTCCAGCTGAAAGGAGTAGAAGATGCGCTGCAGCAGCACTTCCTCCCTCTGCTGGTGTGTGGATACCCCGTCCCTGGCAGGTATTGCCTCTGACCTCCACTACTTGGCACAGCCTGAGGGCAGAGCCTTCCTCTGCCTTGACATTCCAAAGCTTGGAAGTCCCACAGGCTCACTCTCATCTCAGCTTACACCAGTGCAGATGCAGAGAAGAGGCTGTTCCTCTCTACTTCTTTGAACTGCTGTCACTTACAAAGTGATCTGAAGAGAGAATAGAGCTATAAAGTTCTGCTTATTGAGCTGTGTTTTGTTTCACTACCATTAGTTTAAAGATTTTAGTATTCTAGACTTAAAGCACAGGCTTTGGCTGGTCGATTACATACTATGTGAATCCAATACCCAATTTCTGCAGACTAAGGAGTTCTTCCTTCAGCCGCACAGCTACTCAGTCAGAGGTATTTCACCCCAAAGGCCCTCTAAAATGTGGCTCCCAAAGATCTCGATGGGACATAAAAGTTCACAGCTCTTGCAAAAGTCATTGGAACGATGAAGATAAGAAAGCTGGGTCACAACTTACCTCGATCTGTGTCGTAGAGGAAAACAAAGCGGTTCCACTCATAATGATCCAGCAAGCTGAGGAGGGCTCCCCGCAGGGAGGGCCGCAGCTGCAGCACAAACTGGCTCTCACCCTCCGTGGGGAAACTTGGTGTGATGAGGGAGATGTGCAAGGCGCTGCAGAATGAGGTCAAGGTATGTACTGATCTCTTATCATATAGTCCAAAAATGGCAAAAACTCCTCTAGAATACTGGGAGCAAACTGAAACAAACAAACAAACAAACAAACAGAGTTTAAGTGGTGACAAAATCTGTAAACATGTACTTACACATTCCAACAGCCCCAAACTTTTATTCCAAAGATTTGCAATTCTGCCTATACAGTTACATTCAACTTTCATATGTGCTTTATTCTGGAAACCAAGAAATAAATAGTTAAATAACATTTTGTGACTTTCTGATCCTATTCATAGAACATTAAAGTATCTATAGTGGTTTTGCTGTAAAATAAAATGCAAAATAAATAACATATGTTTTTGCATACCAGTAAAAAAAAAAATCAACATATACTCCTTTAGCCATAATTCTGCATAATAGCAAACACTGAGCATTGCCATTACCTTGAACTGAAAAATTTTCACATTCTAAAATGTGAAAAACTATCAAAAAAATGTTACTGACCTTGTAAGTAAAATTTGGACATTTTGAAATGTAACAATGTAGAACCTTTGCTCCCTTTTAAGCAGGAAGCCCTTGTGGTACATTAAAACCCTTCTAGAGATATTGAGTAAAAACCTACTTCATGAATAATCTCCAATACTTTAAGAGGACAGTTTAAGCAAAACACAGCAAGTCAATGTGATCTGACTTTTGCCCCAACCCTTTTGTTTCTACTCTGCGCTAACTGAAAACAGGAAAACAAATGATCTGAATATATATTCTGAGTTTTGATCTGCTCTTGGACTCATTTATGACATAGGGAAAGACTTCTATTGATTTCATCAGACTGGGTAAGGACTTCACTGATCTCTGCACATAAAAGCAGGCATATGGGTATTTTCTTGAGCAAAAACTGCATTTCTATCAACATAAAGGTTCTAACAAAAAATATCCCATTTTTTTGAAGCACAAATCAAGTTATTAGAAACTGTGTGAACATTAATAATGTTATCTCTCCCAAAATAAGAGAAAACAAAGAAAGGAACAGTCAGTTAGGGGATCCTCATATTTCCTATGCTTTCCTCTCAGTGTTTCCTATGCTCTCCTGTTGCAGAACCTCTCTTCTCATATTTTGTTCTTACATGCTGCCCTAAACATGGGAAAACTTAAGACATCCTCCCATTAGCCTGGAGTTGACAGTCATTGTGCAGCACACTTAGGGTACAATGTACACACTTAGCAAATTCAAATCACTTCAGCTTTAATTTTTTTGTTCAACATTTCCTGCATAAAGAGCTGAAAATACAAACTGTGCATTTTTTTTTCCAAAGACATGGGTGATTTACCCAGTTCTGATGCCAGAATTGGAGTAAGTAGCTTGAGGGCAGTTCTGTGATTTGATATTCTCCTCCACTGTTATGGCTCCCATACTAATGATTTTTATTGCCAGATTTTATACCAATAAACCTCTTCCAAAAGCTTTCTTCCTTTACCTAATTTCACCTTCAATATGCACATCTCTTAAAAACTCTCTTAAGTATTTTCTTTACTGAACCACACAAAACAGATTCCCACAGACCCCTAAAATGATTGGCTTGTCATTCCACTAATCATCACAGGGAGTGTTGCTCTCTGCTTTCCCAGCTCCATCTCATCTTGCTTGAGCACAGAAAACTGACATACTGAGAATTTCAGTTAAAGTTTGCTGGTTTGTTTTTTTTTTTTACATTATTTCCCCATGTCAACCATGAAATATTTTTTCTGACATATCCTAAGACAACACTGTTTTTCTAAAATCTGAACCTTAGTGATGGCTGATGATCATGTTGGGATCAAAAGTCTGCTCCTTCTTCCTTCTGGGCCATTTGCAAATGATGAGTTTCTGCCGATAGCAGAGCATTTTCATTAGTCACTGTTGTTTTCCATCATGCCATACATATTTCTGCACTCCTTTAAAACTACTTACTTCTATGCTTACAGTCTTAGTTTTCTCTGCTTGATGTACTTGTCTGCCTCTCCAGCAAACTCCATCATGATACCCTGACTTTTTATCTCTATGTATATTGTAAAATTAGACACTTATGATCTTTCTCCTGTAATTGTGCTTCTCCAGCCTGGTACCTCCTCTTCCACCAAAATTTGTTGCCATCTTCTCCACAGTTTCATGCTTGCCTTTTGACTCTGTTTGTCTCCATTTCCATACTCCACTCCTCTTAAGAGCATGTCTATTTCATTGCATTCTCTTGACAACTGGAAGACAGAGATCAATCCTCTACTGTCTACCTTAGTAACTTCTGGTTGCATTTTAAGCTATTTTCAGTCTGTATCCATATTTTAAAGCTTTCTTTCTGTCAAAATCTGTTCTATAACTTCACTGATCATACATATCACAACTTACTTAACAGCTCTAGTCAGATGTGCTTGTTATTGCATCTGCCCTTCAGTAAACCAGTTCTTGAAGAACCAGGGAAGAAAGATGTGACTTCTCTGGTTGCATTAGTCATCACACCTCTTCTAAGATCAACATTCTCCTTGAGTGAAAACCAATGTGAAATATCTATTAGTTTTAAATTTTCAACCAGATTTTCCTGCTTTTCTGTCCCATCATCAATATAGAACAGCTTAAATTATTTTCCTATTACCTGTATTTTTTTAAAATATGTAAATGACCTTGTACTGTTGTTTTAATGTCCTTTAAAAGTTTCATTTTTCAGTGGAAGCCCTAACATAGGCTTTCATTTCTGCAGTGAAAGTCCTTTAAAACTCCTTTTTCTAATACACAATCTTTCTTCTTAATAATCCTTTTTAAACATTTTTTTCTTGTAGCTTCCTTCTATAACCATTCATTCAGTCACATCCTATACGTTACCCTCCTCTGCAAAGAAATTTCTCTTTGTTTTAAAAGTATTTCTGTGAGGATATGGCAGGCCTTCTCTATTTTTAAACACAGTTCAATTAACTCTGATGAGTGAAATAATTGAACACAAACCTCATGTAAGTGTAGTTACTTAATGTGTTTCTTGTTTAGACAAAATTCTTCCTAAGGCTCCCTGTTGTTGTACTTCTTTGCAATTTTATAGGGGCACAGAGTAATTTTTGTAACATATGGTCCTTACAGTAAGAACCCACATGATGAAAAATCCAAGAAATCAATGCCAAGCTGTGAAATTGTACACTTAGTGGAGTTAAAGCTCAAATTCATTCTTAGGATGGAGAAAAAAGTCAAACTTGAGATTTCATTAAATAACATAATATGACCCTGAAGTGCCTATAACTTAGAGTAACAGAATATTCTTCATGTTCAAAGCAAACTGTCCTTGCCCTAGTCTAAATCCAAATGATAAAAACATTATCTGAATACCATGAAAGTCCTAAAATAGCCGATCCAGGAAAACTTGTGCTATTATACTTGAGATCAAGACTGGGAAATAACTGAAGAACTGTCCTTCTTTGCTCCTTGATAAGAAAAAATGCTCAGATGAGGGTTATGAGACTTTTTTCTTACTCATTACAAAACCCACAGAGAGGAAAAATGCCTGTGACACTTTGGAGATGAAGCTTAAACATATGCAGAGATGCTGCAACACTCCTGAATCAATTTTACAGTAATCAGCAGCGACCGCAAAATCAGCAAAGCCATGAGGATTTGCATTCCAACTCACTACTGTTCTCAGAAAATGCCTCCCGGCAAACATGACTACCTGAATTTGCCAATTCTTTTTCCATTTCTCTTACACTTCCAAAGGCATTTTACTTATTAAAAATGCACTACATTATGCTTGGGAAAACACTCGCATACTAGCAGGGTAAGAAAATTTTATTCAAGACTTTTTCCCTCATAAATACAAAACAGTGACAAATACACTTTTATGAGCATACTTTGAAAAATATTGAATAATAATTTGACTTTAAACCAGATACCTCTTTGTAGCTGACAACTTACTATCTGTATTACACATACCACTTTCTCCTGCAGATTTTGCAATGCCATTGGTCTCAGCAAAGACGAGATGAATGCAGATGTCAGACTCACAGAACCACAGAATGATTTGGGTTGAAAGGGACATTACAGACCATCTAGTTCCAATATTCCCTGTCATAGGCAGGGACACCAGTCACTAGATCCGGTTACTCAGAGCCCCATTCTGCCTGGTCTTGAACATCTCCAGGGATGGGGAGTCTACAACCCCTCTGGGCAACTTTTCTAGTGCCTCACCACCATCACAATGAAGAATTTCTTCCTAATATCTAATCTAAACCAACCCTCTTAATGTCATTTCCCCTAGTCCTTGTAAATAGACTCTCTCCATCTATCTTGTAGGCTCCCTTCAGGTACTGGAAGGCTGCAATTATACCTCCTTGGAGTCTTCTCTTCTCCAGGCTGAAAGCTGGTTCTCTCAGTCTGTCCTCACAGGAATGGTGCTCCAGCCCTGAGAACAAGTGTCCCACCTCTGGACTGACTCCAATGGGCTCCTTGTTGTGCTGGGACCCCAGAGCTGATGCAGCACTGCAGGTGGGGTCTCACCAGAGCAGAGCAGAGCAGAGCAGAGCAGAGCAGAGCAGAGCAGAGCAGAGCAGAATCCCCATCCTGGCCCTGCTGCCCACGCTGCTTTGGGTGCAGCTCAGGACACCCCTTGCTTTCTGGGTTGTGAGCTCTCATTGCTAAGACTTGCTGAGCTTCTCATCCACCAACACCTCCAAGACTTTCTCCCAGGGCTAGTCTTGATCCTTTCTCCACCCAGCTTGTTCCCCTTGAAAAAGACTCCAGAAAAAAACATTGCAATGCACTGGCAATAGCCAAGATAGTGTTATTGCAGTAGTTGGAATATGAATTAGATGTGTTCTCTCCTAGCACATTTTACTACGCTATAGTGCAACCACTTTAAAAGAATATATGACTCGCAGGACCTTCAGTTAAGAGAAGACATCATAATGCCAAAATGGCAAAAACTGTATATACTGAAGGGTTTACTGAGACACACGGTCAAGTCACATGGTCTTCTTTTTCTGTACAGAGACATACTTTTCTAAATTCCTGCTATTGTTTTAAAGACCAGTCCCTCACTTCAAACACAAATCTTATCTTGAAAAACAAAACACAAAAAAATTCCAACAACATCTATGCTCAAGTTATACACCATATAGTTTAAATCCTCTTAAACAATATATTTACGTGAAAAAGTAGTGTCAACTTCTATTCTCAAGTTATACACCATATAGTTTAAAGCCTCTTAAACAATATATTTACAGGAAAAAGTAGTGTACAGCTGGTCTGCCAACAATGTTAGTTTTGCTCAGCAGCAAACAGGTACCAGGTATAGGAACCATATATGTAGGAACCTGGAAGACCTGCAGCCTAACACCAAAATAACACGGCAGAACCTGCATCAGTCATGACTCCCTGACTCTGAGTGTTCCAGGACACAGGTTCTGGAATGAGCATTTTAAAATGCTTTCCCCTTCGTTTTCAACTCCTATGTGAGAAGCCCTGGCACAGTCAGCTATTACAGATATATTGACGGACACACTGATCTCTCATAAAAACTCAAACTGTGGAAGCGCCACAATTGAAAGACTCAAGACTAGCTTGCACTGTGGACGTTTTCAGACATGAGGACAGTCTTTCATTCCTGTGTCTTCCCTTCCTCCTATGCTTTGGACATTCAAATGGGGATTAGGGATTGTGATCGGTCAATGAAAACTTGTGTCTGACTTTCCTTCCTCCTCAGGCTGCTTGCCCAATCCGGCATTGCATCCCCCCAGGAGATACAGTCTACTGCAAGCTTCTCCAGCATGGGCCCTAGCCACGGGCACCAGATCTTCAGGAACTGCTGCACTATAGGTACTGTCAAAAAAGCAGAAGTGGGTCCTCCTTCAGCATGGTCCTCCACAGGCCACAGTTGCTGTCAGAAAACTTGCTCCAGTCTGGGCTTCTCTCTCGATTGGGCCACGTCTCCTGCCGGGAGCTGGCTCCAAGGTAGACTCCTCATGGGCTGAGCTTCATTCAGGGCACTTCCACCTGCTCTAGTGTGGGATCCTCCACAGGCTGCAGGTGGATTACTGCCTCCCCATGGATCTCCATGGGCTGCAGGGGCACAGCTGCCTCATCCCCGTGGGCTGTGGGGGAATCTCTGCTCTGGCACCTGGAGCACCTCCAGCCCCTCCTTCTGCACTGACCTGGGGTCTGCAGGGCAGTTCCTTTCAAATATTCCCACTCCACTCTCTCGCTGCTCCTATGCAGTGTTTTTTATCCTTTACTAAATGTGTTGCCACAGAGGTACCACAGCATCACTGACAAGCTCAGCTTTCACCACCAGCAGGTATGTTTTGGGGCAAGCTGAAAACTCTGACATGGGAGTGACTCCTGGCATCTTCTCACAGAGGCTGTCCCTGTACTTCCCTCCCCCAGCCAAAGAAGGGCAGACACTGATCTCCTCTCTGTGGTGCCCAGTGACAGGAATGGCCTGAAGTTGTGTCAGGAGAGGTTTAGGTTGGATATTAGAAAAAAGTTCTTCACCCAGAGGGTATCTGGGGTCAGGTGGAACAGGCTTCCCAGAGAACTGGTCACAGCACCAAGCCTGAGAAGAATTCAAGAAGCATTTGGACAATGTTGTCAGACACATGGTGTGACTCTTGCAAATGGTCCTGTGCACAGCCAGAAGGGACTTGATTATCTTTGAGGGTCCCTTCCAACCTAGCTTAATCTATGATTCTTTGATCTGGTAAACTCCAGAGAGCAAAAAATTTAAAAAGTGTATTTAGGGGGTCACATTTCCTTGTGCCACCATAATAGCACATGGAGATTTTCATTTAAAGCGTGTCTGCAATGCCATCAGCGATCCATGTCTTATATGCTATTTTGTTCAGCTGTTGTGCACCTGCAAGCACTGATGTAAAAATACTGTGCAAATTTTCCCAGCCTAAAGAACTCCTTCCAAGAGGAACAGCCTTACCATACGGAGATGCAAGTTCTACATGTGAGATGAAGCACAGAAGGGAGAATCATTCAATCTAAATATGAACCTGCTTCCCAAGGTCAAATGATTTATCAATTTATGTCTGTGAAAGCTCTTACATCAGAGATGAGATTAAGCAGTATTTCTAAAATAGCTTTAAGATTGGCGTTTTCCTGTTAAAATGTCCAAGGATCTTTCTGTTCATTTTGTACAAATCACCCCAACATTCTCTTTCTCCTCTGTGCTCTCTGATCCACCTCCTCCTAAACCCTCCATTAACCTCCATCTCTTGGAAGAGGACACAGGCTAGTTAGAGCTCTAGAACTAAAATACAAATGATGTAAATTCATCCCTCTGTAGTTATAGACTATCTTGCACCCAAATCCAGTACAATTTTGAAATACATCTGCTCTTCCTCAGTTGTGTATGAGACTGCTGATTTAATACTAAATTATGCTCTTGCATTAAGAAAAATTCCCAACACTGAGACAAACTTAATGAGCTGAACTAAATCACTGATATAAGATGACAGACAGGATTATAAAGGAGAAAATAGTGTTACATAAAGTGGGTAGATGAAAAACATTGTAGATGTATTAGGACCAGTTTACTACTGTCTTAAAAATTGTCTGGAGTAGAGTAGGATACCTCTAAATATAATTATCCAAAATAAGACAATAGGAAAACAAGGAGTTTTTAACAAATTATATAGGTAATACATATACAATATCCCACAAAACCTTATTCATGTTCTATTTATAGACCCTGCATCCTCTAAATCATCATCTACCTTTGTCTTTTGAACATAAACTCCTTCAAGTGAATTAGTTATCTTGCATTTAGGAGGCATATATCACATGTCAGGTAGCAACATAGCTAAAGAGTTATAACCAGAAATAATATCACAGCAGTACTTTAACCAAAACTAGCTTATTGTTCTAAAATTTAACACCATATTACTGGTTGAGGTGAAAAAAAGGGACTACATTAAGATCTTTCCAGCTTAAAAAAATACCCAAACACACACACACACACACACACACACACAACCCCAAAACAAACAAAAAAATCCCCAAACTAAAAAACCCACAATAAATCACAAGTATTATCCTCTTGAGTATTTATTCCCCTCAAACATTTGTCCTCCTATAATAAGATACTGCATAATGAGAAGTCTGGCATGTTGGGTACTGAATCTCTTACACTAAATTCATCCCCTGGAGCAAGTCACTTTGCATTCCCATGTCTCAGTTTTCAAGGTTTAAACCGTCTGTTCTATTGAGGACTATAAGCACTTGACAAAAAGGACAGTCTGCTATTAGATATCTGTAAAAGGTTTCACACAATGGTCCAGCTGTCTCAATGTGGCTTCTAAGTGCTACCCCAATGTGTATGAATGTTATACCTAGTGGGCCTATATCTTGCAGTTGCATTGTAAATTCTGAAACCCCCAAAGCAACATAAGCCTTTGTCCTAAAGGTCATTGTGTTTGGCTGTATGAATAAGATTAGGCATGTAGTAAAAACTGTGCAGGAGTATTTAACTGGAGTTCAACAGACAGATCAACACACAGATCCATGATCTCAGAAAATTTGTAAGTGATTTTTACTCACAGCAGTGGGTTCCTTCTAGTACTCTCTTTAAGTGATTTACCAGCTAATTTAAAAATACTCTCCTAAGTACAATGAAAGCCTTGGTTTAATGTGCTAGATCAAATGGCAATTTGGGAAATGCAATTCTGTTTGTTCAGCTGCAGATGTGAGAATCAAGATATAAACTTACTACATTTTTAAAATAATTGTTAGTTTTCCAGAAATATTTTTTGTGAATTGTCTCAATGTCTATTTCTGCTCAAAGAAAATTCCTGAAACAATGTCAGAAGGTAATAGTGCATTTCCATTTGATGGAAAATGAAATTGAATGAGCTAAACTAACATGCACTGTATTCTCTTATTTTAAAATAAATTTAAACTTTGTAATATAGTATTTTGTGTATAATGCCTTATACCACATCACTAAGCTACAGAACATTATTTTTAGGAGGTTACCCTGAGAGATGCCCAAAATTAAAGAGAAGACCATTGAGACCAGGCAAGACTGCCTTGTAGATCCAACTGCTGAACTCTTCTCCATGCTTCATATGGAGGCAAGATGTTCTCCCAACAAATTAACACATTTATTAAAGTTTCTTCCAAGCCTCTAAAATACAAAAAAGGTATATTCTGAAGACAGATCTTAAAATAGGTAATAAATTGCTTGTACTGATTTACCCACTAGAGGTACCTTTCTCTTTCTAACTGCAAAATGAAACTACACAAGTATGAAAGGCTTGGTATCTACATTTCGACAGATAGATTAAAAACTGTTTGCACAATCTCATTTTAGGAAAAATATCTCTCTATTTTTAATTCCCATTCCATCCCTAGATTCAATGTGATTTGGAGCTCCCCTTCTCTGAGGCCCATCTCATATGACTGACACTTGCAGCCAGGGGCTCCAAGTATTTCTCACAAAGAGATCATGTAAATCTATTTTCCTTAAAAGTGCTCACAACTCTCATTTCTTGATAAAAAACACAAAGCAGCTTGGCCATTTATAAATTTCTGTGAGGGAAACAGATTTAACCTTTAAATACTTTCCATCTGAAAACCTGGGCAACACTAAAGTATTTTACTTTCATTAATATATAATTCCACATAATTTAAATCCAATGGAAAGTTTTTACAGAACAAGAAAAAAATTTCCACTGGGTTTATTTACGAACTTTCTTTTTCCTCTGTGACTTGGCTAATTTCTTTGATAGAACACCCCTCATGAATTTCATATTTGCTGAGCGCTAACAAATCTTTTCTCAATTTTAAAAGAACTTTAAAGCTCTGTCTAAAATAAGTCATCCAGTCTTTGTGCCTTTGTCCTCCAGTCCTGTGCACTCCATGGATCTCATATTTATAGCTGTCTGGCAATGCACATACACGTGCGTATCCCCAACTCTGCCAAAACTTTCTTTTTGAAAGCTCTCCCATAGAGAATCCAAATGCAGCATTTACCTTTCATAGTCACATGAATGAGAATCCACATTGGTACAGAGGTCCCTTTTTTGGCTGTTTTTAAAAGCTGATAAAAATACCAGTAGCATGTGAGAGTTCCAAGCTTTTCAGAACTACAGAAATTTTTTAAAAAGTTAAACATGGTAGGAAGTTCCTATGACACTGGCAGGTTTTCTCAAGGACAAAGTCTCTACAGCCATTTTTTAATTTTTTTTTTTTTCTGCTTCGGGATAAAAGCTTAGAGAGGCATAACAGATTGCATGGAAATTAGACTGGACTACACTAAAAGTCTGGTTTATGGAATCAATCGTAAAATTCCCAGTTGCTTAACTGAGGTGAACATTTCACCTCTGATACTCCTGGTGGTTTGAGATCTTCTTGCAAAATCCTATCACCTTTTCAGTTTGCCAGCTGAGGGAAAACTCAACCTCATTAAATTAATATCTAGAGAAATCATGTTTGATAACTTACTAGATTGCCTGTGTGATTAAACACTTTTTTGCTTCTCTGATTAAACATTTTCTCTCTTTCTGGGATTGATTATTTTTCTTACAGGACATATTACTTCTTTCAGTTCATATTTGAACTTTATCCAAACACTTATTTGTAGAGAAAACGAATTAATTTGCAGCTTGTTTCTCCCCCAAAATCTAAGATTTTATAAAACTTCCCCCCCTATTTTAATGCAACAGAGCAAAGAAAAATATAAATTTTGTTTTAAGAAGTAATCTTTTGATGGCTGCTTCTCTACAACTCTAGCCTTGTTTTGTTGTTGTTTTTTTTTTAAATTTGTCTTGAAAAGTGAAAAAATAGGCATATTTAAAAAGAAGTTTTTCTTCCAAGAAGAAAAAAAGTTGGAAAAAAAAAGAATCATCTTAATCAGTTTTAAATAGGAGGGTATCTTAGGAAGCATGCAGTTAATTACACAAAAATAGCTTTTTATACATAGCTATGTAATCACAGGTTTTTCTTACACATAAGAAGAACTATTTGCAGTTTACAGAAAAAAATAGCTACAATATTTTTCTTCAATTTGGAGAAATACATGATGATTTTGCAGTTCTCCTGCCAGCAAAAGTGTCATTGAAAGGACTTAGCAGAATTTCACTTGAGATGTGAGGTGAAGCCATAAAATATGGCTCCTAACCTAAATTGTTTTGATGAAGGCTTTACCATAATTTGTACCTTAAATCCTGTGTTCTGGGCCCCTCACTGCAAAAAAAGACACTGAGGGGCTGGAGCGTGTCCAGAGAAGGGCAGCAGAGCTGGGGAAGGGTCTGGAGCACAAGTGCTGTGAGGAGCAGCTGAGGGAGCTGGGGGTGTTCAGCCTGGAGAAAAGGAGGCTCAGGGGGGACCTCATCACTCTCTACAACTGCCTGAAAGGAGGGGGCAGCCAGGTGGGGGTCAGCCTTTCCTGCCAGGTAATAAGTGACAGGGCAAGAAGAAGTGAAAAGCTGTGCCAGGGAAGGCTTAGACTGGAGATTAGAAAAATTTCTTCACTAAAAAGAGGGTCAAGCATTGGAACAGGCTGCTCACAAAGCGGGTAAATCACCATACCTGAAAGTGTTCAGTAAACATACAGATGTGGCACTTTTGGGACCTGGTTTAGTGCTGGACATGGCCTGTTATGTTTATGTCTGGACTTAATGATCTTAGACGTCTTTTTCCAGCCTATTTGATTCTATAATTCTATTAAACTGGAGGGGCATTCCAATGTTATCCATCATCTTCTAATGAGAGCACATGCCAGAGCATCCTACATCATAGCCTGCATTTTCTCCTGAAAGCACATTTTCCTAATGTGCTGGTTTTTTTAATCTCTTCAGAGAAGGTTAGACTTCTGGTCTTAGTGGTCTTTTCCAGCTTTAATGATTCTGTGATTCTCTAATGCACATTTTGACCCAATGTTGCTTTTTTATGTCAAATGTGGTCTAATTTTACTGAACTGAAAAAAAAACATGAATGCTGCTTTAATTTGAGGAAGCTCAATTATAGCGTTTTTTAAAGTACTGGGGAAGCTTGGTACAACACTTCCACGTGACTTTAAAAGGGGACTAGACATTTAACTGCTCCCTCTGGCTTAGGAAATAGCTCCTCACATCACTGAAAAATTTGGCAAAGATATAGAAAGCAGGAAATCATGAATGATGTAACTAACTTGGATTAATTCCAGCATGGGTTTCATTCAAACTTGACCAAAGATGTTATTTTTTTTTCTGGTTTTAGTTTTATATTTAGAATTAAAGCCTGTCCTTAGGGGAGTGATGTAATTCGATCAATCATTAGCAGTCTATTGTTCTTTTGTTGGTGAGTCTGTTTCTCAAATTCTTATTCTTCCACCTTAATCTTCCAGCCAGTGCAGGTTGTCCCCTAAAGTGCAATGATCTCTATCCAGTCCAGGCTTTCAAATCTGTTGGTCTAGGTGGGGCTGAGGTTCTACTTTCTGTCCTCAGTAACTGAGTTCACATCATCAGGATTTCCCTCACTTGCAACTGAAATCATTGCTGACTTTGATTCATGCTATTTTTCAAGGAGAATCTTAAATAATTTCTCTCACTTTGCTGTTTACTATTTAGAATTAGTGAAGCCATAGATTCCTTTTGGCCTCAGTAAGATTAACAGACATTCATCACATGATGATTAAATAACATGAAATAAAACACTGCTTCCTTGGCCACTCTTATATCTGAATACCTTTTAAAGATCCATAAAACATGGTTTCTAATTTCTGGAAACAATTTTCATGTTAAGAGGACATGTGTGATGAAAATCTTACCTGTTTTTTTTTTTTTCCCCAATTTCCCATGGTGGTTAATAACCACTATTATATAATTACACCTACTTTAACCTGAAAAAAAAAGCATTTTCAGTAATTTTTTAATCCCATAACTGATATTTACGTATAAGAAGTTTCTGAATACTTTTGAAAAAATCTGTTTGTCTTTCCCTTACCTCCTTCCTTTTATAGTAGGACGCACAACTTGAAACCAGTATTACTGTCCGATAAATGGAATGTGCTCTTGCATCATGAGATTGTATACAACTTGATCAGAGAGATAAAACTTCAAAGGATCTAGAAAACTTCTGCTGCTGCCTTCTGCAGCCTGTGACTAGGTATTGGCAGGACAGCAGTTGTGGACAAAGTGCACAGGGCTCTACTGAAGCTATTCCCCAATCAAGGAGGATCTTCCAAGCTGTCATTTCATATCAAATGACAGTTGTTCTATCAGTCTACCCACATTTGAGGAACTTTTACTTACAGTGGATAAGAGATTTCCAGGCTCCCATGAGTTTTGTTCTGTGATAGTGTGAGTGTGTTCTGAAGAGTAAATAGATTTTAAAAATAATGTGAAATTTACTTTGCCATGTACATCTAAAATGTACTTCATGATTATTTGGATTGTTTCTTCTTCCACATGGGGACTGGTAATAGCTTTTTCAGAACTTAGGTGCTTCCAACAGCTCAGAATTACCTCTTAAATGGTACAATCTTTCTGTTTGCACTGCTTTTCCTAGCCTTGATCTAATGAACTGCCTTAATGGTACCTGAAGGGATAAAGAAGTGAAAGCCAAGGAGTTTGTAAATTTTCAAACCCCTATTTTAATTTCCAATAGACATGCCAATTAGCTCTTCTGAGTTTTCCAAAAACCAGTTTTCTGGAAACCAAAATGCTAACACTTAAGTTCTTCATATACTTGGAGTAAAGAGTAAAATGTTTTCAAAGAATCAGTAAGATGACTGTAGACACCCTCATTATCCATCACTGGCCTGTTCAGCAAGGATTTTTTGAGATTTCTTTCATCATTCTGTGCTGCATTCTGCAGCCCTCCCTCAAAAATCCTAGGCTTTATTATTCTTAACTTCACAAAACCAAAACCATACCAAGAGACTTTCTCCCCAGTAATTTGGATTTTAGCCTGCTTGGGTGACTATATACATCTGGGAATTATGGTAACTTCAGACATCTCAAACTGAACGCTCAGATTGTGTTTTCTGTACTTGCACTCAGTCCTTTATGTTGCCTTGGTGTTACAACCATCTCACTGTGCTGAGGCTTTTCCAGCATCTTGTAACTTGCCTGTTTTCCCCAGATAATGTAGTTATCATAGCTAAGGACTTTTTTCAGACATAGACTCTGCGTGCTATGGACATGTCTGATCAAAACAACACTATGGAATTACTGTCTGTGGAGGGCCAGAAGTCCAAAATTTAATAAACCCCAAGCTAGCTCCCTACCCTCTACCCATTTTCTCCCAGCGTGCCTTGCCATTTCTCCTCTACTCATTTTATGAGGGCTTCTTCTTAGCCTCTCATGATTATGCCAGTTGAAATCAGCCACAGTACAAATGGGTGATTTTAAAATAAATGCTTGGCATGGATGATTGGAAATGCATGCCTTCCATTTTTGCCATCAAGCTGATTTTTCTTTCTCTAGAAAACCAATCTTTAAACTTCTTTTATGTATAAAAGACATTTTTCAATAGCTCTAGGTCTCACATAATAACTAGAGTAATGAGAAGAAGGAATTACTTTTCTAAAACTAAAATATGGGTGAACCATTTGACCAAGGTTATTTACAGTGAAAGCCATTCACCTTCTAAATGGAAAACCAGCCTCATCAGACCCAAGTGCAAAATATATTCTTGCCATGCCCTGTGTTTAATGACTTCAAGGCAGTTTTCAGTGTCAAGTGCCATGAATGGGGTATGCTTTCTAAAATAAACTCTTTTAAGCTGAAACAAGACTTAAGAAGTTTAATACACGCCTAATACCTGTCTACATTTCATATGTTCCTGTGGATCACAATTTTTTCTATTCTGTACAGCTGCTTGTTTTAAACACATAAATCTCTACTATCAAAAGACAGATGTTAGCTTAGATGTCTCCACAAGAAGTATGCAGATAAGCCTAATAAAAGTACATCACTTTAAAGTACATCACGTATGTCTAACGTATTTATCTTACTATTTCTCCATGTTTAGTTTAACAAGGAGAGTTTATTTCATTTCAGTTCTAAGGCAGAAGATACTTATGGAAATGAATGTGCTATTGTCTGAGGGCCTGGCAGCTGATGAGAAGAGAATGTTTATGCTGTTTCATAAAGCATTGTTACCACACACGAAACAATTTTTCACATGAAATAATTAACTTCTACATGAAATAATTAGCTTCTGTTATGAATGAACACCTCTTTTGTATCTCTATAGTTGTATAACATTAAACCATATGGTGTCTTTACCCAAAACCAAAGCTCTTAAGGGTTTCCAAACTAAAAGCCAACTGTAGAACAGAGGTAAAGGTTTTGAATGCTTGGCATGACCTATCTCCCCTTGACTCAAATAGCCATTCTGAAACCCAACACCGCCTTTCATAGGAAGGAATTGCTTAGCATAACTTGTATTCTCCTCTAAGAGGAAAACTGTTAACTTGCATTAAAATCAATTGATATTACTAAATTTAATTGTTAAATTCTTGACTACAGTAATGCCAGGATCCTTCTTGCAACCATACAAAAATATGTCAGTACAACCTACTGACTTAAAATCATAAACCCAAAGAAATCAAACTGCTTCTCAAGCTCTCCTTAGGCACACTGTGATATTTCAGCTCCCATCCTGCTTTTGGCACAACAAACAAAAATGCTGTTTCCATCTCTCTTTCTATGACACTGTCAAGTTGTGAGGATATAAATGAGAACAAGAGTCTGTAAAGCACAACAAAAAGATGGCAAAATGCATTCAAAACCATTTAAGTGAGAGGGCATTGCTGGTCCAAGCCTAAAGCAGCTGTCAATATTCAGTTTTATACATCAATTCACATCTTTCTACATGCAATGAGTTTTCTTCATTTCACAAAAAATACACCTTCTGAAGGTACAGCTCATGACCTTTGCAGTTGGAAAATNAAAAAAAAAAAAAAAAGGCAGCGACAAAAGTATGTTTTCAGTTCTCTCAATTTCTTCCTGAGTTTTCAGCTAATTCTGTCTTCTCTATGCCTGTTTTTCAGGCATCATCTTAAGTATTTCCAAAATTACACTAATTTAAAACAGGAGCATGAGCCTTCTCATTTTGTTCTCTTATATCTTTGGCAGAAATGGGGCTTCATCCATAAGGCCTTTTGAAATGGACTATCTATAATTGGGATTTCTACAGAGCTGGCAAATGTGCTGGTTATAGTTTTAGAAAAGAAGACAGATAAGAAGATTGCTGAGATTGTTTGGCTGGCACCCTGTTATCTCTGTGAATGGACCAGGAGGATGTACTGTGGGGTCTGGGGAAAAGGAGGCACATTGTCAAACAGGCTATGCCATCATAATTATTTTTTTCTATATACCATCTTTATCACAAGAGATTTAAAATAGCTGTCACCTTATGTAAACTTCTTTTGCTGTTCCATCAGCAGCCTCCTCAATTGAAAACTACGTTTTTTCTATTTATTTTTGGACTTTAGGCTGACCGAAGCAGAGTCCATCACTTCACTGAACTGTTTGGTCAACAAAAGGAGCAATCATGGAAACAGGCCACTGAAATTTAATAAAATATTTCACAGCTTGATATGCAAGAACATGTCTTTGTTGATGTATTGAAATTAATTTGCTGTAAAGACTGCTTTAAGAATAATGAAATATTGCATATATCACCTTAGGCACTATGCAAGGCAAGTAGCTTCTATGCTGGCATTTGCAGGAATAAGCAAAATTAGTTCAGCACAGTTCACAGCTGCGATTGCTGGAGTAAAGCTCAGGGTCTAGGGGCTGCTAGCTCTGATATTCTACTAAAAATGCAGCTGTACTTTACTACTGGTCCACTGGGCCTGATGCTAATAATTTTTAAATGGCCTGTTAGTTACAGCAGTGGCCTCAAGCTACCTCTTATTTCAAATCCTATTAACATCTGTGTATCTTTAAACTACTTTATTGTCTTAAATAGCTTATATTCATTCACAATTCCCAGTCAATCTGTTGCTATATACAGAAAAGAGAAACGAGAAGAAAATATTAACAGTGGCTGAAGAGTTGGTGGATGAAATGCGACTGTAGAAATGTGGAACCAAACCAATCACACAAAGCAGTGAGTGCAAAAATGCTTCTGTACACGCTGCTTTTCTCCACAGTGCTCTGTAGGATCAAACTACTGCCTTAGGATAATGGATTGGTACTGCCTACAGGCATATTGGGGGAAAAGAAACCAATGTAAGTAGAGTATTTAAGAAAACCAGGTTTGATATTTTTTTCCTTGCTTATAAAACTAGATTAAAAAAACAAAATGTTCTCCACAGTTTTATTGGTTCCAGCAAGATGTACTCAAAACAGTTCTAATAAAGCAAGTTTTTCCTTACACTCTGAGACTTATCTTGATTACTCTTCTGTTTCAGGCAAAATTTCATTAACAGAAATGGAAGTTTTCCCCGAACAAGGATTGTAACACTTTTCTTAATGGATATATGCTAACATATACAAGTGCCTCTGTCATTAAAAACTATTAATTTCTGGTAGCTCAAAGCTACCATAGCGGGTATTTTTATAAAAAAATAAAGTCTCATATTTGTCTTGAAAATGTTTTATGAGCTTTACATTTCTAACATACAGAAAACTCAGTAGTTAGGTACCACAATGATTTTATTACACAGATATGCAATTACTGGCCAAAACCAACTTCTTCAAGTTTAGAAAATGCTGATCATACTGATTATGACTTTTCAGTCAACCAAAGATTTAAAAGAAATGCTGACATATATCTAAACTCAATCAGTCAGGAAAAATGCACAGAGCAAAGTAATTTTTCTCCTACACAGTTATGCAAAATGTAACTACTCTTTGCCTGGTTAATTTGTTTTGCATATGGGTAAACAAAAGAACATACATGCTACTGAAGCTTCAGAAGAAAAATACAGAATATTTTTCACAGCTTGATTCAAAGCAGAAGAGCTGTTATGAAAAGGACATGATACACAGAAGCACAGAAAACTTGTCCTTTTAAAAACTGATTTTCTCTATAGTCTCTTTCTTAGCCTATTTTCTAGCATTTCCGCAGTAGTTATGCTTCTATACTTACTCACAAAAGAGATGCATTAGTTACTCTTTTGCCTAAAATAAAACATCATCTAGGTAAGGTCATTTAACTTCCTTCCAGGTTCAGCTGGGTTTAAGGTCTGTCTTGTTGAAACCACACAGAGGAAACTAAAAAAAAAAAAAAAAATCCAGTCCTTGTACTTTCTTGGTTTTCAATGCCTGGATCATCTACTTCACAGCCACACTTGCTGTGTAATTCTTCCTCTAAGTACAAGTATGACATGATCAAGACACAGTTTAACCAAACCAGCTGCCTAACTTGCTTCTCTCCTTTATTCTAGAATGAAGAAGAGAGATGGCCTGCCAGCTAGTGGCCTGTGAGAACAGAGAGGACTGTGTTGGAGCCTCAAAGGAGTCTCCTCCAGCACCATGTTCCTTGTCATAATGTTCAGATCTCAATGCTGACAAACTCAGCACAATCTCACAGGATTTCCTTACCATGGTACTTTTTATCCTTGAGGTTAACTGAGATCAAAATCCAGAAACAGCAAATAGAGGTTTCAAGTAACCTGTCTGGAGGGCGAGTACAGGATCACAGGATAGGTAAGACTGGGAGTGACCTCAGAAGGTCTCTAGTCCAACCCCCTGCCCACAGGTCAGCTCTGAGGTCAGACCATACTGTCAGGGCTTCACCTGAGCAAGGCTGAAAATCTCCAAGGACAGAAATGGCACAATGTATCTGCTTGTTCAGTTCCATTGCAGGTCCTCACAGGGGCGTTTAAAAAAAATATTCAGTCTGAACCTCTCTTGATTCACTTTGCTTTCACTATCTCATCTCCTGACTTGCCCTCACTTCACTGAGCCCAGTTCCCTCTCCTAGATGATCTCCCATAGGTACTGGGGGCTGCTCTCAGGTCCTCCCCAAAGCCATCTCTGCTCCAGACTGAACAAGACCAGCACCCCTAGCCTCTCCTCACATGGCTGATGCTCAAGCTGAGTAATACTCTGATCTACTGTCTCTGCTCCTTTTCGTACAGCTCAGGATACTGATATTGGTTAACAAGCACTCATAAATTTTACCTGAAAATGTCACATATTTCATTGCACATTGCAAGCAGTAAGTAACTACTATGAATAAATTCAGCACAGCTACTAGGAAAGAAACCATCCCAAACCTTAACAACCAAAGCTTATCAATGGTAATACCAGTGAACACAAATGTACATGTGTCTGAAAATACAAACTTACAAAGTAATCGTATTTGCACTTGATATCATACTGTTCTATCCTGATACAAATTTGGACCATGAGTAAGGCAACCGTAGAACCATAAAGGAAGTCACAGCCACTTATGCACTTAAGCCCGTGACAAAATGTTATTAACACTGAGGAACATGTTTTATTCCAAATCACTTACTAACTCCAGAAATCCAGACTGATCATTTATTATGGATTTGGTGCACTATGAGGTGTTGCAAAAACACAGCTCAAATTGATTAGATAATTGCATTGCCATAAAGGCTGAGAGACAATATCCCACTTTTGTGTGGAGTCACCTTGCCTCAAAGTCAGTAAAAACTGCTTCTGCACACACAAGGGCAAAATCTAGCCTGAAGTCATCCCACAGCATCAGAAAATAAAACAACATATATCAATGAGTATTTTAAACAACACAATTTGATTATTTGACACTGTACACAGCCTAAGGCATAGGTCTAGACATGTCAGAATAGTGCAAAGGCCTTGCACTTTAGAGGTTATATTTCATCCTTCTGTACTATTCTCTATTTACTGTCATACCTTTTTGCATTATCTCAAGGAAGTAAGGGGCAGAACAGAGCTGTAACAGAACACCTGTGGAAATCAGTTTCTACAGAGGCATAAGATTCAATTTATTATCAAAATTAGGAGGCTGTGTAGACAGAGGACACAATTTATAGTGATCTAATCCCTGATGTTAGTGGAAAGATTGTGAAAGAAATAGATACAGGTCTTTGAAATATATTTCAATTTAGCATTTAAGGCTTATCACACTAGTGTGCATACATTTAAGAGAATCTGTTGGCTCTTCCCATTTTTTTCCTTATTAGTTCCTGCAACTGGATGGACAGAGAATGTGACTTGTGCTCCTCATCTCTTGACCAGTCATCCCAAGGCCATAAAGTCTCTTGACTGCCCTTGGAATTCTTGGTGCAACTTCAATACTGCATATCTTATAAATCAGTAACGATCTGAGACTCTGAGGGCCATATCTAGGGTAGCAGGCTCTCTCTTCATATCTTTAATCTGATCCCCAGGGAGACAGCAAGGAGGCTTCCCTAAGGAGTGGGTCCAGCCTGCACATTAGGCCTTGTGTTCCCTCTAGGAGGCTGTCTCCTATGGCAATGACACATCTTTTCTTTCCTTTATGGAAGTGGTTTCGATGTAGGATAGGATGGGTTAACCTTGGTGACACCTGCAAGCTAGATGAAGCATCATCCTCGTTGTTGCTCCATCCCACTTGCACAGCCTCCCTTCTGTTCTGCAGGGCACCTGGGAAAGGGAGGCAGTCACAGCATGGAGCGCTTCACCACAGACCGTGTGATGGACAGGGATGTTTCCCCTTAGAGATAAAGCAACGAGCTGATGGTTACTGAGGGAAACCCCAGCACTTCAGCCTCCTCCTGATGCTTACATTTTGCCCGACTCTGAGTGCTGTGACACTTCAGCACTGAGCAGTGTTTTGGTTTACACTTGTCTGGCCAGGTGAAGCGAGGTTATCGCCTTGCTTCACCTAAAAGCTCCTCTGTGCCAAACTAGGAAAGTGCAAGTTGTTTTCTGCACTAGCCTCGCAGCAAAGAAATAGTGAATAATTTGTCAAAACCACATAACTTTGCTTTTAGTGTAACTCCAATCTTCTGCAAAATGCTGAGCAATCAGGAAACCAAGCAGCCAGTGAGATATGCCTTAAGCGGTCTCTGATGGAGGGCTCTCTCTTATTCAAAATGCTGCCAATTTTTATCCTTGCTGTACTGCATCACACAGGCAATGACAAAATATCTTCTTTTTGCAAGGCTACTGTCTTTAAATTACATCTACTACACAATACACATTTTTTAGATTTATAATAGGGACAAAACAGAGAATGATACACTATACAAACAATGAAGTAAAAAGGTAGTTACATGTGTGTATGCACGCAGTCAAACTATTTTTACCAGAGTTACTTTAGGGTTTTGTATTTAACACAAGAATAAAGTTATTAGAAATTTTGGCATTTGTCTGGGTTGGATTTCATAAACAACATTAAGTATCTTTAATTGCACATATGATTACTTACTGACCCTTCTTTCATCTTCATCTATTCATCTCTTGATATCCCACATGTCAAAAACAAGGACTACCAAATAATTTCAAAATAATAAAAATATCTAATGAGAACTAATGGTTTTAATTTCAGTAAAAGAGTCACAAGGGTAATATCATGGTGTAGACTGCAATTAAAAAAAACTCTTTTTTCTGACATCTAAATAGGAATATTATTAGAAAAATACAATTTCTATAAATGTAGAGGTCTCCAACATCTACTCACAACTACCTGAAGACTCCCATCTTTCACCACCAAAATCTAAATAAATAATTGTATTTCAAATAAGATTAAATTTTTTAATTTTTTTTAAATTGACTCAGAAAATTTTGTTTCAGAACTATCCATCCTTACTCATTTCCTTTTTCAGACAATTTTTGACCTTCACCTGAAACAGAGCTCTCTGGTCAGGCCACAATTTCCATGATGGAATAAAACATTTTCCCTGGCCTCCTAATCAGGATGATTACAAGAGCTGCTGCTAGGGTACAGGGAAGAAAGAGCAGTGGAGGAAAAGTGGTTTTGATTTTTCATCTTAATTTATTCAAAAGATATGTAAGTATATGCCCCATAATACAACTGTTTGATCTCAATTATTTCTATAAATGCCTAAGAGCAAAGCAGAAAGAGGATTTTTTTAACATGTGGCTTGGTTATACCTGACACTAGTGCTACTCAAAAAAACTGTCATGAAATGAGCAGTCTAACTTTGAGAGCTATGCAACTGGAAATACACCTGACATTCAAGGATCGTGAATAATACATACACCTTCATCACTGCCAGGAGTAGAAACAAGCACATCAAAATAGTAGTTTTAAAAGGACAGGAAGTCATAATTTTGTAAGACAAAAATATTTGACTTGCATTTCACAAAATACCAGTTGTTCTGCAATTAAGCTTCGGTGACTCAGATTTTGAACTTGTTACACAGAGCCCTGCAGTGATTATATTTTTATAGTTCAGAAGATAACATTTCACTAAGCTAAAACCACGTGTACACAGTTCAGTGTTCAGTCTACAAGCTGCCCAGAGAAGCATTTGACAATGCTATTTTAGCATCTTTTATATTGTTAAGCTTTTCTCAGGTGAGGAATGTTTAAGTAGCTCCTCAGAGTCTAAATATTCCCATGTTCAATCTCAGTTATCCTATCAACAGAAGACTCCAGTAATTAAATCATCTATAGCTGTGAAAAAGGAGAATTTTGAAAACATCATGATATAGGATAGCTAACACAGTAAGAAAAACACAATTTTCAATTAAGAGTACAGTGAGAGTCTGGGAAAGATATTAAACCATTTATAATGGTGGATAAAGTTTAAGAAGAGGAAATATTAATATATCATATATAGTAATGTAAAAAATACATATAATAAATGTTACATATAGATGTATGGAAAAAACTCTGAGATATTAACATACACCTAACAGAAGTGTAAAACGTAAAGTAGGCTAAGGTAAAAGGTAGTATGGCTGCGCCAGTGTAAAATCAAATAACTGAGGCTTATGGAAACAATTTTGCCCATGGAAAAGAATAAAAGAAATTCAAGAAGAAAAGCACATTTACTCCTGAAAGCAGTGGACAAGCATAGTAAGAAGTAAGCTGGAATTGTTAATGCTGTCCAAAAGGGTAACAGAGGCAAGGTTTGGGCAAGGATTAGGGCATCAACCAGGTTCATGCCCAAAGCACATGGGAAGAGGAAGAAGTGGACTGGCCCTCTGATACTCAACTGAAACTATGGGGAAGCTCTAGCAGGCCACCAAAAGGCCGAGTAATTCTCATTAATACAGAGCAGTAAACCCTAATTAGCAGTTGATTGTGGGAGGGGAAAAAAATGTAGAGTGGGGGAGATAAACTTATGCAAGAAGCAACAGCATCTGAGGAATTAAATAATAAAATTAGAAAAATATAAAATTTATATGTATTAAAAAAAGACAGTAAGCTTTCATACACATACCCACACCGGAAAAAAGCTTTAGCCCAAAAGTATTAGAAAACAGAATGGAGAAAATGTACTTGGGATTGGGAGGAACTTTTCTTTGGATGTTTTCACTGAATTGTGTCTCTTTGTATGGGTGTCAGCAGCCAGGCACTGGCCAGGTGGGCTGCAGGGACCATGGTGAGGGAGGCCAGTGCTGCCTCCAAGGGCCCCACCACAGGGCATGGCTGAGCCCTGCAGCCAAGGAGAAGGACTCAGGAGGGAAGGACTGGAGCTGACCCTGGGAAAAGCTGCTTAAATGATTTTCCCAAAATCATGTCTGTATTGCTCATGGCAGTAATTGTTAAGGTGGTCTTTAGCCAAGGTCAGCCAATGATACTCTTTATGAGATTCTTTTTAGTCTTTAAAAACACCCTCAAATAATACAAACATACAAAGGTGAGGAGCAAAGGGGACAAAGAAGATTCCAAAGAAAAAAATAATTTTAAATTTGCTTCCTCAAAGAGAACAGAAGAAATATTTCTAGAGGATAGAAAAGGAATAGTCTGCAAACACTAAAATGAAGAGGATAGAAAAGATACTTGGGCTTGCACAAATTGCATACTCAAGCAGGACAGAATGAATGTAATGCATGACTTAAGAGCAGTATCAAGAATCAATCCAGCTATTCCAATGTGTAAATGAACACCATAAGCAGAGGCAGAAGCTCTGCTGCCTCAGACACAATGAACTGCAAGCTGAACACTCAGAAAGTTTCATGAGGTGGAGGAAAACCAACAGCAACAGGACATCATAGAATCATTATGGTTGGAAAAGACCTCCAAGGTCATCAAGTTGAACCTTCCAAGATACACTGGAAGATCCAATCTATGCACTTTAAAAAACTGATTTTCAGAGCAGCTAAACTGAGCTATTGAAGCAGGTGTAGAATTTGTGAGGACAAAAAACTATTCAAGATTTGAAAGAAAAAAGGCACACCTTTAAGTCACTTGTATAAGAAACACAATTCTGTAGGGAATCCAGCTAACCCCTAACGTACACAATTTTCTGCACTAGTAAAGTTTAAAGTATGAGCAATTAGTGCTATGCCACTCTCAAGAAGGACAAATACAGCTTACAGCTGAATAATGCCTTCTTCCTCCAGCACAAATTTCTGTCATCCAGTCTAAGAAATGAGATACTGTTAACCCAGCCAGTATTTACAAGAGCCTCCGCTATCAACCAATCTACCATAACACTCTGGACAGACAGATTTTTAGTTCAGAAGACACCACACTGAAATCTTATCTAGGCATCCTCATGACATAAACTAAGTAGTTTACTTGCCCTATTTCAATTGACTAATTAAAACTTTGATTACTCTTTTACAGATTTTTGAAAGTTATTTTTTGTGCTTTTTTGTTAGTTTGTTTTTAATTGAAATAAAAAATCTGATCAGATCTGAGAAAGGCAAGCAGGTATATTTGTAAATTAAGAGAAGGAATGGGCTACAAGGCAATTTAGATATTTCTTGTTTTCAAACCTGCATTTAAAATTACATGTGCTAGAGTCATAGCTTCTGGTACCAGAGTTTTGATTGATCCAAAGCAGAGTCTGTAGATCTCAGCCCATTACGTACTGGGGAACCTGTACGTAAATAACCCAGTGCAGAATCCTGCAAATCCTGTCTGTGACTGCAAATCCTTTTCATGTGAGCAACTTCACAACTGCAACAGCTTCCACTTGCTCTTTTTCATATTGGTATAAATGTGGTACATTACATAAATAATTGTTTGACCTACAATAACTTTCCATTCTTCACTAGGACCCCTGCATAAATCTTAACTTCAGGTTCATCTGCCTTACTGTCATGGATTTTTGTTTTTCTTTAATCTTAGAAAGTCTTAAACATAAACCATATTTAAATTAGTTTGCATCAGACGACTTCAATCCTTTGGAGTTTTTTATCATTATTTTGCCACGAGTGCCACGCAGACACACTTACTTTTTGCATTTATTTATTTAAAATCTTCTTTTGGGTATCACCACACAGCTGGTTCATGTCAATATGGCAGCAGAAGTCACCATATCCCACCGCCTGAGGTAAACCACCTGATAAACCTGGCTTCCTTCCATGCGAGACTGAAGCAATGCTTTTATGGGATCTGCTGCAGGCTGGTTATTGAAAACGGAAGTTCCTTAGTGCTTTGCATGCACAGCCCTTTATAAATAATATATAAAGGTCAAATAAGTTATTTATTGGGTCTTTCGGCCCATTTTATGTATGCTACTTTGTTTCAGTATTGAAGGTCTGATTTTCAGTTGTTGTAAATTCAAACCGACTGACATGTAAATTTACCAAGAGCTGAGAAACTGGAAAACAGTGAGAACAGTAATTATATTTTTTGGCTCAGTCAAATGCACTTGTCTGCCTATAATCACCGATTTCTCTTAAAGCTGCCTTTTTCTTTCTTCTTTTCCCCCCAGTATTTCATGTTCACACGCTGTTAGGTAATAGTCTTGTATAGGTGACTCACAGCCAAGCTGTTTCTTCAGTGATGGCCTATCTCAATTTATTCAGTTCTATAAATCAATCTAACTCATGATTTCACAGTATCTGCCCAACTCACCACGGCAAAAGAGAGCTCTTCTGTTTCCTCCAGGAGTTGCTTCATCATGTAGTTCTGATATAGCCCAACACAATGTTGACCCCTTTTCCTCATATTCCTCCCTCCCACAAAGTCATGCCTAATACTTTTTATCTCACACTTCATAGAAGACTTCTTCTTTGCTTTGTTCTGCTATTGCACCTTCACCAGCTCAGCTCACAGGCACTTTACCACACTGGCCTGACAGAAACCACACTTGTTACTTTCTGGTCTGTGGAAGAGTCATCTCTGACAGGGTCTCCCTTGCTGCTTCTCATCACAGCATCACCTCTGAGCTCTCACCAGTGTTACTTCTGAGATCTCCAGCTGCAGCAAATTGAAAGCAAACAGTCATGAAGGCATTATTCACACCTCATTTGTTACATTTCTCACAGTTATGCCCTCGCTTCCCTCTGTGGTTCAACTCCAATGGGATCACCTGCTCTGAAATATTTGGAAAAGCTTCCCTCTTCCTGCCAGGTGTCTCCTTGAGTCACTCTTCCTCCCTATAGCATCTCTCAGATAAGCATTGTAGGGCCCATAGGTACAAAGCCTACGTTCACCTACCCAGAACTGTGGCAGGAACAAGGCTAGAAGCAACCCAAACTCCAGCTGCTACTACATTCTGCATCATCACACTTCATGGGAATGGAAGTAAGAGACAGCCCATCCCCAAATGGGGCTAGGAGGCAGTGGAGCAGGGAAGCAAATCCAAAGCTCTCAAGCATTTCATACACAAAGAATGACACGGGAGCATTTCCCAGCCCAGCCCGGCCAGGAGGCCCCGCAGAGCCTCTCTGGCCTCGACAGCATCCTCAGCTCCCGTGGCTGCAGGGTTGATTTCTCCAGGGATGCCCATGAGGAGCAGCCTCGTGGTGATTCCGCACACAGCCGTGACAGGGGCTGCCTGTTGCCTACTCAAGAGCCACAGGCTGGTCATTCCTGACTTAGACAGATCAGTGTAGACAGCAATGGCTTAAATACCACAAATGTGTTAAATTTAGACTCAGACAGGAGCAAACCTGTAAACAATGAGACATTTGCCTACCATCAATCAGACTGTCTGCATATTACATCTGTTCTTGCTGTTTTATGCATTTTTTCAGATGCAGGCTATATTGTTTTCTGCATTTCTAAAGCACTCAGTAAATTCTGGAAAATGCTAGAATACTAATAGTAGCAATAATCATGGCCCTGCTCTTGTCTAAAATACTTAATGCATTAATAATTTTCCACAGAATCAACATTCTGTAATAATGAAATTGATAACTTTAGTACAAATCATTAGTAATTAAAATTTATTTGTACACTATAATTTGAATTTCTGAGAAATAACACAGTATTAATTAGTGTATACAGAACCTCTTACTGAGATATTCGTCTTTACTAAAGTCATATTTCTCTAGAATTACACAAAACACTCCAACAAGAAATTAAATTCCACAGAAATAGTGATTTTCAGCACTAGGCGTTTTTTCAACAGTGCACCAGAATTCAAAAAACAAGACTTTACCCTCTGCCTTATGAATACTAAACAGTATTCTTCATCTAAAGGTTAAACCAGAAAAAAATCAGTCTTTCTGCCCGTATTTCTATGAGAATTGCAGAGTACTTTATGCGTATTGTTCTTTTTAAGTGTAGCTAAACCTGTACTGCATGTCAGTAAACTTTATTTTAGTATATTGTTTTTCCATAAAACCATAACACTATAAATAACCTTCAAGACACAATCACATATTTTCAGTCTGTTAAAACAGGTAATTCAAAAACACTTCACCCCTACATTATCTCGTTCAGGAAATCCACAAATGCATTCCATGTCTTGAAAGAGACTATCCATACATAAACATTTTGGGAGCCTTACCTGTTCTTATAAGGCCTCCTTTCACAAGAGGGATAACAGCACAAAGCATGACTGCGGCCATTGAATTTCACTGACCCTCAATCAGAGTTCAAATGACAAAAGGAGACAATTATGAAACGGAAAGATTTCCTAACAGTTGGAGTCCATGGGCTGCATTACCCAACACCTAAATTAGGGATGAGCTAAACAGCATCAGCTCTTTTTTTTTTGGCACATATAGAGGAGGGATTCAACCAAAAGCAGTTTACACCAGGGTTTTCCTGTCCTACACTCTGTTCTCAGAGCTGAACACAGGAGGGTTCCCCACACTTTCAACATGGGCAAACAAATGTAGGCCTGACAAGCGTTTCTGCTTTCAAATATGATCAGCCTTCAAGATTGACATGATAAAGCATCTTAGTTAAAGATTATGACATCAGATATAGGATGAAAATATGTGTCTGGGGGAAAGATCCTGGCAGCATTTTGCCAAAGCATGCAAGACAAGGAAGGACATAAATTTCTGTGTTGTAATTCAGTGTGCTCCAAACACAATTTCTCAGTGCTAAGAATTGTTACAACACCAGCCAACACACAGTTTCTAGCAACTGTTTCTAGCAGTGCAGAATTAACTGTAGTGCTATGGGGAGTATCTCTGGTGTGGTAGGACCATACTAAACTTCTTTAAAGCAAGGAAAGATATGAATTCATAGCCTACAGACAGAAGCCCACAGTTATCCTGGGGAAATGCATATGAAGAAAGATAATAAAAAAATATTTTTCATTTATTGGGGGTAAACTACAAACTCTGGGTGATGATTAATTCATTTATTCATGAGAATAAAGATCTCTGGAGAGCATCACCAGTCTAGACTGACTTTCCAGGAATGTTGAATCTTATATCTGGATCTCTGCTTCACTAAAAATGGAGACAAAAAAAGTACAAATCAAAAGTACAGGGGATTGTGTCTCTTTGTGAGAGGGTATATTTGAAGGATCAAAAAAATATTGATTTGAGAAAATAAAATGTATTCTTATGTTAGCTACAAAATAATAACTACAGAGAGTATCAGGAGAGAAGACTAAAACACTGCAGACTGGCTCCACTTCCTGCCATTACCTCATTCTTAAAAAAAAAAAAAAATACAAATGCATCCTTCCCATCTAACACATTTTAGGAGACAGGAGGAGAGCAGGGTAACTATTTTGGACAGAGACTGCTATTAGCATTTCCAATACAGAGTTTATTCCAAATTTGATGCTATGCCTCTGCAGATCTCAGATCAGAATCAAGTCTTTAGGGCATTAACTGAGATAAACAAAGTATGATACGTCAAATCTAATTATGCTATAAATATCCAAATAATATCTAGATCTCTAAGGTAATTCTAAAGAGCTTCAATGACAGAGAGGCAAATATGATTAAGTTTAAAGTGCAAACAGCTTGTGAAATATGGGAAATAGCATTACATGTGAAAATATCTGTAGGGAGATATTTTCTTTTAACTAATAAGGCAGGAAATTTTTTGACACAGTAAATGATTCTTCCAGTAGCTTAAGGCATCTTAAAGAAAAAGCAAGGACACTAAATGACTACTATACATTCCAGCTGTAAAGCCATCATCAATAATACTTGTTTCATAACTACCAAGTAATAAGGAATAGTAAAAAGCAAAGCAGTAATAAAAAATAGAGGAATGCACCCCCCTCGTCCCCTTCTTATATGTTTGCATCAATTATAATAATGAAATAAACACTTAAATTGGTTCATGATTCAGTTTTATTCATGACATGCGAAAATAAAGCCTTTTTTTTCTCCCCTTTCACAATTCAATTTGCTCAACTTCTCTGAAGAGAACTTTAGCATAATGCAATGAGTTAGATGTTAGGCATGTTAGACTTGGAAATTACAGTTCTGGTTTTTTGCTTCTTTACTCTGGATTTGCTTTCTGCAGGTGAACATATCAGCATTTCATGTCTGCACATGTTTACTTCTTCTTTACCAAATGAAATAGTTGTTGGGTTTAAAACAAGATTATGCTGCTTGTATCATCTAGCTTTAGCTGTACAGGAAATCAAATTAGATGATGGCAAATTTTATCTTTACAAGCTATGAATATTTGGAATATCTTCCACAGAAACAACTCAGAAACGATTACCTAATGTCTGAAAACATAATTCCTTCCATGTAAACAATGATACATGCAAAACTAATTCAGATTCCTCATGCCTTTTTAAACACTCCTACCTAGGAAGCTGGAGTTCTTCAATTAATGCCAAAATTCATAGGAAAAATAAAATGTCAGCAGGTAATTCTGATACAATGCTTTGCCCAAGAAGGATTTGACAAAAATAAAATTGTTAAATGACAGACCTCTGGCATCCCATTTACTACTCACAGAGGCACTGATGTATGGTTAACTGCACCTAGCTACAATTTTAAGATCAGACTGAAACTGAGCTTGTAATGCATACCAAGCCTCTGTCTGACTCCACCCTCTAGTACTCCTGTGTAAGTTCAAGTCATAGAAGTCCACAGACACTTCATGGTTTTCTCAGTCAAATGACAGAAAATCCAAAACTGCTCAGTGCAGTTTTCAGGAACAAATTTACATGCTTGTACGGCACCCGGAGCTATATGCCTCAATTAAATGTTTCCTTTTGCATTATCCTAAAGCACTTCCATTAACTTTTTACCTCCTTGAGCTATGGATACTGACACTGATTCACAGAAAGTTCGGCCAGTTCCACACTCCCATTCCCTATGGGAAACATTTCAGGAGAACCTCAGGAACACCTCCTGGCATGAAATCTTACACACTGCACTTGTTAAACCTCCATCTTCACCATGCAAACACTGCATATGGAGCACCTCCATCTTACGTTCAAAATCAAAGACAGCAGCTTGGTTGCGTTCTCCCTGGTGGTGTCACTCCTCTGGCAGTGATTTAAGTTGGCTCAGTTCGTACATCAAGTGATAAAATAACAGATCCCTCATGTACATGCATGCTGGATCATGTACAGCTACTGGATCTGGACTGTACACTAGGTTGTGTACACAAACATTCTCCAGTGATCACTAGCTAGAACTTGTTTCAGCATGCAGGTGCTACTGACAGGACACACACCCAGCCACATTGGCTGAGATGGGATACAGCTTGACCAAGGTGAAAAGCCCTGAACAGTCCAGAATTGTCCCAAGCTTTCAGGTCCAAGTACAAAACTCTGTACATAGACTCAAATAATCCTAAGACCCAGCTTCTAACTTTGGGGATGTGAGCAGAGAGATGTATAGAGAAACGAAACATCAGCTTTGACAGATACAGATTTAACTACTGGGACAGTTCTGCAGCAGCCAGCATGCTGCATTCCCACAGCCTGAATTGAGGCCAATGACAGATATATTTGCAGGTCTTCCTCCAGTGCTGAAGGAATATATTTCATGGTTTAAGAAAAGTGAAGTCATGTAAGAAGAGTTAGATAAAGACAGAAACATCACCTAAAGGAAGGATTATTCTGAGCTGCAAGAGGAGACTTTTCTGAGCTGCAGAGAGATAAGGCAGTGCAATGTGCAATGACAGATATGATCTCAGATCCCAATGGACGTTGCCACAAGTCATCTTGTTAGCTATGCCCATTCTAAGGTCATTTCACGTGCCCACGGTACTAACATGAGTGGGCCCAAAGGAGATCTGGGCTTGCTGGAAGAGTCCTCTCTTGTCTTGGTACTTGGGTAACAATAGAACATTCTTCACAGAGCCTTTGAGCGTGGCTTTCAAACAGAAGAAATCTTCTACTTTCTGTTTTCTTCCTACTTCTTTGAGTTGTTGCAAAAGAAACTGGAGGCTTTGGACACACTGTACAATTCCTTTATCATTCACAGTTCCCTCACATAGCACCTCAGAAAATGCAAAGATTGAAAAAATCTCTCCAGCCCCTCCAGCAATGCACTTTTCTTCTCCCCGTTCACCTTGTAACCAGATAGCCTCACCAGACATTACTGGATAAAAACATGTCTGGTAAGTTATGGTTTTGGTCAACAACATGACATATTTAAATAGAACCACAGACGTAAACAGACAAAGAAATTACTACCCTGATCTGAAGACTTACTCTAAATTCGACCCATGGAATAGTGAAACATTATATTTGCAGGAGCAAGTGCCAGATAGAGGGCTAATTGCACAGATATATTTTGCAAGGACAGCTTTATGTAGAAAACTCTCCTGCTTACAAGACTATCTCTACTGTGGGACCAGGGAAGATTACAGGATCTTAGAGTCTGCCTCTAAGCACCAAGATATACATCCTCAAAGCAGCAACATGCAGTTATAATCCATACTATTAACTATTAAAATAAGATCTTATAGACTTAAATAAAAATATATTTTTCAAAGGGTTCATTTTTAAAACTTACATTTATTTTAGGGACAGAAATTCATCACATACTACAAAACAACATCCTAGAATTTGAGGTCACAGACACAATATTTACTTTGCAGGCAGCTGGAAGAGCTGCAAATGTTAGTACTTCAGGCCATTTTTTTCCACTTCCATGTTGGACTTCACCATGACAACAGCAAAGCAAACTAAATGGAGCCCACGAGTGCTTCCTAGACAGAATGCCCAAATGAAAAGTCTTTTTTTTTTTTTTTTAATCTTAAATCAACAGTGAAGGCATTTCAATCTAACATGCTTGACTCCACACTCAAACAAGGTAAAGGTCAAGGGAATAGGGAGGGCAGCAATCACACACGCACTGAGTTGTACAACAGCAGTAACATGGAGTTACAGGAGTTGGGTTACCAGCATAAAAAGCATCAGCAGCTAGCTCCAGCAAAAAACAGCTGCCATTGCCAAGGAATTAACAGCAATCTGAGGCTGAAATATCCCAAAAAGCAATGTTCTAGTGCAGTCTCTGGATCTATGGTGGGGCCTGCTTTGCAGTTTCTCGTCTTTGAAAGACATCAACTTACAACTGTGACTTAGCTTACAGTTAAGACAGAAAATGTTTACAGACAATTCTTAAGAAAAGATAGTCAATGATGATATTTTTCTACTGTTCCATTCACTTCTAATTATATACATGTATGTAAATTATGATGAACACCAGCTGATTTATGGTTCAGCTTTTGTTTCATTTCTGAGATGATATGCAGATCCCTAGACTCTGAAGTCATTTAAATTTATGTTTCTTCATTTTGTATAATGTTATATTCTTTGTAATTTTACTGCAGATACCATGAGTTCTTAGAAAACCATTTTCTCTGTATATACCACCAGTAATTAAAACATGTCCCAGGTTCATAGAGTTTTTTGCAGACTTGCCCCATGCCCTCATTACTTGCCCCATGCCCTGGATTTATGCATATAATTTAGTGTTCTGATATTTTGTCTCATGTTATCAGCCTTTGAATTAACCCATAAATCTTTTTCTTGTAAAATCTGTTATTCAGATCATGAACGTCTTAAGCTTCAGGAAGTTGAAAAAAATGAATGTGATTTCTTTCCAACAGAAATACCAGATGCATCTTGCCATGCTTCCACATTATGAATGAAAAGAGGCATTTAATGATCCAGGAAATTTCTCCGTAAGTATCTGCAAGCACAGTGGTTCTTTTATTTGCATTTTCCTTCATTGCATCTGAAATTTCAAAATGCCTCCATTTCTACAAGTATAAGCAATATTTACTATACAGAATTCTGTTCACAGTACTTATTTCTCATATTGTGCATTGTGAAAGAGGCCTTTAGAAGGTGAACATTTTATTCAAAATCAACATGCAATGGGTGATGAGAATAAGACTCAGAAAGCCTGCAATTTCTGCATCCTTAAAAGATATAATTCAATGTTATTTATCATTCTAAAACCCAGATTCTGGCTGCAATACAGGCATATGAAATTGAATGTGGTTTTTTTTCAGGTAGTAGCACCTGTCAATAGTACCTCAAAAAACCCTTTTCTGACAACTAAGAACAAGGTTGTGGCTCTTAAAGCACCCTGGGCAATGACTACCATGGTTTTGTATAGTCAGAAAGAAAAAAAAATTGTTTCACAAATATAAGTCCATTATTTTACAGAAATTATTGATCATACAACAGATATTAGAAATTAACTAACAGAATATCAGAAACCCCATTGAAATTTTTAAGCTTCTCAAGACACCACTGCTCATTTTTATTAACTGCAGTAAATAGCATCTATTATCTATGTGCTAGACTTATTCCACTGTACTTTTTCCTATTACTCATCATATCACCAGTATCTAAGGACATAAACATAACTGTCTGAAATTATGTTGATTTAAAATTAGCAGCAGGAACAGCATCTCTGACTGCTCTTTATTCGTAAACTATTTGTTCAGCTCCATTTTTCAACATATCTGCAAATATTAAACAGACATTTGAGCCTTTAGGACTAGATTGGAAGGGTAACACAATTATGGGTTGAAGTGAGGTTGCTTCACAAATGTGGATCCCAAATGTGCTCATCCCAACACCATACAACAAAATTGCATTTCTATTATTTGTGATCTGACAAATAGATCTGACATTACATAAATCTGACCTTACACAATGATACTGTTATTCAACATGTATTGGCAGTGAGCTATTTGGACAGCTGTTATTCAAGTTAGGATGACTATCGAACCTTACTTGTCTCAGGTAATCATATATAAAAGTGGCTAAAAGCAGATGCTCCTACCACCTTTTCATAGCAAAGGAAATCTATCTGAAGTGTCTCCACAATAGTGAATTTCCTGAATTTACTTAAACAGTTTTGTTAGCTTTCAGATGGAAAGCAAACCTTAATATTTTGAGTTTCTCCCTGCCTGCTGTGGAAGCATACCCTGAGGAGCTACCCTTTAAAGGGTCTCCAAACATTAGTGATCTACTGTTATTTAGACACCCATATTTCCAGTACTTTACACTACACCAGTCTCAGAGGATTAGCATAAAAAGGGTAATGCTTTCAATCAGCTGATAGCTGAGAAGGGACTAGCACTGCTGAATTTTCAGTTTTACTCCCAAGTCTCTATGTAAGCTGAGTCAGCAGTTGCTTTATTTTAAAGACTCTCTTTATTCACCTGCACTGCTGCAAATTGATAAGACCTATAAATTCCGGTTACCTCTTAGAGGGCTGCTTTAGAGATTAAAAGTATATACTTGCTTTGATACCACAGTGTCGCTCCCAAAAGGATTAACAGGAGTTAAGTGCGTGCATGATAAGCAGAAGATTCTCTACACCTCCCCCCTACATAAGGGAAGAGAGGAAACAGACCCCGCACAATCCTTCAGAAAAATGTAAAGGTCATGCAGGTGAGCTGCTGACTAGACCACCCTTTGCCTCCTGAAGCAAGTCTGCAGCACACGGTATGGTTCATGTTAGGAGTTCAACCCGAGCAAGACACAGAGCCATTAATTAGACGCTAAAACCCTCTCGTAGGAAAGGACCTCACTGTACATTTGCCACAACCTGGTAATACAATTTCAGCTTTCCTGGTGTGCCCAAAAATTACATTTCTTCGACACTGCAATTGCTTCTGATTTCATATCCGTATTGCATGTGTTCATAAATCAGCACAGGGTATTGAACCATACTGCTGTTTACCTAGAGCTTTTTACTTCATAGTGGATAATACAAAACAGATGTAAGACAGTGACTGGTACTACATAAATCTGGTGACCCATCGCGTGACATCTGAGAGAAAACACCAGATCAATTCACAGGCTCACTAATTCCACATAGGATACAATGTTACTTGATAGTACTTTTCTCTACTGCAGAATGATTGCTCCCTGGTTATGTAGCAGGTTCAGCTCAAGAGTGCAGGATGTTATTTTATACTTTTAGATTGTATGCACTAAAAATAAGAAAGAAAAAAAAATCTGTATAAAACAGAAAATATCTTTACTTAAGGCTATGGAATCTTAACTGAGCTCTGGAAGTGGGATTCATACTCAGGCTTTGGAATTTATAACTAATGAAGTTCAAAATGGACACTTTATTTTTGGTTTTTTATCGTAATACCTGTTACTAGTCCTCTTCTATGCCAGATACCTGTGTAGAAAGGATTATGACAAAGCTTTTGCTTTAGCAGTTGCACAAGGAGTAAGTAATTTAAAACTGAACTAACATTTTTGGTAACTTGTATATATGATGGGAAGGGATATTGCAATCATGCAAACAAGTTACTGGCACTTATGGTTCAAAAAAGCATAGGTTTTATGGCAAGCATTGTCTAAAATAACAATGAATAAAACAGTAAACAGTTCCACAACAAATGAAAATAGTAAGTGCTTTTATTCTGTAAGGGCTCTTTCCTAAATATGTTTTGAACTCTCTGAATATGGGGTACATTCTTGCAGCTGCCGACATAGGAGTATCTCCTCCTGACATACAAGTGACAGGATGTCAACCCTGCAAGGCTAGCAAGGTCCAATGAAGGACCTTTACAAACTGAAAATTTTCAAATTGTGAAGCAAGGAGACACAGTAGGAAGGACTTTTCTGAGTGGAGAATGATCACCTTCCAATGGAGGAAGCACATGGCAGGAAGTTAAGATGATCTCACAGCACCGGAATGGGAAAAGATACAGTGCACAGAAAACACTCTGGAAGAATCCTCTACAGAATCCCAGTCTCACTAGCTGATGTACCTGGTAACATGCTGTTGTTATCAAAAACTTTTTACGGGACATGCAAAATTCCCAACATGTTCACACCATTCAGAATCTCACTATTTATTCAGAGTGGGTTTTATCTATTTATCTGCCTTGTATCTTACCTGCAATTAGGGTTAGAAATTAAATTAATTCAAGAAGAGTAAGCATACAATTTCACAAACAGGTTTGTGTTGGGGTATGGATTTGAGGGATGGATGCGATACACAGACCTAAGAACCAAGAAACATCTCCAGGTCCAACAATCCTGGCACAGTCACTGCAGGTGGCACAAACTGCAGCCACAGCTTAAGAAGCCTCATAAGGACATAAGGACATTCTTGAACAATGCTACCATGCTCAGCATCAGCACATGTAAGCCATAAAGCTTCTTTGGCAATTTTTCAGCAAGTTCCCATGAATAAAACTATCCAAAACCTTCTTTTCAAGAGGCTGATGACAAAACCCAGGGTAGAACAACTACTGCAAATTGAAGCTCTCTGTCATTTTCTGCCTTTCCCTAATTCAGCATGGGCATGCAACCCCCTTCTAAGATCCTGCAGGCACTCATGAGGTGCATAAGGTGGGTAGATTAGACGTGCAAACATATCCTTGACCTTGAAACATTGCCTATTAATATTAGTGTTTACATTTACCTTTCAATTACTGAGATACTATCCAAAGGTGACTTAAGTACAAAGACAAAAAGAACAAGTGCTTTCATTTTGTTATGAGTCTATTGTTATGACATTTCTGTAAAACCCTCTTTTTTCTAGAAGTGCCAATGAGACAAATTCAGTACAGACTTATGGCAGAAGTGAATGTAACTACACTACATCTCTACTGGTGTTTTAATGTATTTCCTTACTGAGTTTGCAAAATTCAAAGCATAAAATCACATCAATGTTTCCTGTAATTTAATAGAGTGTATTACCATATAATCCATATTTAATAAATGCAGGAAAGAAAGCTTGTGGAGAGGCAGAAAGGGACACACAGAAAATGAGAATGGTGCAGCTTTTCTAACAGTACTGAAAACAATTTATGTTGAAGAATACTTATGTCTGTCATGATTTTTTTTCTACATAGGCGCTAAAGAGCAATTCCCAGTGCATCCTTCAGGAAAATGGACAGTCTCCAAGATTTCATTCTTGTGAGCATCAAGTCCTGAACTACAACACCAGAAATACCAGAAAACCCTCGAGTTCACTTCCTAGAAGCCCTAAAATAGGAAGAGAATAACAGAATATGTTGCAGATCTTTGTATAGAGTTTACATATCCATGATCCTGACAGAACTGCACTGTTCAACTTTTGTTTGTGGATTCAGGCAGGCCTCTTCTGTGTGATTTTATTACTCTGGTTCTGCCTTTCTCTCTTAGAAATGAAAGAAATTGCTAGAATTCTAATCATGTACTAAATAAACAACATTTACAAGAAATTTCTGGATGCAAACTGTAAAGGAATACACTTACACATGAGTGGGATATAAAGGCCAACACCTCAAAATTCATAGATTCAAGCCTGATTAAGAGAGCTGCCTTCAGGCCTCTCCATCAGTTAATTTCAGTGGGAATAATAAGACATTTTCACATCTCTCAAGCACTTAAGTACTTGGTATTAGACACCTCTAGTAGAAAATTCGAGGCTAAAATATTTTTATGTTTTCTTCCTTTCTTGGATCACCATGATTCATCCATAAATATTGTAGAGTTTGGTACCATTACTACCTTATCAACACCTGCTCATATGAGCACTTCTGATTCTTTCTGGGAGGGAGGGGACTTCTACTTTCTGCACCGATTATCTCCTGTCCCTTGGACAGGGACTGACTTCTTATGCTGCTGTAGTGCCTAGCACAGCTTTATTTTAGCTGTTAATGCCTTCAAATTATAACCAGACAATACTAATATACAGTACACATGGCGACCCCAATCTGTGACTTCTTGAAATTAAATACTTCCATTAGAATGCCTTTTAGTAGAGAACAATGGAACTAGACAATCAGAGTGTGGCACATTACTAATATGACACCTGGCAGTCTAAATCTTCATCGAATACTCACATAGGCAGCTCTCAGCTATCTGCTTTTCTGTACACTTCACATTCTANTTTGATAAGGACTTAATAAACTGCCTTGAGAACACCAACAAACGATTCCAGACTACTCCTTCAACAGCACGGGCCGGAAACCTGGACTTTTCTACATATTGCGGGGTCTCCTGGGGTTAAGGAGATCCCAGCATTTGTGGCGTCCCAGGCTGGGCAGGAAGACCACCACAATTAACGTCCCAGACTGGGCAAAGACCACCACATCAACATTCAATATTTTTACTTGGAATCAACACTTACCATTACACTTCTGTTTGATTGAAAAGTTAAATGCCTGAAAAATGTTATGCTTTCAAAAGAAAATTTATGCATGAATAATATTTGGGAACTCATACACTGATTCAGGTATAAAATTATCCACCAGGTCCGCTCAAAATAGATGACAAATGGGCACAAAAAAACCACTTGTTGAACTGCTGTAAGTTCTCCAAGAAAGTCATAAATCTATGTGATGGCTTCAGTACCTTAGTGTCCAAAGAGGAAAATACACAAGGCAGCCAGATTATGGAGAAGTCTCCTTACATACATTACCTTTTTTTTTTTTTTTAGGAAAATTTACCCACTGTGCCCATGCTACCAAACTCCAAAGCACCTCCAAACCAAGGACTACCAGGCATTGCCTCAGCCATACTGACAAACAGGGTACAAAAAAACCCAGAAATTTCAGTATAAAAGGTATAGTCCTAGTTTGAATTAATCCTTTAACTCCCAAGAATCTATTTGGATCTAGCAAAAGAAAAGGAAAATGCCAATAAACAAAAACAAAGCATTGGTTTCCCCATGCCAACCAAGTCTCTACAGCACAGTCTTTTCTGCTGCATATAGAATGTTGATGGCATGCAGCTAGTATTGCAATAACTAATCATCCTAGAAATTATTATCTAACAATTTGAACCACACGAACTCATTCTACCAGAGCCAGCTCATATTCTTTTCATCAAAACAGAAAGAACCCTGCTCCCATTGTAGTCCCTGACACTCCCCTGCATTGCACTTCCTACAGGCAGTCACATTTGGCAAAACACCTCTCCAAAATGATATCAGAAAGAGCTGTGTAGCACTGATGTGGCTCTGAGTATGCTCTATAGCCACCTTGTACAAAGTAGGGCAGAAGCTCGTCCTTCATGTCTCTGTTCAGCAATGAGAAGCAGTACAGCATGATGAGGATCTGAGGTGACAAGCCAAGACGGCACATCAAGACATTTTAGGTCTTCAGCTGGGAAAGTACATTTCTGGCTCGCACTGCAGCCAGACAGCCCACCCTGGCAAGGCTCAGGGCTGGTGCCTGCAGCCATGTTATAAGTGGCTCCTACGAGGAAACCTGGGAGCACCCCAGGTGTTTAAAAGATTTCATAATGCGTCTAACTGCTGAGTGAGCCACTGCTGATGAAGAAATGTAAAGCCGAAATACTGAGTTCTTGCTTAGCAGCATTTCATCAGAGACCATTTCACATGGCTTTTAACTAGATTCAATCAAATCAATACTGGACACAAAGGTCATCTATTCTGTAACCTTCCTCCAAAACTACAGTCTAGTCTAACTTTTATAATAAATTCTTACAAGGAGATAATACTCCATTTTTAGTATTATAAAGAGAGTTTCTGTTGGCTTCCTAACACTAAATAATACATCACATCTATTCAAAGTACAGAAGAGCACAAAAGACACTGAAAAGCCAAGGCATATAGTTGAATAGCATGCCCAGGTACGTAAGATTATCTTTCTAGAGAGAATATATGATAGAAATTTCAAAAAGCAATGCAAATTTAATAATAACTTGGTTTTACACAACTCAAGGGCATTTTCTATGATAATGATTTTTTAGTTTTTGTTTTTTTTTTATTGCAAATATGTTTGTCTTTCTTTGGCATACGAAAATATTCATCCTGATACTCAGAAAACTGTCAGTTAAATAATGTAGCTGTGATGTCTTAATGCACTTCTCACTCCTATTTTTGCAAAATTTTTTGGAAGAAAGTTTTGCTTTGCTCAGTGGAGAAACAATAATTTAATGTCTCTTCTGCCTTTAAAATGGTATTTTAAAATAGGCTAAAGTCAAAATTTCAATTACTCATCTCCAATGGATGAAAATAAAGGTATAAACATTTCTTAATCCAAAGTAAAAAATGAACAGTTTTATTTGAAGAGTTCAATTTTGCTCATTTTTTTTAAACAATGTACAGAAATATTCTCATGCATTTTTCTGCCAAGTCTATTGTAAAAAATAATGTATCTGGAAAAGTATTTCCCTTTCCTAGAAACTCATAGTACAAAAAATACCCCTCTTACTATGATTGGCACATATAAACATATGTATTATGCTACCTTAAAACTCTATCTCAAAGCTAATTATATAAATGCACTTTTTTTTTTTTTTTAATTTGAAACACACATACAGTTCTTACTCCAATTCAGCAGCAACACTAGAACCCTTTCTATAGTCCTAAATTGTCCTAAGGTCCTAAAAACTCCTAAAAACAGATCACATTTTGACTTCCATCTGGTTTAAACAGTACTTGTACTAATAAAAATAATTTTCAAGTGAGACAGAGAACATATGTCGTCATTCAAGAATATTCTATACGTCTTAAATGTAAGGACTGAAAATTACATCCTCTTACGCAAAAGTGTAAAAATACATTTCCGTGGATTATCCTAAGTGAAGAAACTCCACTGTTCAGACATTTGGAAACCTCAAGGTTGCTGAGAGTTTATTTTACCTTCAAAAAGAGGTCTCTTCCAGTTAAGGCAAGCGCTAGGACATTTGAAGTAATATAACATTTAATATTAATTATAATATTAATGGTTATGAATCTGTCGATTAATTATTTGAACATTGCCTGAAAAAAAACATGACTGACATTTCAGTATTATTACCCAGCTATAACAATGTTTTATGAGACTAAATTTGGCAGTGCAATCTTAAGTACATACTAAGTGAGGAAACGTTGTCAAGCAGTTCCACCCTGAAACTGAAAAAATGTTGTTAAAGTTTATGTTAGTGAGACTTTGTTTCAGCACATTAAGAGAAACAAGAAATTTGGGTGGTTTTTTTGTTCTTTTTTTTTTTTTTTTTAATTCTGGCAGTTAAGCTATTATTTTATTCACTTTAGAGGATTTTATGCTTTTTAAGTCCCTGATCAATTTTAATTTTGAGGTATGACTTCTCTTCAGCAGTGAATTCCTGCTGTTATTCAGTGGCAACACCACACTCACTGTCAGCTCCGATGGTAACACTGCTGTGTTTTTACCTCGTGGTGTAAATCTAACCCAACATCTTGATATAACAGATTCCTTTTAAAAAGTCCATAAGGTCTGAGCCCGAGCTAGTAGCACTTGGATAACCTGAATAACCTGAATTTCCACATCCATCATCCCATCCCAAGCTGGTCTCACTATTCCTGGTACTAGAGAGCTATTGTTAGTCACAGTCCTCTCGTAAAAGTGACACAACTGGACATTCTGAATTACTGCCTAGAGCTACTTATACTGCCCTCATTTAAGAACTGTATGTAAGCTTTTCCTATTTCTATGGCAAGAACAAGTGGTAATAGCATTTGGCAGTATATTTACTTGATAGCTGTTTGCAGCTATGCTAGTCATCTCTGCAGAGAAGAGACATGTACCATGGGCCTATGCTTAATTTTTTACAAAAGGAAAGAGTATGCATTTGCAGTGCTGTAAATATTGACTGCCTATTCGTGATCACTTTACGTAAATGGTATTTTCTGGCTGTAAGCTTCCCCTCTGATTGTTCTACCTCTTCATTAATTTGCAGTACAAAGAAGACTGAGTAATGTTTAATTGCTGCTTGAATCTCAGGGAAATCTGGTGAAGCTCCAGTGTCATTTTTTATTTAAATATATAGTATCTTGTCAGTCAACCTGGAACAGTACAGACAATTAATGTTATAGTATACAGACATTGTGATATATATTTTAAAGGTTTAAATTATAATTTCTAGTCAATAGAGCACAAAGAGATGCAATCTTTAATAGCGTATGACAACCACCTTCTAGAAAGGCCCCATATGAGTTATAGGGTAATTCTCTTAATTTCCAGTCGTGCTTAGCACTTACTCCAGTACACTGACAGGAGCCACTGTCACTGCACCCACAAGGTTCATTGCCGTGAACCTGGGCTGTGCTGCCAGGGACAAAGGCAGACTTGTGACTCCACTGTGTCTCCTTCCCCTGCCTCTTCTGCAAGCAGGGCATGATAGCTTGGCAAAGGGATTTACCAGTTATGATATTTTCAGTTCAGCCCTGCCTTTCCTAGATTCATTTTTTTCCTCTGAGTTATACTCAATTTGAAATTCTTCCTGTACATCTCTAACTCTCCTCATCTAATCAATATGATTAAGTATGCCCCTCCTGGCTTAATTCAGAGTGTGCTGATGGGCACTCGTCCTAGTACATGAGAATCTATTATTTGATTTGTCAGGCATGACAAATCCTCAGTGTACAACCATTGTGACTCTAACAAAACATCAGGTAAAGCTTTGTAATTCCTATTCTACAAAATTCATGAAGCTTAATGGTAAACTCCATGAAACTCAGCATGTGGGATAGTAGAGTACTCTGGAATTTGGGAAGAGTGAGCAAACACAAATTTCAGTGGTCCAGCTGAGGGATTCATTTAGCACAGATAACTCAGTGTGCAGCTGCAGTGTGAGCTGCGGGTTGGGCTCTGGATGTAGAGAAATGATGGGAGTCCCAGGCAAAAGGCTGAGAACTGGTGCTGCCCCTTTGCACAGCAGAGACCTTTGGGGCCAGCCAAAGAGCAGGCACTCAGAGACACTGCAGGAGCCCAGGAGCCAGCAGGAGGAGCCCAGACTGTGGCACACTTAGACTGCAAGGGTGTAAAAGCTCAGGCTTGTTCAGGGTCCCTCCTTGGAGGCACCCAGCTCAAGCTGGTTTTGTGTTCTGCACCTTGACTAAATTACTTAAAGGATTCAGATGTGTGAGACTCTACTATGGAAAATCTAGGGTTGAGCCAGTAAGGAAACCTTGTCTGACTTTGTGACCCTTGCTGCAAAGGGGCTTCAGCCCCAGCAGTGAAAAGTCTTGAATGGTGGGAGTGTGACTTCCAGAGTGCTCCATGAATGGTCAGACAGGAAAATTTCCTTAACTGTCCAAAAGATATGTCTATGTTTATCAGTCAGTAAAATAAAAATACAAGATACTACAGTTTGAGTTAATATTTCACTTAATATTTCTTTTAAAGCAATGCTTAAAAGAACAACTGAACTTTTAATTAAAGAGATCACTTGTTCAGATTATTTTCAAAATATTTATATAGTTAAATGACATATTACAGTCCCACAGGAAAAAAAAAAAAAATTCCTGTTAAACTAGGAATTGTTTAAAAAGCAAAATATATTTGCATTATTTTTCTACTGTGAAAAAGTAAGGTTTACAAACTTATTTCATGACCCTGAGCTGCTTTATGCTCATGAATACTTCTTGTAAAACAGCAGGACTGCCAACTCAATGAGCTGCTACAAGCACAAGTGGTTACTAGGGCAGGGTCATGGTAACAGGTATGCTAAATTTCCCACCAGGAAAGCCTTGAGGTTATACTTGGTCAAAAGCCAGTGTTCCAGAGAGAAAAACCTCCACTACTCTTTGTAGCTATCTTAATTTTAGCCAGGAGCCTTCACTTCCCACAGGCTCCCTCGCCCTGGCCTCTCTACAAGATGGGGAGGTTGAGGATAAAATTCTTTAATCTTCATTCACAGTTCTGGAAAGGAAAATAAGTTAATGGGGGGTAATGTGTATCTCAAGGGGAGAAACCATTCAGATTAATGGGGCTATTTTGTTCACTCTTCTGTTCTATCTTTGCAGTCAGCTTCAAATCGTGCATTATTTCCTCCAGTGCCCACAACTGGACCTACAGTCCCATAGCACTCCATGCTAGTCCTACAGAACTTACATGGCAGCCAGCAAATGGTTTAAAGTCAGAGAAATCTCATGCCTGGTTAGTTTGGTTGGTGTAAACATTCCCAAAAAATGTTAGTCTTTGCAACCAAAAACAAAAGGAGCACAACTTTCACGCAGCCTTTTTTAACTTTAATATCTTATTTTCCTGAGGTACTTACAGTTACTTCACCAGAGGTGTCAAACTTGCATCAGAACCAACAGCTAGGCTTAGGGTAAGTCAAACATACACACATGCATGCCTGCATCTCTGCATCTGTAGGCACACATACACACACACACACACACACACACATATACATATATATAT
>VXBU01016449.1:423572-451336 GCA_013400315.1 Bombycilla garrulus | reverse complement strand
ATATATATATATATATGCACATGTTGCTGTAATTTATAAGGAATTTTTTAAGAGGAAAATAGGTAAAAATAAATAGGAAAATAGGTAAACAGAAGCAAACCACATATATTCTACAAAATCTAATATAAAAACAAACAAAAAAAGAAACAAAATTAAGTCTCTTGCATTTCGCTGCTCTAAAATTCACATACTCACTTTGTAAAAGCCTTTAGTACATAGATGTACTAAAATGACATTACTTTTCCAAACAAAGGTGCACCACAAAGGGCAATAATTCAGCTGATCCCCAATACATGGAGAGGGACTTTTTCTGGAAGATCCTCTGCCAAACTGGTGAAAAACATCACCCAGTCTGGCTGGTCTAGCTGCTTTTTCACCTATTGTACGTACAAATGATCAAGCAAATTCTCATTGAAATCAAAATGAGCAGAAGAATTACAAAAACAGAAGACTTAAAAAAATAATTACTTACCTTCGTCCACTATTTTCACAACTTTACAGGATTCAGAATACAGTTTAAGGGCTAACTATTAGCTTAAAGAAAGCCAAAACATTCTGAAAGACTACTTTAAACATGAGGATTAGAATCACATTTGCTTTTCTTCCCGTTGAAAGCAAGCCTTGAGCTTCCTCATACATCTGTGTAACCTGAACATAAACACTTCTGAGGCAGTCTGGTAGACCAAGCAACCTTTAGCATTTTCAGTGAAACAAAACAAATCACTTTGCACTGTACCACACTTGGAAGACTGTTTGTCTTCCGAGCACTTTTTCTTGACTTTCTGAGTCATCTGGGTGACATGCAGACCACAGACCAGTTTTTTTCCTCAAATTAGCTGGTCAGCTGAAATGGATTGATGATTTCGTGCTCTGATAATAACTAGGTGTTCCTCATTCTAAACATATATTATTCAATAGCAATGGAAAACATCCTTTATACTGTGATTCTCATCCATCTATAATTTAAAAATTGAGAGAGAGAAACTTTTTTCCACAGTAGCATGGTTTATGAAATATTTTGCAATCTCTTTTGATGTCTTTGGAAGTGTCTCTGAGTATCTTTGCTCCAAGGACCAAAGAATCCTTGACTGAACTCAGCATCAGTTGCTATTTTCCTTCCACACTCTGCTTCCAGCCATCAACTCATCTCCTTTCTACTACCCCTGTACACACACCTGCAAGTCTGAAGAAGCAGAAAAAAATCATCTCAACAGTCACACAACTGCACCAAGAGATTGTGTTTGTGTTGGGTGGCAAGTATCTGCCTTTGTCCAGCGCATGACTGTGTTGTGGGTTTCAGCAATGCCCACATGTCAGTAATGCCAAACTGGAGCAACGTGCTATTGTTATTTGAATCCTTGGGCCTCTCACAACTCCCCATGAAGATCTCCTCACTTGAATGAGCACCTATGTGTTTCTGAGATTAAATTTTATTCCATCATACCTTATTTTCTCTCTTGCTATGAAACTGATCCTAATTTCAAAACATGTGAAGAGTTAATCTGCAGTCTAAAGTATACAAAAATTGATTTTATCGTAAGTATTGTCGCCCATAATCACCAAACAGGAAGCAAAATATAAGGTCTGTTAGCATATGGTAGAAAAAAAGCCAGAAAACGGTTGGTTGACTATTAGTTCTGAGGTAAGAGTGGATGTCAAAACCTAAAAAAAAATATTTCCCTTTTTAAGTAAAGTGTTCATTACCTTTAACTGAGCATGACTGTTCAATGCTTTAAAAAGCATTTATCTGTTCACCCATTCTGCAATTTAAATGGAAATATTTTTACAGGTCAGATAGTCTGGTTTTGTGACTTTAAAGACAGGAACAATAATTTCTTGAAGCTTTCTACATTCTTCTCGAAAAAGCATTAATTCCTTAAAAACCAAGGAAAACATCACTTGTCTAGGTCCAGCAGGGAAGTCCCACTTCTTTTCTGTTCCCTAAAGTAAAGTTGCTAGAACATTAGATCCGCAAGCAGCACCCTAAACTGCATTTCTTTGTTCTAATTCTGGTATGTACTATCAACTAATAATGCACATCCCTGTTCATTAGTGCTCTGCAGTAGGGTCACATTGGAAAGACCTTTTCATTACTCATGCACTGCTTGTCAGCACACAGACTGGAGCAAGATTACTAATACATCTGTCTAATTTTTACTGCGAATATTGATGTTAAATCAGTCTCATTCACTGTCTGTACAACCAGAAGCCTGTAAAATGGGGAAAAAAAAAAAAAAAGAAAAAAAAATCTTGTTCTTCCTATGAAACATCCTAGGTGGAAATGAGGAGAAGATGACTGTACCCTCTGTGTGCTGCATTTGCAGTCTTCAATAGTTATCCAATGCCTTTATTTCAGAGATTACCACATATAATGCTGAAAATTAAAATTCCACAAAGAGACGTGGGAGAAGATGACTGTACCCTCTGATTAAGGAAAGAAAGGAGAAAAAACCCACATATCCTAGTAGATTTTCTGATACCATTCACAATACATTAATTTCATCAATCCTCTCCCCAACATATATTTTAGTTAGCATTAATTTTTTCAATGGCTCTTACAAAAAAAAATTCTGTTAAAAATTTATTAGGTCAACATTTAGCAGTGAATATGGACACTTTTGGTGATTGTAGTTGCTTTCTACTGCTTCAAAATAAACCAACGAAAGGACCCCGATATTCAAGCAACTTTTTCTCACCTATCATGGGTATCTTTCTAATTAGGCAGTGTGATAAAATACATAGAGGAAAAAAAATAAAGGGAAAATAAAATCTAAATAATCTAGTTACACTGATTTGTCATAAGGATTATTTCTTGTTCTCTGTTACACGGTGTAAAGAGCTGAGAGTATGGCAAGCAAATTAATTTCTGCTCTTTCTCAAAGGACAGAGTTCTAGTAACTCTCATAGAGAACAGCTACCTGTAACATCACAGAATTACATTTCTACATCTCAACTCTGTCTCTGCTTGCTGTGTTTCACTGTCTTTCTTCACTGACATGACATAAAAAAAGTGCCCATTTATTAAATCATTTGCAATTTTTGATCATTAATACAGGCATTGTAATGTCCTTTAAAATTGTTCTGCGCTTACTTATCATAAAAGTACAATTTCCAAAATGAAGTCTTCAAACACTTGCTATGTTTAAAAAAATTTAGTTCAGTGGTTTCAGGAAAAGAAGACACAGATATTACAGACAATTTTCCTGTCATTTTGATCTTTTTAATCAAATTCAACCTCTTTAAAGGACTTTGACAAATCCAGTGTCCTCAAGAGCTACTTGTTCCGCTTGGATTTTGATTCACCAAGCAGTCACAAGAATCTTAAGGGGACAGCCAGTACTGTAGCAACTTCAGAGCTGCTTAAAGGGACTATTTATTGACAGTTAACTGTTTATTTTGGGAATCCAGTGTGACTCAGTTTTGTAGTACTACTGCCTGTGATTCTTCATGCAACGTACCAATGGCATACATGATCTTTTATTATTTGCAAGACTAGAGCACACCAGTGAGTACTACAGTACAAATTACTGTCATCTGAGGCTTCTAAAATAAATGTATTTTCCAAAGATGCAGGAGGAAAACTGTCTGAATAACTTTTTTTTTCAGTTAGGCTGAAATTCTGAAAATTAAATCAACATCTTATGTGGATGGGAATTTTTTTCCTTGACGTAAAACAGTCAAGAACATACCTGAAAGCAAAAAAAAAAAAAATAAATTATGTGATTTCATTGTTTTACACTGAATTCAAAGTAGTTTTCAAAACTAAAATGTCAAATATTAAACCTAGAAATTGGTATTTAGGTATGTGAAGCAGATGAGAGAGACAGGGAAAGAACATGCTGTCAGACATACAAAATCTAAAACGATTAATGAAATGTATCAATAGCAACAGATCTGCATGTTTGGCTAAATGCTTTTTTGGAGGAAACATTTTGTCTGGTTTAATCATAGTTTGATGCAGCTTTCCACATAAACTCCAAAAAAGCAACTGCCAGTAGCCTTCATTTCATTATTTAAACCAGGAAAGATGCTGTAGGTGATGGGTATGATGTGTCTCCAGTTCCCATACCAGGGTGTTGAGAATTTCAGAAGGATACACAAATTCGGAAAGGGATTAGGCAAATTCCTGAAGGATAGATACACTGATTGAATAAGTCACCATGGCATGGACAAGCACATTGGCTCCAGAAAACTCTACACCCTGGCAGAAATGGCACAGGTCACAGTGCAACTATTCTCATGTTCCAGTGCCCTGAAATTGCTTTTTTTTACTCTCCTATTTGTCTCATGGCAGTAAATCTTTTCCATCTGCTTTTTACTCTCTTTTATTATCTTGACTGAAAGAGCCCACATTAACAACAAGACTGCTTCACAAGTCTCCAACTTTGGGTATGGAGAATACTTTTCAAAATAAAACCCAAACTACTGAAAACAAAAATTTGATAAAAGAGTTAAGAGCCAATGGTAATTCAGATAAGTATCAATGAATATCACTCTAATTAACTTTGTGTAAAGCCATTTTTGTTTAAAAAAAAACCAAAACAGTCTGACAAAGAGGAATCTAACATCAAATGCCAACAGTGTTATGTCTTGCTTTTTTTGTATTGTTGGGGCTTTAAAAAAAAGAAGAAAAGTTAGCTGCTTCTTCCATCCTGCAATTCAGGCAGAATTTTAGTATTCCAGGTCTGTGAGTGTAGTTCTGGTGGCAAATAATTTGAATTATGTTTCAGGGGTTGCAAGGCACGAGACACTCCTAAGAATTCTGTGTCACTGAAAAGTAATAAAATAGAGAGGAAATTGGGCTGACACAATTTCGGAACTACAGAAATGCAGCTGACAGACCTCGGCTCTTATCAGTCTTTGACAGGTGCATTTAGGTATTCTTGGGTTATAGCTCTAGGACCTATTAACCTCTACTGAGCCCAGATTTTGCCTTGTACAGTCAAGATCATGCAGAAATACTTGGGGCATATAATTTAATAGAAACCTCCAGAAAGCACATAGTTTCTCACATCCCAAATTTTTCTGCCACCCTCAAAAATGTCCTCACAGAATAAAGTAAAATTTTGCTTTATCTCCTAAGCATAAAAAAGCGGACATTGCATGCCAGGATGGCAACAGAACTGCTGTATAACGTATCTCCCTATCGGTTGTTTCCTTTGCAGGCTGCTTCTCTTTCAGGGCTCCCAGACAATCACAGTATGTAACTGTAGACTTGGCAACATCTACATTAATGGCAATTTTACTGCAAAAGGTAACAAGAGATAGAACCATGGATTTTATTTTTTTTACCTCTTATATTCTTGACCTCAAAAAGTCCAGTTTTCAGCTGCCAGCTGTGAAAATATCTTTTCCAGCATCATCACTGTTTTAAACAAGCTCAGGATATGAAAAAAATTACAGTAATGGATGGGAATGTAGCAAAGATGCAGCACTAACATTCAGAGATGAGACACCAAGGCTTTTTCTCTCCAAAGTTTTGAATACGTAGGGTTTGGCCAAGACAAGGTTTTGGCCAAGATGCAGTGGAGGGAAGTTTGTAAAAGTATTGGAAAGAGGAATAACTACTCTACCTGAAAGCAGCTGCCATGAGTTCTGAGGCTGGCTTCCTTATTTTAATATTCAATGCATATTTTTGATTTCTTGCATGGTACCCCAGAGTACAACAAAGTTGCTTTGGCCTCTATGAAGAAAAGTACCTCACCTGAAAGAAACTGAGCAAAACTACATAGAATCATAAAATCACAGATTTTTTTATGTTGGACAAGACCTTTAAGATCAGTAAGTTCAACTATTAATCATTTTGTCTTGAAAAAAAAAATGTGCCAAACATCCAAACAAAGAGAAAAAACCATCAGTGCTCTTAAGGCAATTGGCTCTACACTAGCAATTTAATGATGTCCCTAAATCTGCAGCAAATGTCTTTAGGTAATCTTACACTTTTTAGAAAGGTGAGTTTTACATAGAGATATCAGGTAAATAAATGAGTCCACTAGTTCTGGGATGTAAGACTCCTACCCCTATCTGGGAGGGGGACACCCATCTTGTCCACTATCTAGCACATCAGCAAGTCTGTGGAAATTGCCTTGGCATATGCAGAGTGCAAAACAAAGGTTTGGGGAGGTGAGGATATGCAGGTATTATCTGCCATTTGGGGAGGGTCACATGTCCCAGTGTGTCAGTTCTTTTCACCAGTTCCTGGAATAGACAGAACACTGTCACTGCACCGTCCTGCCATGTGGTGCTATCACACCAGTCCTCTGATGCTAATGGACAATGCCAAACCACGGTCTTGCTCCACGACAGTGCTCTGAGGGACTCGGTGTTACCAGCCCAAGCTGACAGTGAGAACAGGACCTCCCCAGGCTCTACAAAATTAGAACTTGAAGATCTGCAGTGGACACAGTGGAGTAACTCAGTCCCACCCTGCTTGCTAGGGTGTCTCACGTCTGCACTTTATTACCTACCAAGGGTAATAGGCCGTTAGCTAAGGAGAACAGAGCTATTAATGGATTCTGTTACAATATAATGCTTCGTTAACAGAGCTCTCAAAGAAATCAACAACTTCAAAACTCCCATAATCAATCCGATTTAATCTGATATATGCTCTGTCAAATTGCATTTCAAAAGGCTTTTATAATACTGAAACTCAGTTATCTAATAACAGCATTAGCAATGTTAATTTTCTAATCAGAACGCAAAATCATTAATTAACCATGCTTTCTTTAACTAAAAGAAGCTGTGGTTCCTAATCAGTAACCCTACAAATCCTTTGATGTTTATGTATAGAAAGGGTACATTCTCCTCTGAAAATACCTATGAGGCTTTCATTAGTGCTGGTGTTTGCATGGAACACAAAATTGCTTCCCTGGTTCTGAGCCTCTCCCACCCTTCCATCTCGTGCCATTACCTACAGCCACAAGAGGCTGATACTCAGTGGCATGAGTGGCACTCCATGTGGTTCTCACTTCTGAGAAGCAGCACTCAGTTGTCCAAAGACACCTCAGGTCAGTCCCAGCAGTCCAAAGATGTTGGTTTGCCATCATGTCTAGCCCGTCCTTACACTAGCACAGTGGTACACAGAAGAGCCTATAATTGTAATAGGACTGGGAACATGCCCCAGAGTAAGAATGGCAATTTTGCCTCAGGTAAAGGATCCACTATTGTCCAGAAGTCAGTAATTCCCCAGAATATTCTCCCAGCAGTCAACTATCTGCATTTACAACTCCTCATTACAGCTTCTGAGTGGTTTGGACTCATGGATCTCTGCCAGTGCACAGCTAATTTAAACTTGAATCCATGCAAACTCTCTGCATCCCCATTTTTCTTCAGGAAAAGGTGCCATAGGACTACCACTTGTCATGCAAAACCACGTCTGCTTGTTGTTTCATTATTTGTTCATTTGTTTTGAATCTGCTGCTTAAAACCTTTGTTGAGGAAATGCAGAAAAAAATATATGAAATAAATAACTTTAATTTACACCGTTATTACTTAAACTCCGAAAGTTCATTCCTCTCTCTGAAAACAAGTGTTTCCATACTTCAATTGTTATTAAAAAGTCAGCACAGACATAAATCTTCCTTTAAAACAGTCCAACAATAAACAGAAGAATATTTTCAGATTTGTTTTTCAGGCAAACATTATTGTGTGAGAAGCTTACACTACATATTTAATATATTATTAAAACAAAAGTTAAAAACAGAATACTAAAACAATAGTTCAGCAACTGTTCTTGACATTTACAACCAGGAAATTAATTTTCCTGGGAGACACTGAGCTCCATGCTCCAGGAATATACCCTTTAAATTTGATGATAAACCAACCAGCAATTGTATATACCACTAAAATTAAATGACAGCTTTAATGTTTCTAGGGAAAATAAAACATAGTGCTAAGGCTATAAACTTGTGCATGACAACACTATAAGATAAAAAACAAGAAAGTATGCACAATTCTTAATTTATTTTCATAATACTAGATTGCCATGTAATAGCTTATTTGCTCTTTAAAAAAAATCCTATTTTTCCGACAGAGCATCTACAGAGAACGAAGACAACCATTAAACACACCCATCATGAAGTTTCTTACACCTACATCTAAATAAGTAAAAGGCTCTCAGACTGCACTCTGTCTGTCAAGTCAAGAAGCTAGTGAAGGAATTTAGTCCCTTCCAAGCCTTCTGGCACCTGCTTCCTTAGCCTCAAGGAAAGATTTCACTTTTTTTTCCCCATTTGTAAAATATTTGTGCTTTGGCCGCAAGAACAATGAAATGTCCTGAATGCCTTGTTCAGCCAAGCATGTCAAATTACATATGCCTAACTTTAGGCATACACAAATTGCAATGACTTTGACATAATAGGTTTTCTTGAAAAACCACAAAAGAAACTTTTTCTGAGATGAGCCTTGAAGAAGATCTGTAACTTGTGTTTTAAAGTGGAATTGCACTGCACTCTGTGGATGGATCATAAAGTAATTATTATTTTCACTTGTAGCTTGGATACAAGTAACTTGTAACTGATAGGGTCTAATGTCTCTCTGAAGTGTAAAAGTGCACACTTAAATTCTCAGATATGGAGAATAGGACAATGCCTGACATGATTATGCCATTGATTTCCTTCTCTTAAACTCCTTCATGTATTTTCAGTCTTTAAATAGCAGGTCACTGTTGATGAGAACACCTAGATAAAATGAAATTTCTGTGTTTGGCCCATACATAAAAAAAAACCATTGGAGACTGGACCTCAAATTATTGTATGGTACTTCCCTAGGAGATGCTATTGCACACACACCAATGGCAAATTTGCTTCTGTCCTGGAAATGATAAAAGAAGTTGGTTTTTTCTGATTTTACTTATTTTACAACCAAAAATGGAACCAGAAGTTGATAGTTAAAGTCACTTTACTACTGACTCTGTAAATGGGTGCAACTATTTATGTGCTTCAGCAGAAGCCCTACTGACCTTTCTTTCCAGACAAAATAAACTGCCTTTGACATTTGGTGATTCAATTGGGAGAAAAATTCAGCCCTATTTTTCAGAAAAGTGAGAACAACATCTCCTATTAGCTTTCTGGCTGATGGAACAGCATGTGTCGTCAGCACATCACTCCTAGAAATAAGACACCAAATGCCTGATAAGCTGAAAATGAAACAATCATAGACTGGGTGGAACTGGAAGGAGCCTGAAAGACTGTCTCATTCCAATCCTGCCATGGGTAGGGACACCTTCCACTAGACCAGGTTGCTCAGAGCCCCATCCAACCTGGCCTTGGACACTGCCAGGAATGAGGCATCCACAGCTTCTCTGGGTAGCTTGTGTCTGTGCCTCACCACCTTCACAGGAAACAATGCCTTCCTAATATCTACTCTAAATCTTAGCTTAGCTTCCAGGAGGACCTGCTCCATGATTTTGCTTGCCACCAAGGTGAGACTCACCCGCCTCTAGATCCCCATGTCTTCCTTTTTTCTCCCTTTTTAAAAATGGAAGTTATGTTTCCCTTTTTCCAGTCAGTGGGAACTTCACCTGCCTGCCATGACTTCTTAATTACGCTTCTGAATATCATTTATAAGCAGGTGCTTTCATAGTAGGCAATGGAGTATCTGGCATTTTTTGACTTTTAAAAATTACAAGTGATTTTTTTCATTCAAAATCTATGAATTATGTTCCCAGCTAAACTGCATCGTGTAAAGTAAAAAAAGTTAGAGGCCATGAAATTTTGTGCTCCCCCAGACTCTCCCAACACCCAAGTGTGGGGACTAGTAGAGGCCATGGAGCCTCCCAGCCAAGCTGTGATCCAGACAGACAAAGAACTACCCCATTTAGGAGCAAGGTAACAACATATATCTGACACTAAGCCTCCACACAAATAGTAGATTGTGTTAAATGTCATTTCCAGCCTAAGTGTCCCAAGACACCTCCACAGAAACAAAAGGATATTATGAACAAACAAAGAATTCCCATTTTCTATCTGCTACCACATCTTTCATTTAAAATGGTATTTCAAGCCACGGGCATATATACTGCAGAGGTGCCATTTATTCACCTTTAGGTTAAAAGCATTCCTAGTTATAATAATTACCTCTAATGATTTAAATTATGTGCTCATCATTTTCTTACAGTTAATTAGTTCTCCAAAGCCAGCATGATGGTTAGGTAATTGTGTGCTTTGCTATCTAGACTCAAGTTACAGTTGAATATGTGATAAACTGAATATATATTACAATTCTCACATGCTACTTTTAATTTAGCCTGAAAAAAAAACTGTTGAAGCTGGTGATTGTATGTTAACAAGAGAAAGACTGTGAAAAGTTCATTACCTAAACATGGTTTTATGTCATTAAATCAATGACATATAATCTATCATACCACCCAAATTGATAAGCAATTCCTGGAATATTTATCATTAAGTCAGTTAAATTTATATATTTAAGAGCAAATGCAATGGACATGGTTAAGAATTATTTTATTTAATACATCTGAAGTTTCAATGGTTGCTATTAAGTAACTAGAGAAATATCTGCCACAGAACATACATAACCATCATGGCTGATCCTGTAGCTTTTGCATTCAACAGCTCACATTGTACTTAAAGCTCTGTTTCACAATCATAAACACTTGTGATGAATGTACAGTTGTCCTCTTTCCAGCCCCTCCTCCTGGAATGACTTTGAGAGTTCAAGAAAAATAGCTGCAAGTAGCAAGACAAAACGGAGGAAAGAAAAATTCTACACATTCTACTCCAGCATCTATTACCTATGCAAGCCTTCCATTTATCTTTCTTGTACTGCAAAGCCAGCTCAGTCTATTTGTCTACCTCCTATTAATGAATTATGAATATACCTGATAATTAAAATTCGGTATTTGCAATCCTGGCTGTGCAGTGGCACAATGTGCGATTCAAAGCTGTCGCTCCGCGTTAAAAGCAAGGTATGCAAATCTCCAGGTCTCTGGCAGCATTTCAAGATGTCTTGCTAGAAACACTTAGCAGACACGCTCTTTTGACATGGCCACAGTGTATTAACCCTGAAGAGCAAGAAGAAAACCCACATAATTTCAAGGCATACAAACAAGTACCAGTTATTTCTCTTATTAAAAAGTCCGAAAGCTTCCCTCTGAAATCACCCATTTTTGGAGTCACTTATATTCATCTTAGTAACTGTAACTGAGCTTTTAACAGCAGAACTCCCCCTGCAGTAAGCCTGAAGCTGATAATCAGCATTTTTAGGTTCTCACCTCTGTGGAAGAAATGCTGATGCCCTCTCCAGCCCTCTCCAGCCCCGATGCCCGGCCACCCTCTCCATGTCTGGAGCCCAGCACCTGGCAGGCAGCCACTCAAGCGGGCAGTGCTCCACATAGCTGGAGCTCAGGGCAGGTTTGTTCCATTAATCTCAAAGAGATGCAGCCCTCCCTACTTCTGTACCAGCTAAACCTCAGCCCCATGTGATAACCAGCCCTGCGTGTCCCCGAGGGCACACACATCCCTTCCCAAGGCCCAGGCGGGATGGGACAGTGGCTGCCGAGCCAAGGGCACCCCGCAGTGAGGGGGTGCCACAGCCCTGCGTGGGAGCGCTGACACATCTCCGGGCCGGGGAGGCAGCGGCTCCTGCGCAGGGCGCTAATGACCCGCGAAACAGCATTAATCCAGCGCAACACCTGCCCTGGTGAGCCTCGCTGAAATTGAAAGTACCAGCTCTGCCCACATTCACCAACTCTGGAGTTTTCTTTTTCTTTTTTTCTTTCTTTTATTTTTTTTTTTTAAGGTTTGTAGGATTTATGCTGGTGATTCTTGCTTATTAGTTTTGAATTTGAGAGAAAACAAAACCTCCAAAAAACCAAACCAAAAACAAACATCAAAGCAAAACTATCATCCCAAACATATCTGCATATCTGAAAGATCATACCTGAATGCTCATATCTTTCTCACACTTGATCAGATCACTAACCCTCTTCTTACAAAGACATGCATGTTAGAAGCACATGTTCTGCCCCCTCTGCGGAAGGACTTTCCTTCTTTTTAACTAAAGAATGCAGAAAACACAGACGGCAGGTATAATGAAAATATAAAATATATATATAAAAATCATCCCTGACAGTTGTCAGGTTCCTTTCATAAAGCTTGGTGGATGTGATGACCCAAGAAAGAAGGCAGAAGGAAGGGCAACACCACAGGCAGTTCACTGGGACTTGACTCCACTCATCTTCTGCTGCCTGTTCTTGTTTTTCCAGGATGCCCTTGTTATTGCCTAGACTCAAGAGATCTGCTGTAGCCTCTTGAGATCCAGAGTGTGCTCTGGGCAACACCACAGACAATGACAGAGGAGCAAGAAGGGCAGAACAAGCTGCTGAAAATCACTATATCCTGTGAGCAGCACTGGAGTGGGAAAGAGGTGACTTACTAAATGCTTCTACAATGCATGTACACATACCCGAATATTAGAAAACAATAATTAAGTTGAAATAGATAGGGACAGCACCTAAAAGACAGTTAAATATACTAGCTGCTGCTCAGGGAGAAATTTCACTTCGATTTTACATCTCTGCAAATTCTGAAAACTGCCTTAAGTCTCTGAAATGTCTCTGGTGTCCCCATCCTGTGAGGGACAGCAGAGCACTGAGCCAAAGCTTTGCCCCAGGAATTTCTAGCTGCTCATTTTTTTGTTCTCACACTGGGTGCTCTAAATAAGCAATTGGATTAATATTACCACAGAGTTATTACTTCTGTCATAATTTTTCAAAACTACCTATATGAATAACTGTACGCCAAAGTCCTTCAGGGACTGTCATAAATCCAAAAACTGTCTGAGTGCTAGATTTAGCATTTCAATCATTGAAGTAGCTGAAAGTAGTAAAAAAATACATGCACAGAAGGACAGCTCTCTGTCAGCTATACACATTTACACACACTCTGGGCAACAGTTTCAACTAGAAATTAACAACTTGGTCTAAGTAAAATACTCCCATCCAGGCTTCCAACAGAGAATTGGAATTTGCTCTGCCAGGATGTGCAGTGCTTAAAGTACCTTAAAGTCTCTTCCTGAAAAGCATCTCCTAAAGGTTTACAGCTCTCCACGTAAAGCCAAAACACAGCATTTTAAAGGTATTTAAATGTTTTATAGAGCTTTCTCTCCATACAGATGGAAGAAACCAAGTAAAATGCTTTTGCATGTATCTGCAGTTCAACCTAAGACACCATCCCATAATGCTGTAGCATAGCCTCAGTGACCTGTTTCTGTTATCCCAAACATCCTTTCTAGGGTACAAACACTGACAACCAAGTGTATAATTTGAAACACAAGCAACAGTCCTAAGAAAACAGTCCGAGCTCCAAAAATTAATCTGGGTAGAGGCTGTACTGAATGAAATGTAGAAGCAAGAGCAAAAATCCCCCAATAAGGACAGGATTGCCAGCCATCTTCTGCTCACCTCATGTCCTTCACAAAGCCAAATGGAGATAGAATTAGCTGGGTAAACACAGGAGAGGCAGAAACAAGATACTCCAGCAAACCTCTGCTGCAATCCTTTGGGATCACTGTAGGGTGTTACAATTTCCAGGGGAATACAGCCAAACAGACATCAGGGACCAAAACATCTGTTTGGTGAGGATGAAGAGAAGAGAGTGAGAAGTATTACAGTAAACCCTCTGGCGTTGCCTTCTTGTGCAATGATGATGACCAGTGGTAAAAAGCATTTCATCCAGTATGGCAACCGGGAATAGCCACATCCAAGTTGCCCTCAATGGAGGTCAACTATGGGTAACAACTGGCTATACAGGGGGCAGAATTGTGGTACATCCTGGATTTTAGGAAGTCTGAGCCCTTATTATCTCTCTTGAAGGCAAGCATCAGGATAGAGACATTAATGAAAGTGACAAACAAGTCTTTCAGTCACCCATGCTAAAGACGCAGGGAGATAAGCTGCTTTGTTCCTATCTTCTGTCAGGTTTTGAATGCTTCTATCTCTGCTGAGAGGTGAGAAAAAGGGGCAGGCTCCCACCAATATCTGGAATTGTTCTTTATTCTCAGTGTGGAAAGTTACAGTCTATATTAACAAGAAAAAACCCAAAAAACTACTATTTTTAATTAGTACTATTTTTGTCTCAGTGAAAAAACTATAGCACCACTTTATTATGGTCACATACCATAAGAAACTTATCATCATCACAGCATTAAAAATAGGTACAAAGTCTTGAAAACTTGACATTGAACCTTTTAATTTTAGTTAAATGTGAAACACTTTTATTGGGGCCAAGAAAAGGCCCTGAGGGACTTTATTTCAGTAGATAGAAGCTTCTAATTTATTATGCCAATAATCCAACAGTTTGCAGACAATATTTTCCCAGACAGGAAGGCAGTACGTTATTGTAATGCACATCTTTTAAGAAATCAACAGGCTTAAAGCTATACCTGCGTGTTACATTTTTGGTGGCACACGCTTCACTCTCCTAACTAGTACTTCTAAGACCTACATGATATACAGTCAAGAAAGGAAAACATCTTATGTAAGGACGCTCCCTCTGAACTGGAGAGATTCCCCTTTAATGTTCTCCCGTCTTTTATAGGCCCAGGACGGGGAAAAAAAGACTTCATGGTGCAAATTCCTCTAATTCACATTCTCTTTCATTACTTCCTTTGTGCAGTCAATTGCTCACAGATGTGAATAGGAAGGTGGCAGTACAGCCCTGCTTTACCATATCAAATACAAGGGAGCAGGAAGGTGAGGCCCTGGAGAGCAGTTTCTCAAGGTGATGCTGCTGGCAGGGGATATCCACACCTTTTCAAAGCGGTAACATTATGCTGGGTCTCCTTTTAATCCCACAGACACTATATAAGTGCAAGGAACGGCAATAATTATTATTATCCTATTATTATAATGGCTCAAAGGATTTTCTGCTAGTCTCCCATTTAACATAGTATGTGAAAGGCTGACAAAGCAAATGTGATTAAGCTGTGAAGCTCTGGTGCCTGTCAGCTGTTCTGAAGAGCAAGAGATTCCCATCATAAACAGTAACTGAAAGAATGATGGGCTTTCTGGTCCTTTCACCAGAAAATAAAAAAAAAAAAGTAGTCCTTTAACATCTGTTAGAGACACAGAAAAGAACGGAGGGAAGCAATCCACTTCATCTGCATGAACTGATTTTGTGGTACAACACCACCACTCCCTCAAAGTGTTGACCATGTTGAAGTCTAAGTCTGGCTTAGAAGTCAGACTTAGGGGAAGTAGGACAGAGACAGAAACAGGCAGAGTTTTTCTGAGGTCATATAAGGATGCAATTTCTTTTTTATTTTGTAACCAAGAAGCAAATGTTTAATGCTCTTTCCCTTTTCTTCCTTCCCCTGCAGTAGTTAAGCTGACAGTTATCTGCAATCAATATATTACAGGAGCTAATAAGCTGCTGTGGCTTCTGGTGCTGAACCCAGAAGCCACAACAGTCTGTCCCTGGCTGTGGGGCAGGATTGGGACATTATGACTCCACTTCTGGGATGCCAGGATCCTCTTCAGTGGTGCAGAGCACAGGAAGCACCATGCCAACTGCTTCCACTGGTGGTGCTTCTTGAACACTGTTCCCATTTTGTCATGTAAAGCTGGGGCACGTAACAATTAAAAACAGGAAGAAGACAGCTGATGGAAGAGAACAGAATTTTCTCTGTGTCTTTTGGAACACTAATTTTCAGTCTTGTGCTGTTCCATAACTCTTCCCGTGCTTTACTGGACATCTGGTCTAGGTGTTACTTCCTTCTCTGTACTATGTTTTCAGCCTGGCAAAACCACATGTTCACCTTAAAGCTTTTTAGAGTCATGTCAGTTCACACCAGCTATAATCTCTGGTTCACCAGCCACATCTTCCAGCTGTTTTTAGAAGCAGACAATTCCCTATGTGGCAAGTAGTGCTCCATGTCAGTCCATTCTCTGCTCTCTGAAACCTCTTTCCCCAACACCAAACAATGGTGTGTCCTTAATACACAGCTCCTGATGTATCTTGAACCCCTTCTCCCTCCCAGCTGGGGGTCAAAGAGCAACTTCAGGGGCAAGATCTCAAACTGTAAATTAAAGTACTTACTCTCAATAATCTCTCATTTCTGAGTCTGCAAAAGTGCCTGAGAACCAGAGCAGACCCACCTCCTGCCTGGGCTCCAAATCATCTCACTCAGCACCTACCAAAACCTTGTCAATTTTCTGCTGCACACATGCATTTGCATTAACTGCGCCTGTTCTTTTTCTGAGTTATCTGAAACTATGAAAATACCTTTAAATTTTCCATCTGATTTCAATAATAACTGAATAATAAATAATTTAAGTACAGCATTTAATGGATGGAGTAGTAGTAAATAGAACACTGTAAATACAGCTATAAATATAACAATAATTAACTGTTGAGGTCTTCTATTACTATTTGTCCCTGTTTTAGTGATTTACAGTAGCAGGAAAGAAAGGGTTTGTCCTCTTTTATTCTTTCTATAAACATTTGCTATTCAGAACAGCGCAACAGATCATCAAAGACAGCTATGGGAGCATTTCTTGTATTCCTTTATTCAGTCTTCCGCTTTCTGCAAATATTCTTGTGTTTTAAATCTCATTCATCATCATGTTTGTGTTCAGGCTGCAATCTCGTCTGACACACAAAGCAGATGAAACTAGGGATTTCCAAAGCTACAGTCATAACTCTTGATATCTTAAGCTAACAGCCCAAAGCCTTCAGGTGAAAACAGTAATAGATTCACATCCTCCGTGGCTCATAGAAAGTGTAGTATCTGTAACACATATGACCATTAAGTTTTATTTGTAGGCAGATGAGTCTGTGAATACAAATAATGGGGATTAGCATGTATTTGTTAACAAAAATGTACTTAATGGTCTTGGAACACATTTACCAAGCTTATATTACTGTTGCTTCAAGTCACAGCCCGTGCTGGGGTTAGGAGCTGTTTTTTTCTTATGAGAGGGAAAAAGCCCTACTGTTTGTGTCCACCCTATGTATTTTCCAAGGTAACTTGAAAAAGGCCCCAGTAAGTCTTTACATGTCTTGTTCATGCTACTAAGAGTGTCCCAAGGCAACTTTCTGTGCTGGCAAGACACAGTTCTAGACATCCAGAACAACCTCAGGGGCTCTGGGAGCTGCACAACTCTGACAGCTGCATGAAAATCATGCTGATTATGTTATCCCTCTGAAGTAAAAGCCAACAATAAACCCAGTAGACTTTTTTCCTTGCCTACTCTTTATGGCTCCTACATTCAACACAGACCAAGACACTGGATGACATATCCCAATGAAGAGTTGATGACACAACAATGTACCTGTGATTTTTTTTTTCAGTCTTCAAGTCAACACTGGATTTATTAGGGGACAAAAAAATACAGGTTGGATAAAGGTATTGAGGCTGGCTGACAAGCATCTTTGGTGCTCCCACAGGGTGACCACAATGGTCCTACCTAGTCTTAATCTGTGAACATTACTGCATGCTATCCACACTCTCACTTGGTGACCTTTACTTTTTCTTCATTGAAGCCATGATGCTAGTAGCCATCAGTCAACATTTCCTCCCCCAGACTGCTTTCACACCTTTCCTACATCTTCTGTAAGGACGTGTAACTTGGATCACTTCCATTCGGCACCACACCTGACCCTCCAGACACACACTTTTATGACATATATGTAATCTTGCAGCAGATGCCAATGAAGGTCCTTCCAACACACCTCTCAGGCCCTTTTTCTTGGACCTTTGTGCCTCCAGACAGCAACTCTAATTATTAATTACTCTATATAATAACATATCATACAGCATTACTCTGCTGCTTTTACCACCCAAGAGAAGCACTGACCAAAAGTATTGCTTTTTAAGCAAAGGACTTGGGAAAGGAAAACCCCTGACCAGCTCTCAACTGGAGGCCACACAAACAGCTAGATACAGTGTTAACAGGGTGTGCAAACAGCCCCAAAAGCCAGCCTTTTACTTGGCTTGTGCTTTCTACTTGGATGAGAAGTGAGAAAATACTTCTGAGTCAGCCAAGAGCCCATGACTACTGATTTTTAAAGGAAATTATCCTCCCAGCTGCAGTATTTTTGAAAAGACTACGCTGAAAAACTCTTCTCAGTTTAAATGAATGGAAATTACCAAGGCTGAAGCCCTTTATTAGCAAACCTCTCCAGGACAGATCCACACAGAAAACCTGGAGGAAATCACTGAAAGAAGATCCTACGCTACTCTGCTGAGACTGAGGGTCTGTAAAATCTTCTCCCCTTTTACCGCCATCAACTTTGGCGAGAAAACAGAGAACTCTGTTTATTGATACGGACATGCTCTTAAAAAAATATTATAGCTTTTTCTCCTGAATTCTACATGTATGAATCTGTTTTTGACAAAATCTTTCTCCCTTATGCTCAGTGTTTTCCAGACCTTAACACAACATCATCCAGATCCATATCTCACATTAACTAGTAGTGTGAAACACCTCTACTGAACATCAGGAACATTAAAATAACACAGGAAGCTTTTGGGGATAAATAATATGCTACATTTTGTACTTTCTTTTCTACAAGAATTTCCCCTCTTTCTGCTGTTTCTGCCTTGAATATGTATTACATGAATTGCTTTATCCACTGGGAAAACAGATCTGACCCTGACACAGTGACATCAGTGAAATCTCTATCAAGATGAAATCATGGAATGGTTTGAATTGGAAGGTAACCTTAAAGATAATAAAAAATTTAGCATAACGCATATTTAGAAAGAAATTAACAAAAACAGAATGTCTTGTAATAATTCCTAACTATTTTGCATAATAATTCCTAATATTAACATAGCCATCAACTATTACACCACAATGTGAAGATGTAAATTCCATATCCTTGAAAACTGTGGCAAGCAAAGCATAAAGGTCTTAATTCTTTTCAGCCATTAACTCTCTACTTGTGAACTTTCCTAAAATCTGACAGATATTCACTAGCCATATCTGAACTTTACATCAAGAACACGTGCAAATAAAAATAAAGCTGCAATTCCATGAATCTAAAAGCTCACTATGAAAATACAGCACAGAAGCAACTAGAAGAGTGTGCATGAAGAAATGGCACAGGATCTATCTCACAGAGGGTCTGAAAGCGAGCAACAGAAAACTGTTATGAGTAGTTAAATTATTATGTACTTTATTATGTCTTCAAAATGTGTTTAGAGCCTTTCCCCACAAATAGTTAATAAAAGTCTAGTGAAAAGTGCAAGTACGTTTTCTTCCTCTTGAGCTGTATTTGTATTTATAGGAAAAAACAACTGCATGTTGGCCATGAATACAATGAAAGGTACTGCAGAAGTCTGCATGGTTCAGGAGCAATTGCTGCATACAAATACAACACTGAAATAGCCTGTGGAATACAAGAAAACAGTAGCCCAACTGACTTACTTTGTAAACAGGTAATTATGTACCAGTGGTCCAATTGCTAAACATTTTGGTTTGTAAAAATAATAGGAGTTAAGCAACTTAATATGTTTAAAAATTTGAGCTATGAGATGAAAAAGGAGAACCTATTCCTCTTGCAAATAAAGTGGATTCCTACTACTCCTTTTTAAGCAGTTCCAATTTGCAATCACTGCTCAGGTAGAGCCCCTATTTAAATCACAAACAGCTCTGCCTGGGGGGAAAAAACCTGCAAAACAAGGGCCAGTGTTTGCACTGGAATTTGTTCATGTCAGCATAACTGGTCAATATCCAGCCATTACAGTCGCTTTGTTGTAAGCATCCTGGTATTCCCACTTGAGTCCAACACAAAACTTAGCTATAGTTAGCTCTGGAGGAACTGATGAAGAGGAAGGACAAGCTGGGTCTTTCCAACGCATTGCCAGGACAAGGGTGATGGGTATGTGTCACATCTCACCATAAGGAATCTGCAATTATTTGTGCAAGTCAGGCAGACTTCATCTGGAGTATGGGAAACAGAGTAGGGAAGAAACGCAGCCCTCACAAGGAAGTAGCACTACTGACAGAAGATACTTGCCCCATGGTTTATTGCACAGAGGAAGATGGATTTTCCCAAGTCCTCAGCAGTTAACAGTTCCCAACAGGAAGGCAGGTGCTGCTAAGGACTCTGGAAAATACTAGAATGTCTCTTAGTGGCAAAATGTAGGGTAGTCCTTCTATTTGAACTTGGGTGTCTGAAAGCAGACATCACTAATATAGAATTTTTGAGATTACTCAAGATATAACTGCACTGACAAACAACTGAATCCACATCAATATTGATAAAAGCCAGGAAGATCTTTATAAACCATAATAAAAGCCAAAATCTATGTAAGAACCTGAACTAGGCAGAAGAAGATGTTAAAACTGAGAAAATTAGTAAAAGTAAAACGACGCCAAAATTTCAAAACAAGACACTATGATCAGATACTTTTGAGTAAATTTATTTTCCAAAATTCAGAACAATTCTTGATTTACACAGGAATAAATTATCTAGTTTGACTTTGTGTCCTACCACATAACTTCGGTGTGCCCACCTCAGTTGCAGAAGTAGACTTGGTGCTGTACTAGTCCAAAATCTTTGCCTCAAGCTAAGTACCCAGAGGAATGGAAATCCAGAGAAGAGGCCAATTTTTCCCTATAATTACATTGGTGCAATCATAGGGATATCTTCACTTTTTCACTAGCACAAATTTCATACCCTTATATTAGTCATATATTAAGGAATAAGAACTATGAGAAATGATTATTTGGTCCAAAGTGTTTAAATCCAAAGAACTTCACCTGCTCACAATCTGAAATTGCACAATTCATTGTAGGATCTAAAACCGTTAAGAAATCAAAGCAGACGTCTTCCCCTCTCATGAACAAGCACGTCTCAAAACAATCAAGACCTAAAAATGAAATGCATGAGTTATTTTGACTAGCATACAAACTTAGATCACAATGATAAAGCTGCAGTTAATCAATTTAATTTACTAGTTACTAAAGTCCTTTTTCCTACACAAGAAGTACTGCACTGCATTGCCTTCTGCAAAAGGAAGGAAGGAACACAAACTTTCTTATTAATCCTCTGAAATGAACATTAAATTATTTCTATTGACTACAATAAAGTTTTAGTCAGTCCAGTAGCATGCTGACAGTCGTGTTTAATGCCAGGGAAATGAATGTTCTGGATTTCCAGGGTAGAAATCTGACTGTATGTCAGGAAAGGCCCATCATTTATTTTCCCGACAATAACCTTCTAAATTAAAACCAGACTCTGATGTATTGGAGATATTGGCAGTTGATCTTCTCTCTGTTGTATGGCTATTTACAAATATCACAATTAGAGCTATGAAAGTCTTTGAATATGGATGTTCCTATCTCTTAAAAATATACAGAATCCTTCTTATGGCAGATGACACCCAAGTACACACATGTTCTTTGATTCCATCAGCAAGTGCTAATAATAAAAATGTTAAGAGAAATTGTTTTTAATACTTGGAGTCTAGCTTGAGATAAATTCAAAATATTAAAGCAAAGCACTCACTTCAAAAGGATTTTTGCCATTGAACCTTTCTTATAAGGGTAAAATTTAACCCAGTTCCATCTTTCTAGCCAACTGGTACACTACTTGCTTTTGCAGTTAAAAACCTGACTATATGGTAACTCCCAACACACTCCAAACTGCATCCTTGGGAATACTGCACTGCTCTTGACAACAAAACATCCTTCAGCTCTATGAAACCTCACTTTCTAATAGAGAACACCATGGTTTTAAATGACACTGATTATTCAACAAGGTTACACTTCTATTGCTAAATTGAGTTGTAATTATAAAGCAGAATTAATAACCAAATTTAATGAAAATCCTATTATGATGCAGCTGAGTAAATCAAAGTTGAAACTCCTGTAGGTAAAATTACAGATAGGCACAATATAAGGGCAGTATTATGTGTAAGTCTATTTCCTCAGCTTTCTGGAGTTCTCAGCAGAAAGTTAATTCCAAAATGACATTGCCTATCCCCTCAGGAGCATGCACAAGCCCAGAGACAAACACACAGAGAGGTGAGGGTGACAAAGGAGGCTCCTGTCTGTCCTCAGGGCTGCCTCTGACCTCAGTAGATCTCTTCCAGAAACTGCACTCCCACTAGAGAGGCAGAATCAGGCCCTCCAGGTTTCAGATCACCAACCCCACCTAAATCTAGGAGGCACAAGAGTCAAAGACACTAACTCTTGGAGAAAGGAAAGTTATTCCAAGACACAAAATTTTTAATTCCAGTAAGCTTTTTTTTTTTCTCATCCATGTGGCACATAATAAACAATGGTTTTGGGGGGATTTGCATCTACTGGGATTAAAATCTAGGAGGAACAGAACTGTGCAAAAGAGGAAGTGTCTCATTTTCCCTAAATTACACTTATTAGGTATATATTAATCTCAGAACACACATGAAGTCAAACACTCAAAAACAAAACACTAATGAAAGACTTGAATCAAGCTCTCTTCATCCCCTTTAGCTTAATTCTGTGCAAGAACTGCAAAACACTACAGATTAAGGATTTTTCAAGCTTCAACAGAAAAATTCTCAACCACAAGACAAGAACTGAAAGGCAAATAGTTAATTGTAAAATTATAGCATACCTCTCATAAGTATTCAAGCATGTTTAATGTTGACTGTGTTGCTGAGATATACCAATGTACTATAACTAATGTACTACATAGATGGTGCACGGAGGGAAGAAAATTATTTTGCATTCAGCTAAAGAATAAATATACACAATCCTCTCCAAAAATCAATGCATTGCTCCAACATCTGAAATCAAATGGAATGCAGGTAGATTTCTAACCATGAGCAGAATTTCCTGCTTATAAATTGTAAACCAATGTATGCCAATAGACAAATGTTTCAGCCTTGGTGTATTGTGTTCTGATGAGTAAGAATCTTGTACTATTCATGTTTCGGAATAATTTCAGCTCTGTCAGTAAGAGGGATTCTCTGATTAATGTATGTAGTGCAAAAGAAATGAACAGAGTTTAAAAAAACTACACAAATATGAATGGAAAAGCAAAATGACTGAAATCTCCAAAGTGATATATATCAGATCAATTTTGATAACTCACAACAGATTCTATCTGCTAAGGCAATCTCTTTCATATGCATTCAAGATTTAAAATAAAAATACTCATATTCCAGGCCTGTTTGAAGAAAACAAAAATGCATAAAATAACCATTGGAAATTAGCTATGACATTGAATACACAAAATTATTCCAGTTCCAAAAGTACTCCTGGGTGAACATTTTGATGTATGTTTTTTACCTTGTGAAAATAAAAAAAAAATTAAAGTTTTGCCAGTGTTGCACTGAGTTACCTGCTAGTATGCCATCCATAATCCTTTGGAATAATCTGTCTGCTGTCCCTGACACATGCAAAGGGTCAGGCCCTGAATCTTCATAAGTAACCTCTGCAGCAAATGGAAACAGAAATAGAGGAAACTGGTAATGTCTCAGAGCTTTATGCTTGAACTCACATGAATATTCATCTCGGTCCAGCAGCTCTAAGGGTTTTGTACTGTATATTTGAGGAGATGTGCTCTGAGTAATTCCTACACAAACAGCAAGGTCCAAACCCACCGTTTCACAGTGGTTCAGCAAAGAGTTTTCATTTCTTATTACCATGAAATCACTTAATTCAGAGCTGATGGAGGGGGTTTCTTTAATTAGGTTAGAAAAACTCACACATCTGCACTTTAGAAGCCTCTGTCAAGCCAGCAAATTCAATCACATGGAAGCCAGTGTCCTCCAGCTATCAGACAATTGATTTTTGCAGGACTCTGCTCACATTTAGCTTAAGGAACATGAGATATGTTCATTCAGTTGTCACTCGGTTTGTCTACATTTCATTAGGAGAATATCTGTTGTTTAAAAAATATTTGTCTGTAATAAAATGTTTTTAAAAAGAAATAGTCGTCAGATTATTGGCACAAGACTGCAAAACACGAAATAAACGCAAACTTGGACCAATGCAAAAACACATGTGGGTTTAAGTGGCAAGTAGAAACATAAATAAGGCCCTTAGGATTACTTCTATTTAATACAAATGTACAGAATTAGATAAGCATATAAATTTAATCTTCCCTTTCTTCACTGCCTCTCTCCATATTACTAGGATTCATCACTTCTAAAGCCATTAAACACTTTGGAACCAAAACTGAGTTCAGCTCAAAGAGATAAAAAAAGGATCAGGTTATGAATCACTATTTCTATAAATGACAGCAAGCATAATGGGAGAGGTGTTCCTCACTTAAATATAAGGCAAAAATAAGGTAAGGTGGATGGAATGAGAGAAGAATCTGCTGCAAATAGTGTAGACGAGCAAAGTTTTGGACAAACACTTTTTGAATTGTAGGTGTTTAGTTTTACACAGATAAGTGGTCCAATTTTAGACCATTTTAAATTTGTGCTAATCAGAATTAATTCACTAATATTCAAATGGAAAGACTAAGCAGTATCCTGAATCCAAAAAGTAACAATAGCCAGAGAAATAGACAGAACTAGATGGATAGGCAAAATCTGGAATAGTTTACTTCACCTAAAATTATTGATTTTAGTACACAAAAATTTTATACCCTAAAAAAAAAATTAAAAATTTAAGTTTAAAAAAGATACTTTGTCATTGGTCTCCATGGAATAAATGTTATCAGTGCTTGCAAAAGCTGACATGAACTGTAATATTTTCTCAATGAACTACACCTGCACAGACCTGATTCCTTCCGGTTTCAGAGCAGCTTTTGAAATGTTTCTAGCTTATGGAATTTGATACCTATTTCCATGCTAAACACAACTAATACATTGCTTAATACAGAATTCACGCTTTATGGGACACCAGTCTTTCCTGCATAAAATGAATGGAGCCATTTTGGCAGCTCAGAAGCTTTTCCTCTTAAACAAGGTGCAAGGTCATCTGAAACTTGAAGTAGCAAAGACTTGTATAAATACATTTAGCAATCACGCAGTAAATTATTAATGAGAAATGCACAGCATATTGTATGTTTACATATTAAAAAGTGCCACAGAGATGGCAGTGAGAAAGTGAAGAGGAACACAGCACGTATTTTAAAGGCACGATGAACACTAAGAAATTCTCCAGTATGTTTCTATTTTAAACTCACTCAGCAATGTTGCTTAGTGCATCTACTTCCAGAGGCAATTCACTCTTGAATGAAGAGGAGGGATTCGAAAACTTAAGAGCTAAAGAGGAAAACCTATAGAGTCCGGAAATATGAGCATCAAAATAGTAACACTACTACAGTCTTCAGCTTTGCCCCACTGTATACCACTGTCTTACATAATAACTTGAGTTCCTCTTAAGAAGCCAGAAATACATGAAAATAGATAGAAATAATGCTTTGCCCCTCTCAGAGATTAGGCATATCTAGCATGTGTTTTAACTGGCAGTAAAGACCCTGAGATGACTGAAATGTAGCAAGGTCAGCTAATTATACGTCACCTTGTTTAAAATAAAAAATTAAGAAATTAAATGTTACCTCAGTTGTTAAGGGCATTTCTTGCTCTGTCTTCCTCTCTCATTGTGTATGTGATTCAGTGTGTGTGTGTATGTGGGTGTGTGTGTGTTTATAAAATATATAGTAGGACGAGAATATTTGTTCCAGTTGAGGTGGCCTGTGAAATCAAGTAGATCAGATACTAACTTGATTTGGCACCAATGTATGGATGCATAGAGACATATCCACAGGATGTATGCATTACGAAATGGTAAGAGACATTTACAACCTAGAATATAAGAGCAGGGCTGCCTCAAATGACATCACCAGATCAACTGCAGCGTCAAGCAACTCAGATATATTATCCTGCACACCACTGCTTCCCTGTCGCCTTTCCAGCCATTAGAAAAGCATTTGGGAGTACAAACATTATCATATATTTTCAAATACACGCAAGGCACAGCATGCACAGAAGCAAACAAGAGTAAGTGTGGGGTTTGTGCACTTACTGAGACATTCATAATTTTTTCTTACAACAACAAAATTCATCTCCATAGAAACCAGGAAGCAAGAAACTACAGTAATAACACTAAAGTAAATGTCAAATCAGGTTAGTCAGCAGAAGGCAGGAGAGGGGATTTTGCTCCACTAAGGAACTAACAAGGACTGCTGCCCCTTTTGCTCTTCGGCAAAGGGTATATGTACCGAAGACAGACTGCTGATGTATTTACAATGCAAGATAAGGATGTAGTTTCCTATTCTTTCCACTGCAATTTATGTACAAGGTGGTCACATCAGTGGCATGTTTACTTACAGGCATTTGTTACAGCGAAGCTGTTAGCTGTTTCAATGTTGTCTACATGAGGAACCAAATTAAAAGGTGCTTCAGATGCATTGGGGCTGGTGTTATGAAGAAAGATTGCTAATCGAAAAGCAGTGTATTCCTGATCTGTGTTCCGGATGAAGAGACCACCTACAAAAAACAGAAAAAAAAAAAAAAAAGGCAAAAAGCAAAAGAAGCTGGGTAAATCATTTGCAAGCTACTTACTGTCTTGTAAGACCGAGCAACTGCCTCTCCCAAAGCTGCACAGTAAGGCAAGTCCTAAGACTTTAATGGATAAGGAACTAATCGTATTCATAATCACAACCACTGCCTTTAAATCACCATCCTCAATCGATTTTAACCTCCCTGATGCATTCATGCCTCTTTTCTGACTTCTCAGTTTTCAGCCTTTCATATATAAATACCCAGATTTGTCATGATTACAGTGACCTTTTAAAGTGTTTAGCCTCCATCTCCCTGATACCGAGCACACTGGTAAATCAGCTGCTCACCAGCCTCTCACATTGAGTGGCGGGCTGATTAAGCAGAACGATACTTACTGGATTAAAAAAAGGAAATACCAACTCGACATAGGATAATTCTCACTGAGGAGGAATATAATGAACTTTGCTCCTCTGCAGCCATGTGCAGGCAGGGAGCAGCTCAGCCTTATTAGCAGCATCTTTACAAGTCCACAAGAAACGATGCAGTGATGGAGCTGAGCTGGAAAGAATTCAGATAGCTGCGTCCCATCCGAAACACGTCCGAAAGGAGAGAAGCAGGAGGCGATGGGAAAGGGGTGAGGATGGGGCACAGGACTACAGGGAGACACCTACAAAACCGTAAACTTTCCAACTACGGAGATGAACGAAGGACGGTGTAGCCTTTTGCCATCCCTCCCCCCCCATCCCTGCCGGCTACCGCAACCTCCGTTGCCCAGGTCTCGCCATTCCTTCGAGAGTCAGGCAAAGGCAAGGGGAGTCGGAGGGGGCTGAAGCGGCCAAGAGGTATCAGTCCCGAGCCCCTTCCTGCCCTGCCGGTATCGCACACCCTGGGCTAGAAGGAGTTCTGCACAAGATAAGCATCCTCCCTCCCGCACGCGAACACACAGAGAAATATTTACACACCCAGAGACACGGAGGCACATACACAGAAACACGAGGATGATTCGTGCAGGCATGGAAATGGGATGATGCTGGAGGAGAAATCTGCAAAAACTGCCTTCAGAGCCTCCTTTCCAACTCACTTCGCAAAGGATTGAACCCCTGGACACACGCACGCAGCCCAATGCAGCGCTTACCTATTTGCACGCTGCTAGGAAAAGCTCCCATTGCTAGTCCCCAAAAGCCAGAAAACAACAAGACAAGCTGTCTGCAAATTATCCTCATCTTCTCTTCTGCCTCTCTGTCTCCCCTTCTCCCGCTCGCTCGCTGGATGCTGCTCAAAGAGGCATCGAGGGCGAGAAGGATGCACACAAAACCAGGAATAAAAAAAAAACAAAAAAAAGAATA
>VXBU01016449.1:357142-423462 GCA_013400315.1 Bombycilla garrulus | reverse complement strand
CTGGTGTTTTTGTTTTAGAATTTGTCGGCGATCCTCTCCCGCTCGCGCTCTGCCTCCCTCCCGGCTGCCGCTTCAGCAAGCCATGCCGCCGCGGCGGATTTTTCCCGCAGTCTCCATCGCCGGGGAGCGGAGCGTGTCCGGCCGCGAATGTTGCACATGCAGAAGATGGTGGTGAGTTTGGCGGCGGGGGGCAGCGNGCCGCCGCCGCCGCCGTGCGCGCCCCGCTCCGCCCCGCGCCTCCCCGCGGACACCGACCGCCCGCGCCACGGCCGCTGCGCTTGCCTTTATTTTTAATTTTTTGGGGTTTTGTTTCTGGGTTGGTTTGGGTTTTGGGGTTTTTGTGTTTCCTCGCCCCCCTCCCTCCGCCTTTTTTCTGCCGCTCGCCCATCCGCGGGCGCGCAGCGTGGCGGAACTTCGTGCTGCGGCCGTGGGGCGGGAGGGCCAGGCAAGGTCAGCGCCCCGGGCTGAGCGCGGGAGGCTCGGCCGCCGCAGCCCATCGCTGGGGCCATCAAGTACCACTTACTATCGATGGAGGTGGCCGGGCGGATGCGCTTGTGCTGAGCGGAGCGGAGCGGGGGACGCGGCTGGGCAGGAGGGTCCCCCTCCCCGGGGGGGCGCTCCGCTCCGCGCTGCCCGGCTTTGCGGCAGGGGATGGAGCGCAAGGACCAGAGCTCAGCGCTGTGGCACTCGTGCCAAAGGGAGGGAGAGCGAATGGAAAGGAAAACTTCATTGCTCCTATGCCGCCTCCTTGTCGTTGTCTTTTATTTTTCCTTTTTTTTTCTTTTTTTTTTTTTCCTTAATATTTTTAAGTGGGAAAAAAAAATAGTGCAGTTCTTTTAGTGGCTAGTCTTTTTTTGGTGCCTTTGAATTTTTCTCTTCAAGCCTTGGAAGTTTCCCAGAGGAACTGCCAGAAGTCCGGGTCTATTGCAGTTAATAATTAAAAGATATATATAATAAATGATAGGTAATGAAATCATCCTACAATAGCTGTATGTCAGAGGAGGGAGCTTCTAGCTTCACATGTGGCTTTAGAAGATATTTCTATCAGTCACAGGGAATTATTTCAGTTGCAATAGCATAATTTTAAAATGCTAATTGACATTATGAAAGAATATTGATTTTTTTTTTTAAGTGAACTTTGTGGCTCTAGTTTGAAACACACACATTTGCTTCAAGATAGAGTTTTGCCTCCTTTCACTCAAGTTTACTTTCTCAGTTTTCTTACTGCACCTTGTGTCCTTAAACTCTCCTGTTGCAGGGTGAAAGACAACCCCTCTATTTGCTGCAGAGGGTGACAGTGATTTGTGAAGAATGATTGTGGGCTCCTTGGCACCTACCACGTGGGAGAGTAAGCAGAGAACATAGAAAGCAGAGATGTATAGACAGACAGACTTATAGCATGGAAATGTCCAGCTGTGTGCGTGACTGTGTGTGCATGTGTTTGGGAGACGGGGGAGTTCTTGTAAATTAATTACTTTTTGAAGGATTTTCTTTGCAGATCAATGGCAAACAGACTTAACCTGCATTTCAGAGCACTCACTCCTTTATGTTTCAGTAAATCTTCTACTTCTGTTTACTTTCCCTTCACGTTTTCCAGTCTTCTCTCTGAAACGGCAGGCTTCTTCTTTATTTACCCATCTCTTTTTGTGACTTCTGCTTTTCCTCTTGCTTGATTTTCTTTTCTTCTTCTTGGCTTCACCTTTTCTTGTCTCCCTAAATTCTCCCCAAAATTTGGTTCCTCTTTTCCTCCATTCTTCATAATTTAACTTTTTGACTTTGTAAATCCAAATAAAAAGCAATGAAAATGAGATAGTATTTCCATGGCTGGCTGTTCTTTGCCGCTATGAGTAAGTGAACTTGGAAAAATACTTAGTTAATTTGCTGGCACATCTGCTTGTGAATTCATGCAAAATAAGTATTAAGTGTTAGGATTTTAGACATACATCCATTATAGTGGATCAGCCTGCTAATCAAGCTGAGGAATATGCTTTGGTCTTTTTCAGACACAATGGTAGCGTGTTAATTTAAATTGAATTTGAGAGTGCACAAGGAACATACAGTGGTCTAACCTGACCTGACCAGGAGTCTCACCCAGCAGTTCCTACATCAAATCTGTAATTTCTCTTGGAGTTGGACAATGTGTTTTAGAGAAACATCCAATCTTGATTTAAAGACTTCAAGAGACAGGAAATCCATCACTTCCCAGGGTAAGTTGTTCAAGTTGGTATCTACTCTCATTTGTTAAAACCTGCATTTTTCTAGCTTTGGTTTCTAATATTAGCTGTCAGAGATGAACCCAGTATTCCTGTAATGGTATCAGTGATATTCCTGGAAATAATTCCATCCTCCACTTGACACCCCCTTGCTCAGACTTGCTTGGAATCATTTTGGCAGCTGTGGAAAGCAGAGGGAAGAAAGGGGATGAGACCATACTATAGCAATTTTGTTAAAAAGACACAAGGGGAAAAAAAAAACAAGAACTGGAACAGGAAAGATAACAGGGATGTAATCAGGATTAAAGCTGGAGGGGAGGAAACGTGAGATAAGATTTTACACTTTCTACTGCTCCGGTGGCATAACTTTGTCTGATTGTCAAGTGCCCATGAAGTTGCTGTCCCATTCCCAAAAGGGAGGGGGTGAAAAATAAGGTGAAAAAGCTGATGGGTCATGGTAAAGATGGGGAGATCACTCATCAGTTGCTATCACAGGCAAAACAGACTCAAATTGGGTAAAGGTAATTTAATTTATTGCCAGTGAGGGATAGAATAGGATTGTAAGAGCCAAGGACAGAACTACAAACACCGCCCCACACACACCTCTTATAAGGCTCAACTTCACTCCTTCTTTCATGACTTTTCTCCGTCCTCCTTCTGAGCGATACAGAGGGATGAAGAATGGGGGTTCTGGTTAGTCCATAAAACTTTGCAGCTCCTTTCTTCTCATTGTTTTTCTCTGCTTCAGGATGGTTCTTTCCCATTGAGAACAGTTCTTCAAGAACAATCTGTTCCAGTGGAGGCTCTGCACGGGCTGCAGTTCCTGACAGAAAACCTTTTCCAGCATGAGCTCTCAGTGGGCTGCAGCTTCTTTGAGCCACCTCCACATGCTTCAGTGTAGGGTATTCTGCAGGATGACTGCAGTGTTGATATCTGCTTCATCATGGCCTTGACCCTGGGCTGCTGCGGTGCCTGGAGCACCTCCTCCCCTTCCTTCTTCCCTGACTTTGGTGTCCACAGGGCTGTTTCTTCCCCATTTTTCTCACTCTTTTCTCATGCAGCTGCTGTGCAAGGGTTTTTGTTACCTTCTTAAATATGTTATCCCAGAGGTGCCACCAAGCATTGCTGATGGCCTCAGGTTTGGGCAGTGGTCTGTTTTGGAACTGGATGAAACTGGCTCCTATTGGGAGCTTGTGGTGTCTTGTGAGAGAGGCCACCCCTGCAGCACACCCTCCCACCCCAGCCTTGCCACACAAGCCAATATTGCTGTACCCTGCCGAGCAAGAGGAGACCAGAGGGAAGAGCCTGTGTATTTTCCTGGTGGCACCTGGGGAGGTGCTGCAGTGAAGCCACTTCTGAACTGAGGTTGCAGGATTCCCTTAGTTCCCCTCAGGCAGACTAGGAACGTTGTGGTTGGTAATTAAGGGAATGACAGATCTTGCAGTTCTACAATGAAATATCAGAGAAATATAAAAATTATTGAAAGAGATTTTGTTGAATGCATCAGTTGTATGGAAATGATAGGCTAGAGGGGTCTGTCTAGGGAGTGCTGTCCATGGTGAAGACTTACTCTGCGTTATGGCACAACCAGCTCTGTTGGCCTTGGCTGGAGGCCACCACTAGGGAGAAGACTCACTCCGTGGAGAATCAGCTGAGGCTGACTATCTCCTGCAGCACGTGAATGACTACTGCTGCAGGAGGTGCATGAATGTGATTTTTTTCCTCCCCTCTGGCAAGGTTTGGAAACCCTTGGTTATTTTCTTGATCAGATAGTCTTGTGCTTGAACAAAATGCCTGTATGAAAAGACCCTGCAGTAACTTGAATAATATGAGAAATTAATTCTCTAAAGAAGAGATGAAGGCTGTATGTTAGCTAGGAGGAATAAAACTGCAGAGAAGATACCAGAGGCATTCATCTTATGTGAATCCCAATGGAAAAGCAGGATATGGAGGAGACAGACTTTTAGCACTGTGGACAGAGTTTGTGTTGCATATGTAGTAGATAAATATCCACATGCTGAAGTAGCAACTTTGATTCCTGTTGATATGTTATTGAATCCAAAATGCAAATTCTAGCGACACCATCAATTTAGAGGGGCATATCATTGTGTGTCTGGAGACATATAACTTTGTTAGGGAGGTCTTGAGTGAGAAAGGGGGAAAATAAAGGCTGTGCTAATTGTAAAGGGTGGGTTGTGACAATTAGGAGCACAGAGAGGAGGAAAGAAGAATGACAATTTCACTATCAAAAGACACAAAAATAAAGATCCATTGTCACCCCTTCCTAGCAGGTTCCAGGTGCACAGAGGCAGTGACAGCTTTAAAACAGACAACACCATGCCCCTGGCCTGTTTGCCAGGGCTCCTAATGAGTCCTTTCACCGTAGGCAAATGTCTGTGCCACAACGGCTTCCTATGGCACAACCATCTGGGCACAGAGATCCATCCCAAAAAGGGGCTCCTTCATTCAGGTTAGTCTTGCTTCAAATATAATTTTCATTGCAGCCCCTTCCACTGTGTGGCCACTGGAATTGCTTCAGCAATAAATAAATGATGGCAACCAATAAATGAGGCAACATCCTGTACTTTCTGAGTCCTTTCTTGCCTTATGAAAAGCTGTAGCTCACACATCTGCCAAATAGATCCTTAGACTGTAAACTCTGGGACAAGGCTATGTCTTTGGTGAAGTGCTTAGCACTTCTAGGCAGTAAAAATTAAATAAAATACAAATCATTTATGTAGAATTTTTTGTACTTCACCCTTTGGCATGGTCTCACATGACCTTTTGGCCTTGAACCAGCGACTGAGCAGACCAGAACACACTAGAAGAAGATACAGTTTCCTTTCTGTAGCAGAACTCCTTTCCAGGAAATTGCTTTACAGCCATTTCTTCCATTTTGCATGATTTTTTTCCTCCCATTTTCATTCTTACTATTTTTCATTCATCTAAATTCTGGGTAGAGAGAACAGTTAATTATTTTTAATAATACTTCTCATTAAGAGTTTTATTTTGATACTGGAACAACTGCAGTACAATGCATCTGGCTTTGAATGTGCTCATCCACCAGTCCTGCTTGTTTCTACTGTGCTGCATGTTAACATCATTTTTTGCAAACCAAATGACCTGAAGAAATTAAAGGGATACTATAAGACACCATGACCACAAAAGGAGAAGTTGTGGAAAGTGAAAAATCCTGATTATAATTTAAATTGATATCAGTCAGAAAGTTTCTCAATCTGAGAGAAATGTGGTAACACTCATATAATTAAGAACTTCCATATTAAGTTAGACTCAATGTCCATTTTTAAAAGTATTTTAAATGTAGCATTAAGTGACAGAGGTTTATTAGGGAAGAGTATGAGAGCTGAGCAACTTATCCTTTAAAATTTAAGGGACTTTGGAGAGGTTATTTCTTGCTGAGTGTGCTGACCTCCTGACAGTTAGGGCTTTGAGGCTTCTAAACTAAAGATTTCCTATCGTCTTTGTGTTGAAGAGTTGCCTACAGTGTCGTTGCCTTATATTTACTTACATGTCCAGCAGCATCTTATGCAAATGCACTCTATAACCCCATACTAATAAAGTAGTTTATTTATTAGTTTGATTTAAACCTTACTTTGTATTGACAGTTTCCTGGAAATTCTTGAAGGTTGTAAAAAAAATTGTTTACCTTGCCATATCATCCGTAGCTTTATATGCTGTTATAATGTCACGTTTCTCTATAATGTCCCCTTTCACATCTTTCTGTCTTCCCATATCATATAGTCTATACTATATATCTATCCTTGCCACTATTCTCTCTGCTACCTCTTATGTCTTTCTGAAAAGCAGGACACATTTTTTTCAGGTGTAAAACTGGATTCTGCTTAACCATTTTTTTCCTAATCATACTTAAAACATAATTTTCCTCTGAGCATGCAGACAGAAACTGTCTACAAAGACTTCCATATCTCTTTCCTGGGTGGTAATAGCTTATTTAGAGCCTATCATTGTGTGTGCATAGTTAAGGTTGTTTTTCTCATGTACACTGCTTTGTGGTTGTTGTTTTTTTTTTTTTTTTTTTTTTTTTCAAGAATTTTTTTTGTTTTTTTTTTTTCTAGTAAATTGTTTTTNCAGAATTTTGTTTGCTATTTTATTTCTCAGTCAATTAGTATTGTGAAATTCTTCTGCAATACTTCCCAGACAGCTTCAGTCCCTGGGAATTTGATAAAATAACAAAATTGGAATCAATTTCCTTTAAATTTGATCACATATTCATTACATTTATAATGGCCTAATAGGTTTTTTTCGGTCCATATTTTTGGCCGTGGCTGCATCATGGGGTGTACCTAAGGAAATACAAAAGTTTGAAGCAATATTTCTTTCCTAAGTACAGCTTATTGCTGTGGTAAGTGCCAGGCAATTCTGGAGTATGGGGCATACTCACCATAACCTCATCAGTTAGAGGTGTGCTTGTGGGGAAAATGTGGCAACTTAAAAGCATTCCACCTGAGCCCATCTGGTCTTGTTTATGCAGGGAAAAAAGATCAACTTTTTCTAACGCTGGATTCTGCCCATCACTTATAATAATTCCTGAATTCAAAATGAGTCATTGCTAGTCTTCTAGGTTCTGGGCAGGTTAGACCAATTGTCTGTAAACTCACATGGAGAGTAGGGTTTAAAATAAGTGTATTTCATTCTCACTTTCTACACTTAGTCATTTGAGTGCTTTTCTAAAGTAGCAAAGGAAGGGTTCCTCTGGGTATATCCGAGGAGTCTAGTTAGTAATCACCCACACCAAAAAGTCAGTTTGTCTTCTGAGAGGGAGGGTAAAAGTTGAGAAAGGTCATTCACCCACATGTCCCTCTGCTGTGGACAGGAGACCTGCATATGGCTCTTCTGGACAATGCAGTACTTACAAATTCCCTTTTTCATCTGGGATCAGGACATTGGTTCTACATCTCCTAAGCAAAGAATAGTCACAGTGACAAAGGCAACTCCCCGCAGGTGAACGCTTTATAGTGAAACTGAATTCAGTGTGGAATGAGATGGGAAGAAACCAGAAAAAAATCAGGAGACAGAAACTTGATTTAGGTAATACAGATATTTGGAATAAGTATATTCTTATTAAAAAATTTTGTTTTTCCTAAATAAAAAAGACTGTTTGTTTTTGCTATATAAAAACAAACAAACAAGCAACCCAAAACCAAACCAAAAACCAGAACCACAAAAATATATTAAGACATTACACTAATTCCATGAAAAAAAAAGGATTTCCCCCCAAAACATTTTTGTACTTTGGGGTTTTTTTTGCCAAAAGTTGATGGAAAATGTTTTTTGTTTTCTTACCAGTTCTCATTAAAATGTTTTGCCATAACCTCTGTACACCATTATCAACTCAGCAGAGGTAGATGTCAGAACCCTATAAAGAATAACCTCTGTTCACTACCCATAGCATTTTGCTGTATTGACCTAATTGTCACTTCTTGTGAAAAAACACCCCAAGGTTCACCTTTGTTTGAAGGCCGTAGTTTTTAGCTCATTTCTCTTGCTCATCTCCTGAGTGCTGTCATCCACAAGAAGGAGTGAGCTGGTTTCTGTGTGGCTTGTGCCACCACTATCAGTGAATCACCTCATCAGATCCAGCTGCAGAAGTCTCAGGATTGGTGATGCTGGATGAGCAAAAATGATGATTCCAGATCCAGGGGGTGAAAGGGAATGGTGCCATTGCTGAGAGGAAGCCTCTGTCCTGTCTTTTTAACTCATGAAGTGAAACAAATTTGATAAAAAATATTTCAGGCATGATAACCAGGAAAGCTTCAACGCTGTTTCTGCGAAATCATACTTATAGAATGTAACTGCAGTTTAATACACTGAATTGCTCATAAAAATTAGTTTTAGTGAGGTTTATTGCCAATAAAAATGATACTTTTCACCTACATCCTGTGATCTTGTCTTGCATTTCCCAGTCCCTAACAGACCTGTATCTGCATGTCTGAGAGATAAATATACTGCTGTCATACCATCTATAATTTTGTATCAAAGCACTGCTTACTTATGTGAAGCTATTTCTCAGCTTCAGAAAAAAAAGCATACAATCAAGTAATGCAATGCTTTTCTCAAATTACACTCTCACACACACACACACATTCTCTATTTTCAGCTACATTTTCATGTTAATTAGAGTCCATAAAATATTGCCTGGATTTGAAGACACATTTTCAGCCCACAGTTTTGGCCTTTCTGTATTCAAAATTGTATTATTCTCTCCATGGTAGGGTTAAAGTTTATCTCAAATAAATCTGTCTTTTTGGCTCAGCTCTAGCTGGCTTCCAGCCCCCGTCCCCCACACCTCAAAAGCTGCAGACTAGATAATTGCTGTCATTCAGCTATAGCCATGTGCTGTGTTTGCAGAACTAGAATCTGTTTCCCCCAGAAAATCAGACAGTCTTTGATGCCTTAAATGCTGTAAGTATAAGTTCTTACTAGTACTATGATAGTCGAGACATGTCAGTTTTTATCCTGTTATTTCTTCTTTAGAAATATGTAGTGAAGATGCAAGGTGGGTTTTTCTGTTGAATTATTAAGTTTATGAAGCAATTTAGCGCTGTAATGATCCCATCTAACACTAATGTCCCTGAAAATAAATTCATTTATAAGCTGTTGGTTTATTTAATAGTTCATACACAATTATTCATACTTAAAGGACTAGGGATTATTGGTTGAAAGTTTTTTTATTGAACATCTTTTAAAATAGATCAGATTTCTTAATAATCATTGATGTATACATACTTATAAAAATTATCCAGCATACTTTTTATGTTAACTTTCTCAGTCTTTTGCTGTGCTAAATAGCACTGTAATCTGTAAGTAAGTGCAAGGCAAGCAGGGGTGCCTTTAGGGGAGGAAAATGCTACTTTGTGAAAGAGTGAAATTATCTAACCTTATGTCACTTAGAGCACTCTTTTATAAAACCCCTAAGTGGTCCATACTAAAGCACATCATGTGGTCATCGAATTAGAAATGCAGGGATGGAATAGATTCCAGAGGTTATATTGTCCAGTCCTCTGGCTCTGGGGAAGGAACAAATACACCAGAGCTTCCTACAGAGATTTTTTTTCTGCTACTTTTTTTTTTTTTTTTTTTTAGATTTTCTGCTGAAAGACTCTCCAAGGGTGTCCTGTTCAAGCTTTCTCCTATCTCTTTTTTTTATTTTTTTATTTTTTAATATATGACCTATATAGTCTTTACTATAAGTTGTACTCGGTTCTTTTCGGTTCTTTTTTTCTTTCCTTCAAATGAGCAATTGGCAACAATTGATCATTGTCTTTCCTATTAACAATCTGCCATATTCTAAAAGATCTATCAAGTCTTTGTCTGCCTAGACGAAAAGAAACCCTTATTTTTGCAGTCTTCCTTCACTAATAATACTTTCTGAGCCATCTTCTCTTTCCTGCTGTTTTTTCTGTATTCTATGTGTGTTTTGGAGTATGGGGCTGAAAGCCACTGACACTCCTTCAGTTGCATTCTCCTTGTAAAACAGTGGAAGAAAATTATTCTGACCCATATCTTACCTGCAAAATGCTTGAAAACAGATTTTCCCTTTAATTCTTTTGCAGTAATACTGTGCTGTTGACTCACAGGTCTTTTCTAATAATCTTAAACTTCCAGGTCCTTCTTTCCTCATTTGGCATTTCCAGTATTCATTTCTCCTTAGAAGTGATTTTGCTCTGAACTTTTTTTCTTTTTTAATAATTTATTTTTAATTCTAGATTATGTATTTATTAGGACAGTTATGGATTCTTAGTTGTTCTCCAGCCTTCTGTAACCCTCACATATCCTATTTTGTCTACAATATTTTTTAACTTTTTAATCCATACTTTCAATGAAAACACTGAAAAGAGTTGGGCCTGAAATCTCTGGGGGATACAGTCTGAAAGAAAATCCCCATTTGATACTGATAGTTATTCTTTGAGAAGAGCTTTCCAACACAGTCTCTATATGTTTTTTTCATCTAGATGGTATTTCCCTTATTTCCCTATGAGAATTTAACATGAAAAATATTAAATTTCTTACTGTGCTCAAGATGCTGTAAATTTATTCTTCTTCCCTGTGTCATGGTTTAACCCCAGCTGGCACGTCAGCGCCACACAGCCACTTGGTCACTCCCCCCTGCAACATGATCAGGGAATCAGAATGGTAAAAAGGGGAAAACTCATGGGTTGAGATAAAGACAGTTCAATAAGGAAAGAAAAAGACACACACATAAGGAAAGCAAAGAATTCCTTCGCCACTTCCCATGGGCAGCCCAGTGTTCAGCCATCTTCAAGAAAACAGGGATCCATCATCACGTGTAACGGCGACTTGGGAAGACAAACACAATCTCTCTGAACATCCTCCCTTCCTTCTTTTCCCCTCAGCTTTATACTCTGAGCACAGTGCTGTGTAGTCTGGAACGTCCCTTGGGTCAGCTGGGGTCAGCTGGGCCAGCTGTGTCCCCTCCCAGCTCCTTGTGCACACTGAGCCTACGTGCTTGTAGGGTGGGGTAAGAGGCAGGAAAGGCCTTAACTGTGTAAGTGCTGCTCAGCAGTAACTAAAACATTCCTGTGTTACCAACACTTCTTCCAGCACATATCCAGAATGTAGCCCCAAACCAGCTACTATGAAGGAAATTACACCAGTCAAAATTATCTCACCCAGTAATATAGTTATCCTGCCCCAGGAGATTAGCTTGGCTTGACACAGTTAATTTCTGAAAAATACACCTTGTTTGATTTTATTATCCTTCAGGTGTTTCTGAGTTTTCTGTGTGCACATCTATTCCATTTTAATGCAGTCTGTAGTTAGGTGAAATGTGCTGTTTTCTTTGGATTCCCCATTATCTCTTTTTAAGATGCACATTTTCTTATTTTCTGAGACTATCCCTCTCTAATATGACTTCTCACATGTGATCACCGATGCATCAAGTACTGTATTGTTTATTTCTTTATGCACTTGCAGGTAAATTTAATCAAGTAGTGGGCACTTTAAAATAAAAAAAAAAAATATTAGTTATTGTGTCTTAACTACTGAAATTCAAATATTGTCCTTCAAATAGTTTAGAAGGTTAAAAAGCATCTTGAAAGAATCATCATCATAAAACTATTCTTCAAACTATACTACTGGTATTTGAAATATTAAAGCCAGTTTTACACAAGCAGCCAAGACACTTTTAAAACTTTTCTTTTGCATTTCTTTTGGAGCATTTAATTTTTTGTTCCTTAGAATATTTTCTTGTTGTGTTATTTTGTCAAGTGAGGAGTTCAATAAAGCAGTATTTCAAGAAGAATCTTGAATGGTGGGAAAAAGATTGTGTCATGCCTGAGGTGAACAGATTATTTCTTCTGGAGGTATTTTGAGCATATTCGTGTTGTTCATGCACCTGATGCACTTAACCACACGTAAACTTTGCAGAGAGATTTTGCATTCAGATCAGGTAAACTTCCAGCCAAATACACTCATGAATACAGAAGTAATTACTGAGCTCTAAGGACACGTTGCGAGGACATTATCATTTGTCAGCAGGATACCAGTGACTGCTGTCATGGAAAATTTACATTAGCATCATTGTTAAATAGTCTGTTTACTAGTTTCTTAATGACCTGCAGCAAACAATGATTTGAACTACTTTATGAAGTTCAGTGTGGAAGGCTGCAGTTGTGTTGAATGTATTTTCATAGGTTAATGATATTAAGACAGAATCAACAGCAGCTGTCAAGTCATATGCAACCAAATCATCTGTGTATTCAGAGGTCTAGGTGGCAGTAGTTTCTGTGATGTTCATGCAGGTTGGAGATGTAAAGTTAGTTTTAAAATATGCGCTTGAAATATAAGTAGCCAGATAGCTGTGCTGAGGCATGAAGCCCAGGGTGGACTCTGAAAATCCATCTCACAGGTTAGGAAAAGCAGGACTTCCTAAGCCAAAGCTGCCAAGAGTCGTTCACTGTAGCAGATCAGAAGTTTCTAGGATAAAAGTGTGGACGAATCAAAACATATTATGTTTTCTTGGTAATTACATCTTAAGAGTTACTCAAGAAACACCGGACAGTGCTAATAGGCTTAAAAATATTTTCTTAGTTTTCACTGGCAATTACCTCACCAGCTGAGAATTTGGAATTTTCTTTTTAACTTCCACAAAGTATGCTTTGGTCTATTATCAGATGTTTCTGGAAATATTTAATTAAACCTTATTAATTGAAAAAAGAATACATGATTTCTGATGAGGCATGACAAACTTTACATGTATTTAATATTTAAAGGAATTCTTTGCCTCATCTAACAGGTTTCATGGAGGAAAAATCAGACTTAACTGTCAATTGGCACACCTAATAAAATGTACTTGTAAGGGTCAGTGTGCAGTGTAACATTTTATTTTTGTTTATCAAATATAATAAAAAAATTGATCTATTTAACTTGAGAGTATGCAAAATTCATAAAGATGGACTTAGAATTTTATTTTTGTAGAATAATGGGGGTGGGCATTGTGGTCAGTCCACACTTCTCCCCTGCTCTGGAGTGGGCTCTTCATGGCAACAACTTTCTTCAGGAGCTATCCACCTGCTGGGACGTGGCGTCTTCCATGGGCGTGGGTATCCCCTCCGCTGTGGTCACTGCAGAGTAAGCTCTGCTCTGGCCCCTGGGACTTTGCCTCCTGCTCTTTTTCCACTGAGCATGGTGTTTGCATGCAGCCCTTTCCCAGCTGGGGCTCCTGGCTCAGTCCTTGACAAGAGTCACAGGAGCAGGAACCCTCATGGAAGCAGGTGTGTGTATATACCTGTGGTTTTGTCCGTGACAGCCTGCTGGTTTTCATCTGATCACTTAGTGATGTGCAGGTAGTGTTCAAAAGGAAACTCAGCAGAAAACTCAAGAAGTGATGTGAGCTTTGGCACAAGATTGAATATTCATGGAACACCTTTAAATGTTTTGTGAAGCAATACATAAATTATGTTGTTAATATAAGAATCTGTTATTTTATCTTACTTTCTTGAAAGGGTCTTGGGGGGAGTTTTGTGAACTGTTGTTCAACCCTTCTTTTATTTTCAAATTAAAAACTTGTGCTTGTCTGTGAGTGGGTTGTGCCAATTCTCCAACTAACAAAATATCTGAATCCCTCCATATCTTCATCATTACATTCAGTAGGCTTTCTACCCTTTTAAAAATTATTTTGTATATTTTATTAAATTGTACAGAACAAACTGTTTTTTGAATGAAAATTATTCTCAGTGAAAATGTCTTTGCATTTATTTTGAATAATTACTGCTATTCCATGTGTACAAGATTAAATGTCTCCTCATTTCCATCTTTTATAGACTGCCTCGCAGTACTGCGGGCTACCAGGAGCAACAAGCAGTAGGGAATTTCTACATTCAACATTTTTTGACATTTTTAGGATTTAGGCTACAGTATAGTCCCAGAAGAAGGAATGGCAGCCTTAGAAAAATGGTGTTAGTTCAGTCTCATAAATGAATGTTACGTATATTCAAGGGAGCTTAATGAGGGAAAATATGTCAAATTTATTGTGTGCTAATATTATTGGCCAATGCATCATTGTAGCACATTCACCAGATCTCCCCATGAAGGCTGTTGTAGGTCTTTTCCAACCTAAACCATTCTATGATTCTGTGATTGTAGATAAAGATGGGTTGAATTTTTCCACTAAATATTTACTCACTTGAATAATGACTACATACCAAGTCAGAATTATGTGGAAAAATATTCAAAGTAATTGTGTAATGACAGTCTGTAGTAATGACAGTTTAAATTATGTCTTAAAATGAACAAATTTGAAATCACAAATGCAGTGCCAGCTCCTAGATTTTCACAGTTCTAACTGCTTGATTTTACTATTTTAGCTGCATATCTTGTAGGGCTATTCTTCCTCTGTAGCATAACTTTAAGAAGGAAGTAAAAAAGCTACTCCAACAGGGTAACTACTGAATGCAAAAATGAGAAAAATTTTTTTCTCAAGATTCATTGTTACATTTTTCAAAATTATGTTGGACACTGTGCTTGTCTTTTCTTAAATTTTCCTCCTGATGTTCAGTGTCTTTTGAATAGATTTATAGCCACCTATATGGAAAAATGGATCTTTCACTATTATGCAAACCCAGTAAAATGATTAAATTTAGACCAAAAAAAAAATTATTCTTGAACTCTAATGGAGCCAGGAAGTTTATGAACTTCTAAATTTTTAGCAGGCTTATCTTGAAGCATTAGAGCTGATATAATAATCACCTTTCTCTTTTGGGCAAGAACAAGTGGGCTTTTACAGAAGACTTCTTGAAAACTCTTAATCTCTAGTAAGAGCATGCTCACGAATTAGTAGGTTCTCCTCCCAAAAAGTGTGGGAGCTTTTAGCTGAAGATGAAAGTTTCTCTGCTAATAGGAACTTATGCAAATGCTCAGAAACACTGTTTTTATGGGACAAGGAGAGTCCTGACTTAACTAGTGAATGAGATTTTTCAGGATGAAGTCTGAGTAAGGAAGCAGTATCACTTTCTGTAAGAAGTTAAGGGAATTTCTGGAGAGGAGGGAATAATCAAAAAATCTGAAAAATGGTAATACTGAGCTAGTTTATCCAGGTCTAAGCATACAGCTATTCCACCTAAATGCAGAACAATTTTACAAAGTGTGCATTATTAAATACAGTTAAGATGTGGCAAATGAAGAAGTATTAGGCATATTTAGGTTTTTTTGATAAAATATCTGTTATCTATAATTCAAGATTTGCCAATGGCACTCGCTGAAGATGTCATTGACATGGGAATTGGGAGCTGGGGATCTTGACCTAAGGGAACAAATATGTTCTTAATTTGACAGAGCTTAAAACAAGATCAGATCGAGCAGTAGATATTGCATAATAAAGGACAAATCATGACTGATACATTATTGTAATCCATTCTCTTCCTGATCTTGTTTCATCCTTACTGTGTGGCCTACCACTATGGGGAAGAAATCCTATTGCATGATTCAATTACAAGCTTCGGTTTTCAACACAAACTTGTCACCCCATATCTGAGTGCCTGCACACCTGGCTTGAGTGTCCAGTTCAAGGTGAGTGATTTGAAATTTGAAGAGAATCTACCTCTTCCAGAAACACTGTACCAGCCAGTTTCTTCCTCATTATTTCTTTCCTAACAGATAACCAAATCGTACCTTTGGAAAGTTGGCTTAAATGCTTATTGATAAAGTACCATTAAATTTGGGGGAAAAAAAGAATCAAAACTTGCAAAATAAAAACAACCTAGTACATTTCCACTGCTGGGATAAACAGAAATGGAAATCCCTGTGGATTAACTTCTTTCTAATAGACCTCTGGAAATATCACATAGTTGAGAGAAAGTTTACAATATCTGGATACACAGTCCTGGTGTTACTTCTTGCTTTGCCAGCCTCACTTCTGCTTGGAAATCATTAAAAAAGAGAAGCACCAGTTCTATGAACCATAAGTTAGGAAATTCTAGGTTTGTGTTATCCCAAAAGGAGAAAAATTAGAGAAAATGAATGCTGATTTTGGTTTTTTTTCCCCTGGACTTGGTACATCTTGCTCTAGGAGAGATCTAAGTGCATCAGGAAGCTCATCTCACAGTTTGAGAGCACTTGATTCATGCAAGTGAAAGTACTGACATATATTGTGGTTACAGGGAAGAAACAAATATATCCAGTTAATTCTGAATAAAAAGATATTGTAAAATTGCAAAATAAAAAGTCTTGCAATGTGCCAAACATTCGATTTAAAAAATAGAAAATGGTCTGCAAGGGTATCAGCTGCTTTGCATGAAATCAAAATTGCTGTTTTTCTCCCTTGGTAGCTCTAGAAAAGTTCAGTAATTGCAGAGGGGAAGGGAATGTTAATGTATCACTATCTTCATATATTCAAAACTGCTGAAAAATTATAGCAAATTGAAGGCCTGGTTTTCTGATAAAATTTCATGGATGTCAGCTGGGACTTTTTCTCTCAAACAGTATCAATTTTCACAGTTCGTCTTTTGCTCTTCAGCTTACACTGAGTTGGTGAACTTTTATGTAAAAATGCTTTTCAAGAGTTTAGACCTATTTTCTCAGGCAGAGGAAGAAAGAAAATCTTGTAGAAATCTAGTGGTATATATTCCAAGATATTTGAAGTTGCTTTTGTTATTAGTGCTAAGGTGTTCTGAGATTCCTTCAGGTTCTATGCACATGAAGAAATAAAGTGTACTGCTTCGAATAGCCCACCAAAAGAGTTCTTAACAGGAAATAAACTCCAGCCAAATAGAGGAGTGGGAGCTGGCAGAGAAGGCTGTCAGGTAATAATAAAAACAGTGATAGCTGAGAGAGGTTAAGACATCATCACATTATTTCCAAGTAGTCAAGGCTTACTGCAGTTTCTTTATAATTTTCTCAACAAAAAATGAATTCCAGTGTGTCAGCACATCTCAAAAACCCTATCAATTATTGTTAATAGGACTTTAAGAGATCATAATATGAAAACTTCAAAAGTTGGACTGTTTGTGTATTACATTCAAAAATAGATCATATTCAATCTTACAATTCAAATACACCTTAGGAATAGTACATAACCCAAATATTTACACAGTGTGGTCTTGATCCTGTAAAATTATTTACATATATAAGTTAACATTGAAATAATCCTATTCCCTCTGAGGAATTATTCAAAGTTAATACAATGCAGAATGATTTACCACGTTGCAAGGATGAGATAATAAGATGACATGTGAGGTAGAAGGCTGAAGTATGGAGAAGGAGCATTGTGATGCTTCATAACTTGCAGCAGCAAATGGTTTAAATGCCGCACCTGTGCATTCGAAAAACAGTCTGTGAAAATCAATGCAAACATATTCTGGACTGATTGGCTGACTGATATTATATACTTTGACCTTTACTCTGATCCTCAGTGACCATTTACAGACATTCATCATATGGCCCAGGGTTCATGCTTTTTGAGCACAGATGTAGAACTAGGCTTTGAAAGAAGACTACATTTCTATTTCTTGTGTATTATTTAAAAGCCTCTTCATGACGCACAACACTGTCTCTCATCTCTAACTTCTGTCTTGGGAGCTGGGCTCTTGTTTCAGTTCAGGATCGTAACTTAGATTTGTAGAAAAGGAATACCAGCTTTCTGCTCAAAAGCTTTGTTTTCAGAAAGTTAATGAATATGAAATTAAATTCTCTACTGAATATTTACTGCCATGTCACCAGTTTTTCAGAATTTCAGCATGCAGATTCTTTGACAATGGGGAGCATCCTCAAAAAGTGAGCAGACTTTTTAAGAAAGAGATTTATCTGCAAAAATCACTGTCTCCTTTTTCTTCTTGTACCGCAAAACATTCAGGCATAATTTGACTTTCTTAAAATATGAATGTCTTTTTTACATATGAGATCTTGTTGGGGACATACAGATAGAAAATTAACATTCTGAATTATGATTTATACCTAGATTTTCCCAGGTAAATATGGATATGTTATAATTATTTATAAATGTAGGCTTGCCACATATGGTAGATTTTGTGTTGATGGTATTGTTTGTGTGAAATAGTGTTATGCTTGATAACACAACAAAATTGAAATTGAAGCAGAAGTACGCTGTTATTTGGGTCTCTGACTGAAACAAAAGCATCACATAATCTGGCATGCCCTTTCATTGCGCTTTTCTCTTTTATTTTCCATGCTGCTGGATTTTTCTTCTAGCCTAAAGTAGAGTAATTGACTCATACAGATACTTTCAAAGTCAAAGCATTTTAGTCAGCAAACATGATGCTTTGTAGGATTACTAAAATTTCAGAAATGTAGGTTAGGGGTTTCTTTTAGTCATTAACACGTTTTTGTTTTGGGTCAGAAGAAGACTGATGCACAGAGCTACTGTAATTTGGAAAATCTCTAAGAAAGTGAGGCATAGGAATCCAAGTAATGAAAAGTCACCTTTACCATGAAAGAAAAAGATAAACTGGTTTCTAGAGTCATACTGGAAAATGACTGCCAAATAGTACTTTTAAAAATCTTAATTGTTTCCTGTACATTTTATTGTCTTTAGGCCTAAAAACTTGTTTTCATGACCACAGGGTTGCAAGTCCTGCCAGCAAACCTATTCTAGCATGAGCTTCTCTCTCCAAGAAGCCACAGGTCCTGCCAGGAGCCTGCTCCAGCACAGGCTTCCCACAGGGTCACAGCCTTCTTTGGGCATCCCTCTGCTCTGGAGTGGGATGTGGATATCTGCATCTCCGTGGATCTCCATGGGCTGCAGAGGCACAGCACTGAGGGCTATTTCAGGGATGTATACAGGGACATTTCTGCTCTGGTGCCTGGAGCTCTCCTCCTGCTCCTCCTTCTTTGTTGTTGGTTGTTCTTCTCACAGATTCTCGCTCCTCACTTCTCTGGCCACAATTATTTTTGCACACTAATTTTTTCCCCTATTAACTATATTATCCCAGGCACTACCACTGTCACTGATGGGATCAGCTTTTAGCAGTGGTGTATCCATCTGGAATACAAACATGGGGGAAGCTTCAGGCTGCTTTTCAAAGGAGCCCCCCCTGTAGTGCTGCTGCTACCAAAACCTGGCTGCACATACCCAGTACAGTAGATGTTAGTAGAATTTTATTTTCATCAAGTCATATCAGTTACAGAAGCTTTTCTGTATAGTTCCTGCTGCCTGAACACTGGAGAAGTTTTTTCGCCTCTCATGAATACTGCCCAAAAATGATGAAGCAACTATTTGGTGTTACTATCAAATGCTACTATAAATTAGCTGTTAGGATACAAAGTTAGTGTATTGATTTTTTTTTTCCATCTAGTACATGCTCTTTTATAAACAAACTCGATCATGTGCCTATTGATATATTGCAGATGTAAATTTTATTAGAAAATGGACTGGAAAGTAATAAAAGCTTTGAACAGGCAATCATTATCAGCAAATTCCATTAGTAAACAGATACATTTTCAAACAAGCTCATTGTTTTTTAAAGAGGTTTTGATTATTCTAGAATGCTAAGATTGACTGATGCAAGATGGTCCCCAACCATTTTAAAAAATAAAAAGAAACCTTTTCAGTGGCTGTTGGGGAATAGAAAGGTTTCCATACAAGTCTATTTTACATATATCCTGATTCACAAGCAAAGCAACAAGACATGATAAGCTATAAGTTACCGAGGCAGATCCTATGGCAAGAGTAAGCCTTTGTTTGAAGCTGGATCATGGATTCACCCTCAACAACAGTGTTTGAAAATGTCACACTGCGATGATGTCTTCAAATGCTGTTAAAATGCAAGGACTCCTTAGTCTTGTCTCAGGGAAATGAATTTATTGAGCCCTACTGTAGGAAAATGAGATAACTGGGTACTGAAAGCAGACAACCAGTGAGACAAGAAGGAAAGAGGGTGGATACTCATGTAAATTCCCGGTACAGACTGGGTGGGTGAGAATTATAATCAGAGACAGCATCACCATCTCACCTGTGCTGCCACTGCAGCTAGCAGTATTTAATGAGGTAATGTATTCTGCAGATGCAGAACAGGATGGAAGCATTATTGCTGGTTTTTCCTTAAGGCTCAGGCACCTGGTTCTGTTCCATGTTTTCTGCACAGTAGTACTACCAAGAGCTCACATTAGAGCAGTACAATTGTTTTGATGAATTCTTATTGTTGTAATAAGGGTGGGTACAACCTCCATTTTGCAAGATTACTATAAAATCAGCATTTTTTTTAAACTCCACACATTTCTATTTTAAATGCTTTTGTAAATCAATTTACTATGTCAGAGAGTTTCACTGGAAATGTGAAAATAACTCTTTTACAGTGAGCTAAGCTTGCAAAGGGCAGCATGCTATCATTTTACAGTCCAGTACTTTCCATTTTCCATTTCTGAGATGTGCATCTCAGCTCGAATGACAAGTATTTTTGCACGTGATTTTTAGGGGCAGTAGTTTACCTTACATACAGATGTAGGGGTCCTGAGGTCGTGGATAATCCTTGATGGCCTTAACAAGGCCCACCTAGGACCTCTCCACACCTCTGAGTGAGGGTTCTATTTAAGCCTAGTCCAGGACCACCGAGGACGAGGCTGTCTGAGCCCTGTTGTAGGAGTGTCTGCCGCTGCTCTTGTTCCTAGAGAACGGTGTGGATTTCCTGGCTTGACCTTACTGCTGACTTGCTGCCTTGCCATTGTCAGATGACCACTGGGCTGTTGACAGGACCCTGTGCTGTTACTGCCCTGCCCTGCCCTCCCCTGTGTCAGTGGCACTGCATCCTTCAGGTGTAGCACTGTGGCCACCGGCTCACCTCACCCAGAGCTATCCCTGATCTTGCTGCATCCTTGTGATGAGCTGCATTCATCCCATTAAATAAGTATTTGGTGTTGCCAGAGCTTTTGGAGTAGCTGTGTGTGTGTACTGCAAGGCTGCAGAGCTTTGGGGCGATGGGGAGGATGCAGCTCCTACCAGAACCTGCTCCAAACAGACACTGCAGTTGCTCAAACCCTTTACACGTGGCATTAGCAATGTGTGGCTTGTGACAAGCAGGCAACTTCTCACTTTCTGCAGTATTTTGAAAACCTGTCTAAGAGAGATTCCTACACAAGATTCTCTGCAAGCACGTGGATTTTGCGTGTTTTCAAGTCCTGCTGCTTATAGTAGCACAGAAAATGTATTGCTGCTCTGGCATTTGTGATTATCCCAACCTCCATTTAATGGACACTCACTAATCTGCAGAATTCATGTTGCTAAATCACAGAGAGATTTGAAGGCAGAGGAAAGGATGCAAAGCTTCAGAAGCAGTACTGAACTCACCAAGCTGTTTCTTTTCAGTAGAATAGGTCAGAATAGTTTAGGTGCCTAAAGTCTGTGTTGAAGGTTAGAAAATACTGTCCCTTCCTGCCCATTGTGTGTAGTAGGCAGGATTCTCTTCTGCAAACTGATGGGATTTATTTCTGTATTTTTTGTAACATGGAAGAATGTCTAATACATGCTGGGTACTACACTGTGGGAAACACTGATGTATCCTGATGGCAGTGTACCATTGTGTAAATAATTGATTGTTTTGTAGGTCAAAGACATGAATCCAGTTGAGTTATTTCCTAATATGACAGTTCAAGAAATAATAATCTGGAAGATGGAATCATGATAATCAAGAGCTAGTCTGGGCCAGTTAGCAAAAAAATAAGCTGCTAAACCTCAGAACTGATACACCTCATGAGTGTGTCTGAAATCTGTCTGGAACCCTCCCTGTATTTTAACCTTTCATAGCATCCTCCAGTCATCAATTTCACAGTTTTATTTTGTTTTATTTTATTTTATTTTAATTTCACATTTGATCTACACTTAGTGCCTGATTTTTCCTAGCATGTTCTCCAGTTATCTTGCTATGGTACATAAAGACATATCTTTCCTCCTTTTTATATCAATGGGTATTTCCTGTGAAATATTTCTTTTCCATGCTGAAATCTATGTAGTTTCTTGTAATATGAAAATATTCTATAATTGTGTTCATCTTCTAGGATCCGTTTTTGCTATGGTTTGTCCAGACCTTTATGACACTTTCCAGTGGAAAAGTGTGGGTTCAAAAAGTGGTGCAATGATTTCTTGTGGGTTGCTCTCTATTTGTTCTGCAATGACCCTCAACATCCAGTTGCTACTTGAATTCCTGGCTTAGTGTTTTCCTGACATTTTCAGAGAACTATGCACAGAAGTTCTCATAGTTTTTCCTTAGTGAAGATGGTTGACATGGAGTCCTCAGCATTTATCAATAAAGATATCTTTTCTTTCTAACATTACTTCTCACTTTGCTGTTGAATTTCAACAGCCATTTTATCACTTGATTGCTGAGGTTTGCTAAACAGAATATAGCAACAACAAGAAGAAGTTATTTATTATACCTGGGGGAAATAAAAGGCCATCAAACAATGACTTTTCAAGTGATTCTTACCTTGCAGTGATACTTTTGTGCTTTAGCCATTGTCAGAAACTGTCACTAGGTCAGCAGCTGTCAGAGGACCAAGCAAGTTTTGGAGAAGTGTTTTGAGATGTCCTTGCCAGGAATAATCACACTGCTATAAAAATATCCACAGACATCTACAGGAACCCTGTCTTGGAAAAGAAAATACTAAAAGTTTTTCACAGCAGTTTTCAGAGGCAGGTCCTTAAGTTCTGATGAAACCTTGTCTCTTTGCACAAATCTGTGGGTCCTGATTTATCAGGGCAGTAAGGAGCTCTTAAAAATTCTGATTGCTGAAGTAGCAGGAAAACAGGGCTTGTATTTGAATCTAACCACTGCATTGGTCTACAGACAGATTAAATAAATGAAACAATGAAGAAGGAATAAAGGTTTAATTAATTTCAAAGGAGGTTTAATTCATGCTCTTGTCACATTTTCTTCCTTTCATCAATAACCCCCCTCACTTCAAAACCAAAGTGTTTTCACAAAGGATTAACCTTTCCAGATTTACCTTCTGCACTGAAAGCTGTTTCCGTTTAAATTTTTCTGGACATTTCAAGCATTCAGCATGAGGAACAACAGAATGAACTCCCCAGTTTAAAAAAGTGGGTCTGTAGCAAGAGTTTACAAAGAGCTGACATTTTCAGTGTCCAGAGAAGAATATGGAAATACGTACATTATTTCTTTAAAACTTAAAAATAAAAATAATTAGGTCAAATTGAGTGTTCCATAATAAAATAAGCATATTTTTGTGTTATAGCTACATTAGACAGACAAAAAGTTTCTTTTCTCCAATAATCTAATGCATAGAAGATACTCCTAAGAAACCTGTGAAAAGTGGATGTGGGGATAGAAAATACTATTGAATAAAATAATTGGTGTTTTTCCAGGAATACTTGTTTGGTAAGGGCAGATTTAAATCACAGTAGGTTTTACAGGGCTGTGTTTTGAATTTGTGCTGGAAACAGAGTTGATAGCATGGGGATGTTTTAGTCACTGCTGAGTAGGGCTTGCAGAGTCAAGGCGTTTTCTGCCTCTCACCCCATGCCACCAGTGAGAGGACTGGGGGGATGCACAAGGAGTCAGTCTTAATTTTATCTCCCCTTTTCATCTCTCACTGATGCTCTGTCACACACCTGAGATTTATTTTATGATGAATTACAAGATTAAAACGAAATCTGCATCTCTGAATATTCTGGTTTATCTGTAAATATCCACATTTACTGTGTGTATCAGTAAAATTCTGAAGCAGAAGTTTTGAACAGATTCTCCTGTTCTTACAGCAGTTCAAGTTTTTTCAGTTCTAAAATTTCCTTTTGTAATTTTATTATTTTTAAACTTACAGGACTTCTCTCAGCATCGTCTTCCCAGTGTACCAGTTATGCCTTTATCTAACATGCAGAACTCCTAAACATCTGTAATCTAAGGTTACTGTTATTTTGTGAGAGAAAGAGGGAAGTTAGGTGCATGAGTAGTACAGATAATAGTTATTTTTTTCCGATTTCTGCCAGAGCATTAGGCCAGTCATTGTAACATGCAAACCATGCAGTAGTTTCTGGATTACTGCATTCAATAAAAGAATTATGTCTTGTCTTCACAAAAATTGCAAAAGGCATGCAGATATAGGCTACTTATGAACTAAGATACTACACAGCTGGAGCAAGGCTGGAAGAAAGAGATTTAAGATTATATCTTACACTGTTGTGGAAGCATCATGTTGAGTGAAATAGAGGTTTTCCTAGCACTCCTGAGCTGACTTTTCAATTAAATATTTGTTGAATTAGGCTAGACATTTTTTGCAATAAAGACTTACATGAATATTTCTGTTTGCAGCAGAGATCCTTTTCCTGGGGACACACGTTAAAAATACTTAAGAAATTGACAGGATTTTATTCTGACTTTTTTACCCTCTGACCAAAATTTATGGAGGTTCCTCAGAAACCTCCAGGATATTAACACTTGGTCTATGTCTTGTAAAGAAAAATTGTCCCATTTAGGAAAGTCTATACATTTGAATAGTTTGAAATTGCCTTTTGAGGTGCCATGGCATATGTTTCAATTCATTTTTGCGTATTCCTCACTGTCCACAAAGCCTTGATTTCATCAGCATCTCCAAGGGGAGGAAATAAGTAGTTTCAAAAGATGAGCCATTTTCCCCTTAGCACAGGAGGCAGTGCACGTGCAGGTGGGTCTGCTCCCTGGTCCTGCACTGTGCCATATTTCTGCAGTGCTCCCTGGTGTCTGCAGTGCCGTGAGATGCTGCAGCACTCAAGAAGTGGGTGCACCCTCTATATTTGTATTTTGCAGTGCGAGTCTCTCCCTATGAACAGATCTATTCACACAGCTCCCAGACCCGCTACACTCTCTGCTTTATCTGGTTTTTATTTCTGGTTTATTCTGAGTCATCCTGCAGCTATTAACAGAAAAAAATCTAGCAGATGACTTTTTCTTCAAGACTGAGGAGCACAACTAACATATTTAGATAGTTAATAAGATTATTTTCTACAGTTCAGATTTATTTTCCACAGCTTTTCTGTTTTATTGGGAATCATTTTTGACCTTAGATTACTTTCACTTGGTAATAGCAAAAAACAAAAAATCAAGTGGAAGCTGCTGACTGTATTTTCTTCTGAGCTTGTACTTAAAAATTTAGCAGATGTTCTGGAATATACAGTTGAATGTCTTGTCTGGATCGATTCTTTCAATTCCAGGAACTGAGAAAGTGTAGAAGATGTGGCACTTGAATTATGATAATATTATAGTTTTCTAGCTGAATTTTTTTTTTAAATCAAATTTACACAATAAAATTAGCATAAAAGTATTGACGCTCTTCTGGAAAGCCATTAAAAGAGTGTTTCTGATCAAGTCAAGTGCTGAAGTGTCCCAATATAGAAAGTGTTGGGATGCCATGGTGATTGTATCTATAAAAATCTATACCCTGTCAAATTTCAGGGATTAAGAGCAAACACACTCTGCAGTATACCTTGGGAAAAATCATTAGTAGGAAAAAGAAAGACTACAGCACATAAGTGCCATGCTTTTCTTCACGTGTCTGAGCACAATCCAGCATGTTAGCTGTTTTGAGTGTCACTACAGTTTGACAGCAGAGACCAAGAGCTGAACAGAAACTCTAACAAACTATACTAATTTCTGGAAGATTTATAAGGCAGTGCTGGAGATTAAGGCTAATTTTTTCAATGTGTCTACTCTTTCATTTTATCAAGATTCATTGCTATGAAACTCAATGAACTCCTTGAACCAATATGAAGTGTGGCAGCTGCAAGAAAGCCCTGGCCTTTAAACTCAAGTTCCCTGCTGTCAGTGGGCTGACCTGATCAGGGCCATACAAAATTTAGATATGGGTTCCCCTCTATCCACCATGTAAACCAAAAGCTTGTTCCAGAAGCTCACTACTCTCATAAAAGAATCCAAATTTTCAACCTGAGTTTATTTCTGTCTAGTTTACTTTTTTTTTTGTGTGTTAGTCTCTGTTGCAGTTTATGTGATTCTTCTACCTCCGCACTGGTTCTCTTTCCATCTGACACCATCCTACTTCATCTTCCTACACCTTCCTTCATTCCTTCATTCTGTAAAAAAATCACTTGTCATTCCTTTCCACATCACAGCCTTCATTTTGATAAAATGAGCAAGTCATGCTCTTTGAGTGCTGTCTGTGAAGCCAACCTTTCTGATTTCCCTGTTCATGCTAGGAAATTTTCTCTCCTGCTTTTGCAATCTTAACTCTTTTTAGTATGAGGATAGCTAGAACTTTATGGAGTTTCCAGATGAAATCTCATGAATACAGTATACAACAGCATTAATATTTCCTGAACCTCTGCAAATACTTTTATTGATACAGTCTACCACTGTACACTTTTTTATTTAATATTATTTCTCTTGGGTGAAAGAGATTGTAACATCTGTCATTTGTCACCATTTGTGTTATGCCCAGTCCACTAGGTGCTTAGGCCCTACTGTAAAGTTTAATAATAAGTTTTATTAGTGGTATCAATGAAATGCATCTCTTATTACTTGAGAATGTTGGTGATATGCTTTGTTAATTCTTGGTTTTCTCATTTCTCTCTGTATTTTGAGTTAACTTGCTTCTTTTTGCATGTGTTTATTTTAGTATTTTTACTTCTCTGCTGTGGCTATCCTTCAGGAAATACATACAGGTTTACAAATCTTACTGTTGCATATTTAAATCTTGTTGCAATTTAATGTGAAGGTTACTCTCCCCATAATAAAGTGTAGGGATTTTTTACAGGAACTGTATAAACAGGAGTCAGCTAGAAATAGAATTGTAGAATCATAGAATCATTTGGATAGGAAAAGACTTTTAAGATCATGAAGTTCAACCATCAACTGAGCAGTACCACCATGTTCACCACTAAACCATATCCTCAAGTGTCATACTCACATGTTTTTTTAACACTTCCGGGAGTGGTGAATCCACCACTACCCTGTACAGTCTGTTCCAATGCTTGACAACCCTTTGTGTAAAAAGTTTTTCCTCCAATCTAATTTGAATCTCCTCAGGTGCAACTTGAGGCCATTTCCTCTCATCCTATTACTTGTTACCTGTGACAAACAACTGGCCCCCACATGTCTACGACCTCCTTTAGGGTACTTGCAGAAAGCATAAGGTCCTCCTTTCATCTCCTTTTCTCCAGGCTGAACACCCCCAGCTCCCTCAGCTGATCCTCACAGCACTTGTGCTCCAGACCCTTCCCCAGCTCTGCTGCCCTTCTCTGGACACGCTCCAGCCCCTCAGAGTCTTTCTTGCAGTGAGGGGCCCAGAACTGAACACAGCATTGGAGGAGTGGCCTCACCAGTGCCCAGTACAAGGGGACAATCACTGCCCTGCTCCTGCTGGCCTCACCATTGCTGATCCAGGCCAGGATGCCACTGGACTTGACAAAAATAATATTCATAATAAATTCTAATGAGGCTGCTATTTAGATAGCAACATATTTATTAGACCAAATATAATTTAATTTATGCAATGACTCATAAAGAAAAGTGTTAATATTTTTATACAGACTGTATGGACTGCAACAGTATACAAAAAGGAAAACAGCGAGAAGAAAGAATGTTACTAACTTTCTGATGTAATAAAGCAGACTTTTATTGTATATGAAGTGTGCTTTTATGACTTTAAATTCAAGATGATTGAAGACTGAGACATAGAAATGCATACATTTCATTTTATACAGCCATAGCAGTGTGGTATAATGATTTTAAGTTGCATAAAGAATTTCTCAGTTTACTTAATATGTTTTATGTATAAAGAATGTATTTACCTAACTTGAAAAGAAATAAGTCTCAAAATCTATTGCTACATTTAACATTGAAATCACCATTGTTTCTAGAACCTTACACTATCCTAACCCTAACAGACCTGGGACCTCCTTTTAAGGGAGCTAAATGCAAGAAAGATCAAGGTTGGAGTCCATCCAATATGAATCCTGTTCTTGCCATTGCAAGGCTGAAGAACTGAGCTTTGCTGACTCCACAGGGCTTTGTCAAGGAACATCACAGAATTCTGGAACGGTTTGGGTTGGAAATGACCTAAAATAACATGTTCCAATTCCCCTGCTATGGGGAGGGACACCTCCCATTAGACCAGGTTGCTCAAAGACTCAGCCAGCCTGGACTTGAAGCCTGCCAGGGATTGGGCCTCCACAACATCTCTGGGCAACCCAATCCAGTATGTCACCATTCTCTAAGTAAATTGTTCCTAACATCTAAGTCTCTCTTTGTTTATAACCATTACCCATTGCCCTGTCACTATCTGCCCATGTAAAAAGATCACTCTCCCTCTATTTTATTCGCCCCCTTCAGATGCTGGAAAGCCACAATCAGCTGTTCCTGGAGCAATCTTTCCTCGGTGCTGAATAATCTCAGCTGTCTCAACTTGTCTTCATAGGAGACTCCCACAGGTCCATGTCCTCCCTGTGCTGGGACCCCAGAGCTGATGCAGCACTGCAGGTGGGATCTCACAGAGCAGAGCAGAGCAGAGCAGAGCAGAGCAGAACAGAGCAGAGCAGAGGGGCAGAATCCCCTCCCTGGCCCTGCTGCCCACGCTGCTCTGGATGCAGCCCAGGACACGTTTGGCTCTCTGGGCTGTGAATGCACACTGACAGCTCCTGGCCAGCCTCTCATCCACCAGCAGCCCCCAGTCCTTCTCGGCAAATCTAGTTCAAAGAGTTCTTCTAGCCTGTAGTCATCACTGGACATGATATTTGATGCCTTCTATTAATGATGTTAATGAAATCCTTATGCAGTACTTCTGAACTTTGGGGAAAATAATTTACAGTTTTCAACTTTTTAAAAATCATGGCTAGTGAGGCTACTTGGGGGACCATTACAAATACTCGTCAGTTAAATTTTCTACCTACACGTTTGTTCTTGGAACCAATGTGACTCTCTTTACTGACAATGTTAAAACTCATAAAAATGAAAAAAAAAAGGAAATCTTGTGTCCACAGAAAAGTGATTATAGTAACAATTTTGAATTAATCTTCTGGTTTATTTATTATTCATGTGTAGCTTTTTTGTCTTAGAAGTAAAAGCAGTCTCAAGGGAACTACCTTTCTGTTTGGTTTTGTATAATGCATAGCACAAGAGGATCTCTTTAGAGCTGTGCCTGGACGAGGAATAAGTTGGCAGAAAATAATATTTTCTATTCATTATTTGCCCTTTATCAACCAGCATGGTGTTGCCTTTAAAAGCATATGTCTTTGAAGACTATGTCCTATGTCTTTAAAATATTGTGTGGGGGAAAGAGGAAAAAAAACAACAACCAACAACTTAATCACTAAATAACTGGAAAAAAGATCTAAATTCAACACAGAGACATATAAACCAGTACTTTGTTATAAATTTAGTAGTTGCAGTCCTTGCTGGGGGTATCTGAGGTCATCATCCCAGTATTTTATTCCAGTGTCCACCAATGAAATTTAGCAGTGTAATAAAACAGCAAACCAATCCACGTCAGATTGATCTGAAGGAGAAATATCTGCAAATATGTAATTTCACAGGTTGCCTGTATGAGAACTACAAAAGCACAAAGTAAATCCAAATTTTTTCTGGAATATGTCACTTTAATGTTATTTAGAGAAATAGTGCCTGTGGCTGCTATATATCCAGAGTAGAGTCTGATTGGAAAAGTATTTGGTCAGAGGTTTTGTTTTTTTTTTATTTGTCAAAATGTAAATGAATTTTCTTCTAATCATTCAGTTTGGGTATTTTTACATGACTGTGTCTGGGCTGTACTGTGTGGTAGCTCCTGAATTTGTGAGCAGAATCCACCTCAGAGGAATAAAACACTTCTCTGGAACTCTGGTATCATTGCCTTTCGTTTAATACAGATATTCTTAAATTTGCACCCAGTAAGAATAAAATGAAATCATAAAACTTTTCAATAAGCACTGAAGTGGGATTCTTTCCCTGTTCTGATCTTTGAAAATTCAAACAAGGCACATTCATATAGAGAGAGTGAAGGCAAAATTTCTTAGCACTCTGAAAAATGCAGTTTGAGTTGGCTGTTAGGCAATTTGATTTGGAATGAAATAATGATGTGATCCACCCATCATATGTAAAGGAAGCTTGAATTCCTTCTCAAACATAATACTGTCAGGACACACATGGCCTTCCACGAGCTTAGGGACTTTACTTATTCTAGGTATAATAGTGCATATAGAGTGTTAAGTGTTAAATATGTGTTAAATTTTTACATGCCCTGTTAGAAGACTGACAAAATTTTTCTGTGGTAGGAGATGTTATTCCATTTTCTGGCACTAGAGCAAATTTCTCTGCAAGCTGTTTCTTCATCATTGTTTCTCATTTATAGAAAATAGGTGTTATATTTTCCAATGTTACTAAATTACTCCAATAAGTCTGGTTCATGATGAGCAAACAGGTTTTTTTACAATTAAAAAGTTTTTAAGACCTCTGTATGCTCATATTCTACATAGAATTTCAGCATGTGAACTATCTTAAGTGGTTTCAAAAGCTGATCACTCTAATATGCATTCCTGAAGCCAGTTACAGAACACCAGTTTCTCTGAAAGGAAAAAATTCAGAGAATGTCAATTATATAAACCCTTGCAACAAAAGCCTACATGCTAACACACACTATTGACTTATGGAATATTTGGTAATAGGGATTTTGACTGAACATGGGAAAAATATGTCTGAGAGGAGGAGAAATATTTAACTTTTAGTGTCAAGTGCATGATATCAAGTCATAGAGAACTTTTTCTTTGACAGTGCACATTAACTGAATCTAATAGAATTCAGCTCAGCCTGACCAAAAAAAAAAAACCAAAAAACTAGACAGAGAGGTTAGATAACATAGCTGGCCAAAATGTTTGGATATAGCAAACATAAAACTTTGTACAAGACAGGCTTTATAAAAAGTCCTGTTCAGTATGACTTACTGGAAAGATGAAAAGCAATAAGGAAGTTGAATGTGTGCTGTCTGTGAATGCAGCTTTCAAAACTCTGAAGATTCAAAAAGGGATGAAGAGTACAGTTTGACAATGCAACGTGGAAAGAGAAAATAGGTAGCAAAAAAGGTTAAAATTGATTACTTACATTTTCATTACATTTCAGCAAATAGGAATTAATGTCCAGAGAGATATAAACTATGAAGTCATAGATATAGTTGTGAAAACACAACTGCCTTCAGTTCTTCATGAGATTGACACTGTAGCTTTTGTTGCTATTGAAATGAGAGAAAATTTTCAGGTTGAAAAATCCACGAGAATTTTTCTGTAATAGTTATCAACAACTTTTCTATATTAGTATAGTCTTCATTATTTTCTGACCTCAATACAGCTTATACAAATGTGAAGCTTCATCCAAGCAAGGACTTTGGAAAGGACTTTTTTTTGTAATAATGTGATATTGTTGGGGTTTTTTGACTAAAAAAAGAATGGAGGAGTAACCATTAAGCATGTGTATATCACCAAAGGATAAAAGAAACGTCAAAATCCTTAGTCCAAGGCATATGAAGTAGTGAATATTGTCCTAGTTAACTCAGAGCTCAGTAGATATTCAAGGGACACACTGGCTGTCAGTGAAATGATCTGGCTGCTCCCTTCCTTGGGATTAATACAGAGCCAAGGGTGGGTTATCAGTCACCATAAAATACGTGATTCAGAAGTTTTCCAAAAGAACAGCAATGAGATGAAACACTTTATACTTATAACACTTTAAACAGCTAAGATGCAAATGAAAATTATTTCATATATGCAGGAAAACGTTAGGGACATAACGTTAAAGTCAAGGATCAATGTTTCTTAAGAGTGATCAATCATCTAGTTTAATTTCACTTCACTATCAATCAGGAATTCACCATACAGGAGCTCAGGTCTTGCCATATGACCATCAAAGACTGGGGTAATGAAGCTGAAGAAAAAAAAGGTTACAAAAAAGTAGATGTGATAAGACACAGCAGTAGCTGAAAAGGAAGCAAAAAAAGTCTACTCTTTTAGTGAAAAATGTAGGCACATTACAAGAAAAGTCATCATCACTGTCTGTAATTAGACATATATTTAGCTAGGTTACCAGACACTTCCCATTATCTTTTGTCATTTGTGTTCAAACTTTAATCACTTGGGCTGGAATTTTCTACACCATGACAGTAGCTTTAGGCCATATAGATTTGTATCTTCCTTAAATGTCAAGTAACACCACTGGAGAGTTTCTTTAAATAAAAACAAGTGGGAGAAAAGAAGCAGTATTTTTTTATTATGTTTTAAAAAATCAGAACTACTACTTTTAAGAACTGCTGCAGTTTTTCAGCTAAACATTGAAATCTGTTATATTAGATGGAGCCTTATTTGGCTGAGGATTACTCTGGATAGATTACCAGTTTAAGAAAGATTTAAGATTAAAAAAGCAGTTCTTTCAGAAGTTCCTTCTGAGATAGAAGAGAATAGAGGTTTCTTTAAATATTGCAAGGGGTCCCTGAAACTAGTTTACACTGGGTAATATTTTTTTCCTTCTAGCATGAATTGAATACCTCAAGGAATTTCTGCAGAAGTTTCTCCTTGGAGCCATAGACAGTAAAGCATGAAAGAGAATATGATTAGGTTTCATATAGCATTCATAACTGTGAAATGTAAGACAAAACATACCATCTCTCTAAGTTCTTTGATAAAGATGTCTTATCATCAGGGCTGAATAGAGGTTCCATTTATCATGTCCAAAAATACGTATCTGAAGAGTGAGGGAAAAAGATCAGAGAGGACGGAGTTTTCACTGGCTTGTCTGGATAAAGTTTTATTTCTATGTCTGAAATTGGTTTTGATAAGAAATATGGGAGGTATTGGAGATTTTAGATTTAAATTTGCTGATGTACATTTTTTTTCACATTCTTTTCATGATATATGGGACCTTACAAGATTTTAAGGTTGTGTATTGATTATCACAGCAAAGAGGAAACTTATACTGAAATAGAAATATTCCCTTTCTGAATAGGGACAGTAAGTGAAACTTGGAAATGATAACGAATAGCAGAGGTAATAATGTCACAGAAAAGTCACCCAAGTTGAATTAAAGCAGGAACTTCTTCTGTACCTGAGTTGGGAGGAAGCAGAATAAAGGACGAATTCCAGCTCTGATGCTGTAAGTGAGAATGATATGGGAATAGGTGGTCAAAAGCTTTTTGACTTGAAAGTATCCCAGGAAGTACATTTGGCCTAGCGTGTCCTCAAATATGTCGTAATTGCATATTTCAGTTCCACCTGTAACCTCTTTATTCCCAAACTCATAATCATTCTAGTCCACACCTTTTCCTAAAACCTTTATAAATACACCAGGGCTTAGCTGTACTGAACAGACTAATACCACAGGACAAGACTGATGAAGAGGAAAACAGAGATCTGAAGACTAAGTGTTGCAAGGAAACAGTAGATGAATATATAGAAGGAAATGCTGTCATTCTGGAGATAACACAGCTTCAAAGACAGGCTTGTAGAGCTCAGAGCCTGGAAAAGAAGATGTTGACTGAAATATACTGAGCCACAGTCTGCAGAGATATATGTCTGGATGCTTGAGGCACTAAGCACATGGAGTTCAGGAAAGGAAAGACTTTACTGTATGTGGTCTCTTCTGAGGCTGCTTACAGACATTGCTCTGAATTCCAAGGGTTCAGGACTTGTTTTTCTATCAAACTGAGTGAATTGGTCAAGTAGCTGAAAAAGAGAATATCTACTTTCAAAATAAAAGCATTCAGAATAGATGAAAAGAGTCATTTTAGCATAGGCATTTGGCAATTTTGTTCTTCAGCTATGAAATGAAGTTGATCCTACAGTCTAAACTCACAAGTATTCTTGTGAAGCTAAATTGGCTAATACCTTTGAAATACTTGCATGGTGAAAAAACGGGAGGAAAATAATTGTTTGTAATGCAAATTCTGAAAAGACCTTGGTTAAACAAACATATGAACACACATTGGATTGGAAGATCAAAGCAGTTCTTGAGAAGATATTAATGAACTGTGAGAGAAACAAATGAAAAAGATATGTGTCAGGTCTGCAGCAAAAGTAAGCATAAAGAGGTGAATTAGAAAGACATATATTGTATATCTATATTTATAGTTACATCCTCTATTTTTTTTCCTATTGAATTTAAAGTGCAAGTACTTAAAAACACATAAGTCCTTCTTTGCTCTGCAGAATCAAATACTTTTCTGGAAGCAAATTCCAAAATTGCATATATTAAAGAAAATTGAATGAGAGAGAATCTGCTCCCCAGAAAACACCAGAACAGGTGGAGATGCCCAAAGGAAGCTGCAGGGATGGGAAAGAGCTAGAAGTGTCAGAAATGAAGGAGTGAAATTGAGTCTGGGAAGAAGAGGGAGGGGGAGGAATATGCTTTTGGGTTTGGGCCTTTTTTCCTGGGTTTTGGGGTATAGGGTTTTTTTGTGTTTGTTTCATTTTGGGGTGGTTTATTTTTTAATTTTTTTTGGTTGGTTGATTGGGTTTTTTGGTTAGTTTTTTAGCTGGTTGGTTGGGGGGGGTTTGGTTTGGTTTTGTTCTGTTCTGGATTTTTTGCCTTTTTTTCATCAGTATCGTTCTCTGTTTGTAATTGGCAATGGATTAACTTAATCTTTTCCAAGCTGAGTCTGCTTTGCCTTTGATGATAATTCGTGGGTGATGTCTGTGTTCTTTTCTCAGCCCATAAGTTTTTCAATCTATTTTTTTTCCCTTGTTCTGTTGAGGAGCGGGAGTGAGGGCGTGGCTTGGTGGCCACCTGACAGCCAGCTAAGGTCAACCCACCACAAGAGCTCTGAGGCTTTCCTCGCAAAGAAGGGATTGATTTTGCCTAATAAAACTTTGGAAAAAGGTGGTGTGCATTAGAGAAGCAAATTATTTTTTCTTGAAATTTCAAAAATGCTGAAACATCTGCTGTTTAGGTATTGTATCTATTGAGATTGGAAATGTGGGTCTACAGTGGAACTGGAAAACTCTAGAAAGTCAGTGTGTGCAAATATTCTGTCTCTTGAAAGCAGGCAAATTACAAATATATGCATAGAGTAGTATTAAGTAAATGATTTAAAACAGCCATAGCTTAATTAAGAGGCAGGTTAGGAGCAAGGCAATATTATTTTTAGACACTATTCCACACCTGCTTGAATTTTTTCTCTTGCTTGCCAGGTACCAGTGAGTAGGTCTGCCCGTTTTCTTGAGAATGAAAACTGCTTTGTGAAAATTTAGAACCAAGTGTGAGATATGTTTACAATAAATACAATAATTTAGCTGTCACATTTAGAAAAGGAGAGTAGAGTATGTGGATGCAGCATCACAAATACTACTTTAGCATTTTATTCAGACACAGAATTTTCACAGCTTGCAGAAATAGGAATAGAGATGTCAAAGATATGTCAAAAGTTTCCCAGAACCTCTACAGGGATGGATTGCTGTTGCTAGCATATTGAGGAAAACCTCTCAGAATCAAGAAGCAGTCTCTCTGTATGGTGGATGAAACATTACAAGAGAAGGCTGCAAAATATCTCCATCTAAGGTGACTACCACCAATAATAGTGCATTATTAGCAATGAAGAAAGATAGACTTTTTAAAGTTGAATAAATTAATGATTTTCATTCTGATAGAAGCTTTTAGATGGAACACTTTACAGCTTTCTGATGAAGGGAATAGTACTTACAGGTGTACAGGGGCATACCCAGTCTATATCTGCTAAATTGCAGGCACAATGTTAAAAATCACTCCAAGAGGGAGAGAAAATGTAGTTTGATGCATTGTGAGAGATATATTTAGTCCTAACATTTAATATGAATTTGCTAGCTTTTGAGTGGTGATCACAGAAAATGATTTTTGAGAGTGAAGAGCAGTCAGTCAGTCAAAAATAAGGATCAGAGATTCCTGGGAAGAAAAATTCTCCATTGATGGCAAATTTTGTCACTGTTAGGTCTCTCTCACTTCTTCTAAATATTCTCTGCAAGAGAAAAAATCCTAGTCCTTTGAAAATCTTTCTACCATACTCTACACTTAACTCTTTTGAGTGAGGCTAGTGAAGTTTACCATAAAAAAACCCCAGAATATTATTCTATCCCGTTTTGGTTTTTTTTTATCGTGCTGGTGTTTTTGCGTTGTTGTTGTTAGGGTTGGTTGATTGGTTTTGGTCTTTTTTCTTTGTTTGTTTTGGGGTTTTTAATTTTATTTTTTTTTCTGCTTAAATTATATGGAAAGCCTGCAGAAAAGTGCTAATGGATGTTGAATATATATTTCCTTTCTCAGGTGCAGGGACCAGAAAATACATCTATCCTTTCCTGTGAGCCACGTTTTACAAGGGGTGTCTGTTTCTGGATATATTAATGTTTTTGATAATAGAAGACTCAAAAAGTGCTTACATATGTTCTTATAAAACCATGTGTTCCATTTTGTTCATTTTCTTCTCTAGGTTATCTTCAGCCTTTTCAATTTAATTTTGTCTCCAGCTTGAACAAAAAATGCTGGCAGGGGGTAAAGAATTCTTTGATAGTTACAGTGCAGGACCTGCTGGCTCTCCTGATCAATACAGGTATTGGACAAGTAGGCTCACAGAATCACAGAATGGGTCAGGTTGGAAGGGACCACAGGGGATCATCTGGTCCAACCTCCCTGCTCAAGCAGGGCCATCCTAGAGCACAGGGCACAGGATTGTGTCCAGATGATTATTGATTATCTCCAGTGAGGGAGACTCCACAACCTCTCCGGGCAGCCTGTTTCAGTGCTTGGTCATCTGCACAGTAAAGTAGTTCCTCTTCATGTTCAAGTGGAACTTCTGTGCATCAGTTTCTATGCATTCCTCCTTGTCCTGCTGCTTGGCACCCCTGCAAAGAGCCTGGTCCATCCTCCCTGCACCCTCCCTTCAGATACCTGTACAGATTGCTGAGGTCCCTTTTCAGCTGTCTCTTCCCGAGGCTGAACAGGCCCTGCTCCTTCTGCCTGTCCTTGTAAGGGAGATGCTCCAGTCCCCTCATCATCTTTGTAGCCCTCTGCTGGACCTGCTCCAGGAGCTCCATGTCCTGGGGAGCCAGAGCTGGACAGAGCACTCCAGATGTGCCTCACCAGGCTGAGCAGAGGGACAGGATCACATCCCCTGGCTCTGCTCTTCCTGATGCACCCCTGGATCCTCTGGCCTTCTTGGCCACAAGGACACACTGCTGGCTCAGAGACAGATTGTTGTCCACCAGCCCCCAGGACCCCCAGGTCCTCCTCTGCAGAGCTGCTTTCCAGCAAGTCAGCCCCCAGCCTCTGCTGGTGCATGGGGTTATTCTTCTCCAGATTCAGGACCCTGCATTTTCCTTTGTTGAACTGCATTAGCTTTCCCTCTGCCCAGCTCTTGAGCCTGCCCAGGTTAAATTTCATATGCTGTCACATGCAGAAATTGCAGTGTTCAAACCTTAAGGGTAAATCAAGCACATCCCAGTAAAATCTCACTGCACCAACAGAAAATATTTTATAGTGGAAAAGTCACTGAAAGATATATGCTTCTTCACAAGCTCCAGAAAGACTATTATGTTATAATATCATGTTATTAAATTTATTTCTTTCTTGTCAAATAAGCCTGGTAATGGAAAACTTAGGCTCAAAGAAACGAAGCAACTGCAAAGTGATCAAAACAGTCCAGACAAATCCTGCAGTTGTCTTCCCTGGAACTTCTTGTTTACTTAGTTCATCACAAAAGTGATTGTCTGCCATGTATATCACATAGGTGAAAGTACTGATTGTGCTGCTTGCTCTAGGCTAAATAAATACAAGCATAGAGCAGAATGTCACCAGCAGAAGAGATAGAATTCAATTCTCTTTTAATATGGAATCAAGTCTCAGGAAACAGGTGAAGAAAGAATAATTGAAAAATAAAGGAGACATGGTCTGGTGCAGAAGTGGCAGGAAATATATTTTTTTTCCTCTGCAAGAAAAAATAAAAGAGATTTCACAAATATCCCACTACAGCAAATGGATAAATAATAATAATTGCAAGATAACAGATATGATAGAAGAATTTGGAGGGTATATTTGCCTTGAGTGGCTGAAATCCAAATGGATTTTTCAATTCTTTTACCAGGGTAGTCTAAATCCTTCCTCTTGGCCCTATTGGTCACTTAGGGGTGGTGCTTTCAGACTCTCCTTAAGCTGCATAAATGTTCACTGCAGCAGAGGTTTGTGCAGTTACTGAACATTTGTGGTTTGGACCAATCCTGCAAGCCCTGTTCCCAAAGAGGGAGCTTTGGATAACTTTGAAATTTGTATAATATTTTTATTTAAGGAGAAACAGAAAAAACGTTACCTATAAGTAACTGACATTGTCCCTCTGAAACTAAAGTTTCCATCTTTCAATTCAAGTGACTTGAACAGCCACTACAGACAAGAATTTTAGTTTTACTTGTTCTACAGCTGGACTTCATATAGAAGCAGAATGCCATACATTAGTAAAAAAGCGTTTTCTTTATGACATGTCTTACAAACCCATATTTGACTACACAGAAAACAACCTTAAATAAGAGAAACACATCATGATATGGAAGTCCTATTTTACTGTATTTTCATGAAATGAATACTTGTCTATACTCAGATGCCTCTGTTATTATTATTCAAATTGTTTCTAAGCTAAAAATGGTAGAATCTGACACAAACAAGAAATAGGCAAATTAAAACAACAACAACAACAAAAAACTTCCACACAATACTGTCTTAATTATATTTTCAATAAGAGTAGAGACAATTTTACCACTCAGTTCAAAGGGATCAGGCTCAGGAACAGTTTAAGAGTACCTGAATATTCCAGGTTATGGATAATACAACTGATTCCTACCCAGATCAAGAAAGACATGCTTTTTTAGGGAATATGCAGCAAATCAGCAAATAAGGAATCAACAATATCCACTGATGTCTGTAACATTCCTCAAAGATGGAATTTATGAGTAAAAAAAAAGTATTATCTACATAAAGAATTGCATTTTATTAGAGTGCACAGGCATATTCTGCTTGTTACAGGTTAAATCATTGGAAAACTGCTGTGTATCAAATCCAGAAGTGCTGCTTTTCAAGAGAAACTTTTTTGGGTTTGTTGTTTTGTTTTGTTTTTGTGGGTTTTTGGGGGGTTTGTTTGTCTGTTTTGTTCTCATAGCACCCTTCCCTTCTCTTTAGCAGCTTATTTTTTTTGGCTGGATATTGTATTACGCTTTATTTTCCCTTGCCTTTTTGATTCCTTGGACTGGAAAAAAACAAAGCCACTCCATGTTGTATTTGAATGCTGAGCTCCATGGACTGTTCCAGTGTTCCAGCAGTCTAACTTTGATGCCCTATTTACATAATATTGCCATCAATTCTCTAATTGTTTGATCCTGGTGCATCCATTTTAGGTTAAGCAAGTTAAGATTTTATTCCCCATTCATACTAATTCAATTCAGTTCATTTAATTTGTGACACTAAGGGCTCGGTGTGTTCTTAATGCACATAAAATGCCTTGGTATGTTATGTCTGATGCATTCTTAGGGATTATTTAATTCAGTGAGTCATGTTAGTTTTCAGACTATTGCTGTTGTGATAAAGCAGGTCATACACAGAGGTGGTTGGGGTGGATCCTTAGAGATGAAGCTAATACTAGGTCAGTAGCTGGTGTCTAACAAATCACATGATGTGATGTGATGTGATGGCTGTGTTTCAAAAACATTTTGATTTCTCACAGAATGAAACAGTAACAGGAGCCATACAGACACAGAGGACCTCTGAAGATCATTGGAAAACAAATGCTATTGGGAGCCTGTCAAAGCCAATGCAGATTTTGTTAAACAAATTTCCTCAAAACAAGGTTTTTCATACCTTTTCACATCAAGAACACCCTGTCCACCCTTCCTGGAAGGATTAATTTAATTTTTGATAGGAGCCACTGCAAGCTGTAGTTATAGCTAAGGACTTTAACCAGAAAAGTAAAATTATTGTAATAGCTTTTAAACCCAGTTTTGTGCTTTGGAAAAATAGAAGCTCTAGCATCTGATAGGGGATACATCAGAGAAATTTTTAGCAACATTTGTTCCATGAAGATAACGGTAGCACAGCACTTCCTAGTCTAATTGCATTTGTGATATATATATAAACCCAATGTGTATTTATAGATCTTACACAATGGCATTCTGCCCTCCCTCTTGATGTTTTATCCTTAACCAATGAAGTCTTCTCTGCAGCAAAATTTCCCAGGAAAGAAAAAAAAAATCTAGTTTTTCAGTTCTTAACTAAATAAAGGAAATCAACTTCCCCACCTGCTATGTCTGGCTGAATACAGAGAGAAAAGCAGTATTAATTCAAAACAAAATCACACAGTGAAGATCCATTCGCAGCAATTCTCATGTTCTGCTTGCTTTCCAAAAGGAACTAAAAACACATAACTGAAGCAAATTTCCAGTCCTAGGGGGTGCCTTTGTAAATTCAGTTTGATTGGGAACACACCTGCCATTCAGTGAGCAAATACGTACTCTGATCTCCCATGGATCTTGCCTTCCACCATGGCTTCCAAATTATCTGGGGTGTGTGTCAACTCTGTGTATTACTAAATCCTCACTAGGACATGCCAGATGAAATAAATAATCTTTTTGTAATGCCAGAAATCTCTGCTTGCTAGCATAAAGCTATGACTATCCCATAGAAAGAAGCTGATTTTCCACAGTTTTTTATCCATTTTCAAATAACTGCATTACCTCCCATTTCCACATGAGGCAAGAACTCACAGATGCTGATTTATAAACACTGTGACATTCAGAATAAAAGGTAAGAGTACAGCTACTGACCCAAATTACTATATTTCTGATTTCTGTGAAGTCCAGTTCAATTATTTTAAGGTTCTATGGCCCCATTAACACTAGAGAGAAAGTGCAGCTGGACATTATGATTATTTTTAACTCTGTCTTATCCATAATAAGGGTGGCAAAACATGATAACTTTGACCTTTCACCTGATCATCCAAGGCATTCTTCAGGTATCTTGAAATTTAAATTCTTCTTACTTCGACTTGAAATAGATAACTTTATTATGTCTTTTGTATATCTTTCAAACATCAGATTTGACCCTGAAAGTACAGAACTACAGAAGTGTGTGTCTTTATGGAGATAATGCCTATTAACCTCACAATTTTATCCCAGAAGATTTAGCTCCTGCTTTTTTGAAATCATGAAAAAAACTTTGATTACTGTCTCTAAAGATGAGATTTCACCTTGTATCCAAGTTTTAGAGCACAACAAAAGTCTTCTAAATTTCTTCAAAATATATCTTTAAGGAAGATCCCTATATCCAGATATCTATATCCTTTTTCCATGTCTTCCAGACAGGGTGGCTGAGGATAGACTGCTATGACCTCAGACTGCAGTTTGATGTCCTGTTTGAATGTGGACACATCCCCCATTTCCACGTGCACCTCTACTGAAATGAAAGCTTCTCTGTTTTTGCATTTTAATGGCTAGATCTATTTTTCTAGTTTCATATCTTAGGATCTTTCATATGTAGATATCTTACCCAAACACCTCAGATCTTCAAAGTAAAAATCTTAGCCTCACAATGCTACAGTGATGAACTAAAGAATTATACTCCTTTTGATAGAAAGAGGAATATGAAGTACAAAATGTAAGTATGTTTTGCAAGATAATATCAAATGAACCTGTCACCCAGGAAGAGCAAGAACTCAGTTCTCACTAATCTGTGACTTATCATCAGGATCAAAGGATGATCACTGAAGCTGCAGGCAAACTGTTGCTCAAGCTTACTAATCCTAGGAAATGTCTAAATAATGTGCTCATTTACAAGATAACTTTACCATCAGGGCTCTAGTAAACTGCAATAAAAAACATTTTCATGCAGTTCCATCTCTCCTGTATTTTTGGCTTCATTATCTGAAACTGATCATATCACACTTCATTCAAGACATTGTAGTTTTCAGTGGTGGGAAACCCCTTCCAGTGACTGACTCCTGAGAAGCCAGTCCCCAGCCAGCATGACACTAACAGAAGGAAGGGAGGACCCAAGTGGGTTCCAAGTGCACCACTGATCTCACTACAGGCTGTATCAGGATGATGCTGTTCCATGAAGGCAAAAGAAAAAAATTAGGAGATGGACCTCTGCTATTTCCCTTGTATCACCTCTGGCCTTGTGCAGCATTTGGATGAGAGTGGTAATGCACATGACCAAGGATGAAGTGGTGAGATAACGAAAGGAAACAACCAGATGAAGAAATAACAAAGGAAGAAATGTGAATTGACACTCTACTTTTTTTTTCCCTTCAGTTTTATTTTTATTTTAAGAAATAATGGTATCAGGCCTAGCAGTCTTTATGAAAATATCTTGGTTTTGGTTATCCTGATACACATTCAGCACATGATGTCTGTGATTTTCTAGAAATCTATCTGTGAATACTGATAAAGATTTAAATATTTTTAAATTTAATTTAAAAATTAAAAGGATGAGTTCATAGCCATAAAGAGCTACTTTACCCCTTGATCTGACCTATCTAGGCCAGACACAAAATTGTGACATCCCAAACCAAATAGTTTGTACACCAAAGGCTCTAAATGTGCTGAAGTATTTTGTCATTCTTCACTTTTGTTCTTTGTCTTTTGTGGTATTCCATATGTCTATGCCCCATTTCTTCCTATTCACATAATTACATCTCATAGCTGTTTTACCATCCTCCCTACAGATGTAATTATAGTATGCATCAATTTTAAGATTAAGAGAGTAACAGAATAGGAAAAGAAGAAATGTACCATTCAAACTATTGACTTGAGGGAAGATGTCATCTTTTCCAAAAGACTCCTTTCTGGTCTGTTTGAGTATGCCACATTTAAAGGGTTAAAGGCCTCTGCATATAAGCTGGGAAAGCAGAAGTATATAGCTCCATGCTAGCAGGAGATAAGGGGGACTGTGAAATGCTAGACAAGAGAGAAAGAAATTTTAGCTGGGAGTAGGTCACTCTTCTTTCATACAGCAATGGCTATTATTAATTTTCTGCGCCTTATATTTCCCTCTCAGCAGAGTATTTATCTCTCCAGGTTACTGTTGTGTAATAGTAAATTCTTAAGCTTTGCTTTTCTATTAGGTCGCAAAGTGCCAGATAGCTTTACAGCGTGTCCAAATAATTCAACATCTCACAAAAAAAAAAAAAAAAGTTGTAGCAGCTATTAATATATGAGGCCCTCAAGGCTAACACAGGAAAACTGGAGCCTTTATTATTTTTTTCATTAATTTCTAAACTGTGGGTTTGCTGAGGTGGAGGATGGGTTTGCAAGTGGAGGATGGTATAAATTTTTAAACAGTGGCACTCTCAGCAGTTATGCAGACTTCTGTAAATACAGATCATCTCAGAGGACTGTAGTATTTAAACAGTGTTCTCTACTGAAACAGCACAAAAGAACTTTCTGTCAATTTGTGGTGTTTAGGAGGTTCAGTATCTGCTCACACCTTCCATAAGCAAACCAGAAGCAAGGCAAGGGTTGTGCCATCTGTCACACTGGGGATCATCGGATGAAGTTATACCTGAAATGAAAAAATTATATCTAGGAAGTTTTGTCTTCTCTACCTGGCTCCATCCCCTCATCCCCCCACCTTCTGTCCACTAAGGAGAGGAAAGAGTTAAGAAGAATTTTTATCTTTCTGAAGCTGAGCAATACAGAGTTAATTGAAACAAACTATTTGAATGCTGTTACAGGATGGAAATTAACCAGTGTTTTTTTAGTACTACAGTGCATTATGGATTCAAAGTTGCGTTGACTGCATTCCTGAGCTGATTCCAGTGCTCCTTTAGGTAGGGAGTGGGGAAAAACTTGGTCTGAAAAACTCTTATGTGAAAATCACCTTGAAAATCCTGTATGTGTTACACTTCTTAACGAGTACAGACATGTGAGATACTAGCATTTTTCACATATTACACAGAGCATGAATTTAGTTTATGGAGAACAAATCTGAGTGCCCAGTTTATCCCTTGCACTCAGAGTCAGCAGCAAGGACTGGAAAATTCATGTAGAAAGATAAATTTCATTTGGCTGCAAATTTGTTCTGTTGCAGGAGTTCCTCATATTTTTAAATATCAAAATATACATGCTAAGAGCTGTGATAATGTTATACAGAATGAAAAGAAAACAAGAAAAAAAAAATAAAGTGGAGCAAAATGAAGGTAGAAGTAGGGCTGTGATGTGTGATAAGGAGAGGGAAGGGACAGAGCAAATCTAATAAATCTCAATATAAAGTGAATGGCCGGTCAAAATTTTTTATTGCAGTGGTGATGCTGCCTGCATGCTGTGGAAAATAAGAGAGTAGAAATGGAATAATATTCAACTGAATTCAATATAAAATTGTCTTGGGTACAGATAATTTTTAAATGAGTGACTCTATGTCAAATTTGGTGGTAAGGATTTGGGGCATTAGCAAAATCAGAAAGATAGAGGCAGAGGGGGAGTTGAAGGGTGCAGGAGAAAAATATTGTGTGTTAAGTGAGTACATGTTAGGATTGTGGAATGGACTGATTGGACAACTGGAAGCTTTGAAGAAACAATGAGAAAAACATGAAATGGGATAATAAAGAACAGGTTTCAGAAAAAAAAGGAGATTAGGCTAGACTGAAATATCTTTCTTTCAAAAGATAATTGGGTTTTGTAACAGAAAGATCTTAAAAGATCTAATCTATCTGGATCATTACATAATTCACCTTTAAATAAAGCTCACAATAATTCCATATGAAGATTGGCTAGGAAAAAATGATATAAATATAAAAGGCTTAAAGTGAGTACAGCTAAGTTGAAAAAAATAAATGGGTAATGCTGAACCAAAAAGTCTTCAGCTTAAGTGTTAAGAATGAAAGTATTAAAGAGTCATTTTCAAGATGCACATCCTTTGTTGTTGTGATTAGTAAACTTTGCTCAAAAAGTAGAAATGTTCTAATGAGATGTGTTGAATTTTTGAAAATGGCAGGTACTGTTAATATGGAGTAGTAAAAGGATGTTACACAGAGATAATTGGCATTAGGATTGATGTAATGTAAATAGAATAGCATATAAAATTATGAAGTACAAAGGACTTTAATTATTGAAGGCTAATAAACAAAACCAGACAAAGCTCTTGTAATAATCTTAGAGCGTATCAATGGGATGTCATGGGAAGGAAGTGTATCTGAGTGCATTCATCAATCACAGGATAATTTGTGTGCTGCCATTGTGAAGTGATGGTGAAAAAAGCAAGTAAAAGACTGGGATATGTCAGGGGAGACATTTCCAGCAGAGGAAGGGAGAATATTAATGCGACTGTGCAGGCTTGGATGAGACCTGATCTGGAATATTGTTCAATTCCTCATTCAGAGTCAGGAGAGATGAATTTTAAAAAGTGCAAGAAACGGGCTGTTATGATGCTCAGGGGAAGGAAGAGTCTATTTCATGAAAGGACGCTGAAAGAGTGTAGAATTTTAGCAGAACAAAAGCAGAGCAGGGATAAGATTGCTGTCTTTAAATACATCAGGATGGTAAAGCCGGAGACAGGAAGGAAGTGTTTAGGTTAAAGAATAGTATTGGCTCAGGAACAAGTGGGAACAAACTCCATGAATAAATTTAAGCTGGAAAGGAAATGAGGGCAAAATGCTCTGGTTTTTAATAATGCAACTTTTGGAAATTGTTTATATTTTATTATGTCTCTTACATTTATTATTTTACAACATAACATAACACAGCACGACAAGATTGCCTTTTTCTATTCATAGGAATTTTACTCTAGTTCTCTGTTTCTTATTTTGTGTGAATGTGTAAATGCCTGCACGTATAAATATTTAATTTGCAGTAAAGCTGGAGGTCATCTGGGATTATTTAAACAGAGATGCAAAAGGCAGGCCAACTCTATGCATTCACACAACAGCTGGAGTCAGGGATTTTGATTATTAGATACACTTACTACCCTAAAATAAGGTAAATGCTTAGAAAAGTGCACTTAAGGTAAGTGCTTTAGAAAAAGTGTATCTAAGCATTATACCTATAACATTTAGATAAAGTTGTTCAAATTCTGTTCCTGTGCTCAAACCAATTTTGTTGACTTTGCCAAAGCCAGAAAGATAGATTAAAACTGATAACAAGTAAGGCTAGAAATATACACTTGTGGTTCCATAATTTGGTTTTTATACTATGAAGAAAAGAAAAACCTCTCTGTCTCTGGCCACTTGGGGTTTGGGTTGGTTTTCTTGGTTTGTGGTTTGCTTTTTTTCCTCCATGGGATTAACTTTTTATGAGTAAATGTATTTGAGTGGGAAGATGGTAAAAGAGTCTGTTATTCTAGTCTAGAAATGATACAACCTACCTAGAAGATAGTGTGGGAGACTACATGGTCAATTTCGGGGGAGAAATAGCTCGAAGAATTGTGTCATGATATTAAGCACTCTCAAAAGAATACCTACAGTATGGAATTGAGATAAGAAGAGTGTGAATTATAGGGACCTTAATGTAGAAGTGGAAACCTTAGAACATGGGGCACAAAATTAAGCAAAGGAGGAAAAACATCTGCAAAGCCTTAAGAGACTCAGATGCTTGTTTTGTATAAGATATTTGAAAAGGTTTGAGGTTTGAGGTGAAGTGTTGAGCAGCATTTTTCATGTTTTCAGTGAAAAAGCAGTGAATTTCACAGGAGTATGTGTATGTTCAGAGATGGGTCAGTTTTTGGTGTTTAGTATATAACAGGAGTTGATTTTTGAGAAAATGTCCCAGAAAGATTGGTTTATTTTGTCCTCCCATTAAGTAAAAAAAAAAATTGTGATGCTTTAGCTGCTTCAACACAGTGCTGTTCCTTGGACATGTGTGTTACAGAGAAAAAGCATCCTCAGGAGGGTTCAGCATCAAACAGTTGCACAGTCTACCACCTGGTGAGCTGACCTGCTTTTTCTGAGTGCTGTTGCTCAGAGACGCAGCAGAAATGCAGATCATTGTTTGTGTTCTTCTTTCTCTGCCCGTGATTTGGCTTTTGGTCTCCTGTTGTTTATTCATGTCTCCATTCCTCAGTTTTGTTATATTCAACCAGTATATTAATTTGCCTTTTCAAAATGATTACACCTCAGTTTACAATTTTAAACAAGAACAGTTTACTTTGCCACCAGTTTTTAAAATCATTAACTTTTGACACATATAATTGTTTCTGTAAAAGACATGAAACTTAAACATTTTCTGAGATAGTGTCATTTTTCTAAGTATTTTCTTTAACATTGTTTGATTGCTCTCAGGCTGCCAAAACTTCCATCAGTAATGGATGGAAAAGCTACAATTATGGTTCTCAGAAAAAAAAAATTAGGGTAGGTCATGTTGTTCTATTCCTTTAAAATGATATTTGCCTATGCACCAGTTACTGCAAAATTTTTGCATGGATATGAGATGATTTTTATGTACATTCATAGGCAACCAGACAAGATCATCTTAAAAAGCTCTTCAACCAAGCCTTAGTTTTACCTTTTCTATTACCTGAATTTATGTCAGTGAGAAGAAAGGATGGGAAATGGCCTCTTCAGTACACCTAGGATTCGCATCGTGTGTGTCTGCTTGTGGTTCATGCTACCATCATCATTTTCTTGAGGGTCAGAATAGAATTCTAGCAGTCTTATTTTGCAAATTTCATTAATAATTTCATGTTAAAAGAAAACCACCACATTTTTTGATTTAGCTGTACAGTTTTATCTTATTTAGTTTTAGCATTTCTGACACAGTGTGGGCTCAATCCATTGGTCTTGCATTCCTTTCTTCCTGAGAAAACTCGTGAGTGGAAAAATTCTCAAACTACAACTTGAATTTGAATCAGTGTGGTAGTTTTCTTATGAGTCTGCCTATAGTTTATATTAAAAGCAGGAAATTAACGACCTGCAATGAGATGGCAAATGAGAAGTTTCCAACAAATGCCCTTTCAGTTACTGAATTGACTGAATATTTCGCTGCTGCTGAGCTACAAAGCTGATTGGCTATTATGGGCTGTGCCATAGGGACCAAGTGCAGGTAACACTTGTCAAATTATTTTGAAACTGAAATAAGGTGGTTTATTTTCAGAATTGCAAAATCTCTCTCTGCTATCATTTCTTCCTGATCAAAGATATCTTCCAGACATGGGTGGAAGATACAGTGATTATTCTCAACACTAGTTTAATTTGAATCTCTTAAGGGAGAGGTAAGAACCTTTTCTCTACAGGAAGTCTGTCTGGATTACCTGCTCCTCCTGTGGCATCTAATTTGCATGGGGGTAAGAAACTCCCCATGTCTCATTGCCTCCCCTTATTCTAAAGAGAACAAGATGTCCCAATTCCTTCTCACCCAGTATTGTATTATCTTGAATTGGAAAGATATAAGCAGAACAGGAGAAATTGCCATGACAGTAGCTGAATTCAATGTGAAAATACCTCAAGAAATTGTCCTGAAGCAATGTATTTATGGACCAGATATTTAGATGGTTGTCTCTTCATAACAGTTTTTATTTATTCTCTGAAATGTCCTAACCCTCATAATACAGGAGAAAAAATATTTTTGAAGGTGGATAAGTTTTTATTTAACTCATATAATCGTAAGAATTTTTCTTAATTTTCTTTTTCTTATCTGAATTATTTCTTACACACAGTAGTTAATATTCATTTGTACAATACATTAGAGTCCCCATTACCTTGACAAAATTCATTGGTTTTAAATTAACTTGAATATAGAAGGTAAAATTCCATATGGGAAAGTTTATATAATGTTAATGTCTCTGTAAACTGTAAAACACTCAGAAAACCCAGAAAAACCATACAAAACGTATATTTTTTTCTAGAGGGTTTGTTTCCCGTCTGTTTTATTAAGCAGAAATCCCATTGCATCACTAATTTTAAGGCCTGTTTCTGGAATTTGCCATTGGGCTGCCTGAAGAAGTTATAGGACAATACTTGCTCTTTTTTGACACTGATTTGTTAGAAAAACTTCTTTGTGTAGAGAAACGGGAAGTTGTATTCTCCTTTAAACAATCTGATCATTTCATAGGAAACCACATAAACTTCTTCATGTTCAATTTTTACTGTAGTTCTTTCACCAAACTATTGGCCAAGGTGGGATTCATTTCAACTGCTTCTAGATTTCTACAGATTAGATAGTACAGATTAGATAGTGTAGTAGGCATCTAAACTAGGCAAACTTTGGTCTCTTCCAGTACTGGAGAGAAACAGGCACTTTAAGGGCTGTTCATGTGACCTAATTTAGTTGTTTGCTTTTGGATGAGATATATCAGAATACACTTTCATCAGGCTGAGTCACCACTTTTCAAATACAGTGTACTTGGACTGCTAACAGCTCTCCTGTGTGACTCCTGGGAGTCCATAAGTGTTTGCTTTCCCTGGGATAGTGCTGGTCCCCACATTGTTTTTCAATGCTGGAGGTAAGCTCCCTGAACTCCAGAGGCAGCTGTACCACTGGGTACTATTCAGGGTAGGGAATAGCATGTTACTGCTCTGTATTTGGTAGTTCTGAACCTCTATCTTTTGCATAAAAAGCAAGCAAACTTGCCAAGGAGATAAAAATATCATTGATGCTGAGATGAACCTCGTAATAAATAAGTAAAATAATTTTCCAACTTTTGGAGTCACCTATGCATTGTGTTATTTTAGCTGGGGTCATAACTCTCATGATTTCCAAAAATGTAGTTGTGGGGTTAAGATAATGAATCTGTCTCCTCTAATTTATTCCATCACTGTATTCCATCTAGAATTCCTGGGTGTTTCATACATGTTCTCAATACAGATAGTACAAATGTGGTATAACAGCATCCTTTGAAAGGGCATACAAGTGAAATTGGTGAACTGACATAACAGATAAGGGAAATATTTCTTCCCCCACCTCCCCATCCATCCTTGATCCATCTATGTACTCATTCCCTTGGCATATCTGGGAAGTCTTGATCATATTTTTTCTGTGAGAAAATACAACTCACTAATACAAGAGAAATCTATGTCTTGTTTCCTTTTCCTGGTGGATTAGGGGGAGAAATTTTTACCCTGAGGGTAGCATGAGCCCCAGAGCTAGCTCAGAGGAGTGGCCTTTCAGAAGCAGCAAGCTATTAGACTGGGTAAATCTGTCTTTTCTGACTGCATCCTGCATCACACCAAGCCCCACATGGTAAAGCACTCTTCTATACTGTGAAAAAAACTAAGTTAAACCATCTCTATTTCTTTAGCTCAGTCCATTTTTGCTTCTGTGATGCTGGCAAAGAGCTCTGTGTGATCGACGGCTGAGCCTCTGACTTTCTTTTCACAGTCCACTTGTGATGCTGCAGAGCAAGAAGTAACTCTGGCAATGCTTACAATATGGATTGGTTATTCTGATGCTTTTAGCTTTTTATGCCTGTTATATTTGGGCCAAAATTTTAAAATGCAGCATAAATTTTGGGGTCTCAAGTTGGCATAAGTCTGGCACTCCGAAACCAAGAGTGCCTGTTTTTTAAAAGTACTAATAGATACATACATCTCCTGTACCTACACTAGAGTGAGGAAAGAAAGTAAAAAATTAATGAGGGCGAGGGAAGGATGACTGCATTTCATTTGCATGCAGGTGAGCTTGAAGTCACAGAAACCTGCAGGAGACCACCATTGCTGAAAATTTGATCTTGGGCTTATCAAAGTAGTTTACCAGAAACAGGATCACAGAAAGCATTTTTATATAGTATTTTCATGCTCAATGAAATCCACAGCAGTAAATTAACTGCTGAAAGAAATGTGTGAAAAAATATTGGACATTTTGTGCTTGGAAAGAGGGACTTTAACTCGCTGTCAGAAGAGATAGCAGACATGGAAACAATTTCTCAATGTGTATCAGAAAGGGTCAGAAAGAGTAGGGAAAGATTTGAATCTGACAAGTTAATTTACAGTCTGGAAACTCTACCAAACACAAATTAGAAAAGTGATTACTGCTATGAAGCTAGTTTGCAGGCTGCCAAAGTTGCTGACTGTTAATGACCGGGTCTAATCTGATGGACATATTTACTCAGAGGAATATTACTGAGATTTACCAGTTTGAGTACTGTGTCAACTCAGAAAAACTCTCACACAGCTGTGAGATAGCCAAAAAAGCAATTCAGAGAATGAAAAATCTGCTAAATGAACAATCATGGTCAATACACAATATTGTGACAATGTAGAAATGCATAATTATACGGATAGCCTTTCCCAGAATGGATGATTTATTTTTGCAAGTAAATTTGAGAACACAGTTGATGTTTGACCTTACTGAGAAGAGTAACAGAACACTTATTGCTGGTATTTCGATAGTTACTGATAAAAAGAAGGCTTCTATACCTGAAAGTGGAGGATAGCTGGCTTGAATTTCAGAGCTGTTTCAGATACATGCAGCTTGACATGTTGTTCTTTTCCTGTTTCATTGCTTTAATTCCATGCCATCCACGAGACAGTGCTAAAAAAAGGATTTAAAAAGTAAACAGTTGAATTGCATTTTCAAACTATGAAACTTACAGAATTTAGAAAAGGTAATAAAAATATTTTTTTTTGCTTTGAAAATTTCTCTAATAATGAAAAAGTAGAGTTGATAATGGTCTGCTTTTCTGGATGGAGGATCCTAAAAAATAGAAAATTAGGAGTTTTCCTTTTCCTGGTTTTTTTTTTCCACAAAGAAATTTAATGAGGATCCAGAAAACATAATTGTAATGTTAAAAGAGTTCAGCACTAACAAATATTACAAAGTATCCAACCAGTCACTTCAAAGGTCAAGGTTCTAGGAAGCACATCAAACTGATCACACCCTTAAAACTGTTCTGAGTCGTGGAAGTTTCTTTAATCATTTTTGGAAAGTCATTTTAACCTTAGATAGTATGGAAGGTGTTGAGTTCACAGCTTTTAATTTACAGTTATGTTTAAAAATTTAAGCCTAAAGTGTCTTTCTCTCATGCAAACAACATGAGATCTTACTCTAGTGGTGAGCTCTCACCCCAAGTGTCATCTATAGAATAATGACAGTATCACTGTAGTCCTGTTATAACCAAAATTGTACCAAAAAGTATAAACATTCCAAAATAACTCCAGAACAATTAAAATTAGGCTTACTTATAATAGTTTTTTTCCCAACTGGTCATGGACTACATTTGCTGTTTTAAACTAGCAAGAAGTGCAGAGTGAGGTGGATTTCTGCCCCAGAGGTCCTTGGATAAGGCTGGGAACAGACAGATATTACAGCTCATGGTACCTCTGCTTACCAGCCAGCTTAGCCATCTCTTCAGGGGCTTCTAGTCATTTGGGAGATACACTTTTCCCATTTTTTCACTTTTTTGAAACTTCCCTGAAATTTGGAAGTATTTGAAACTTCCCCAGCTTGTGGCTCAGAGACCCACCAGCACCACTACCACATTTTTATATTCCTAGCTGCAGTGCCTCATTTCCTAGACTCTTTGCACCTGTCCTGCATGCTTGCTAACAGCAAGTAGCCTGGAAGGAGAAATATTTGGAGGTCTAAAATAGGTCAGATGAACCACTCCTTAACATATGTATATATTTTACATTTTCCCCTTTTTTCTTTATACATCTTGGAGTGACTCATTCCAACATCTGACTTGTAGGTATGTAAAAATAGGAGAAACAAATTCATAGTTTCTTTAAAAATTATTCTTGGATCACAGGTGACTTCAGTACAAGATAATGACAGAGAAGAGGTGATTCCCCATGGTGGTTCATGTGGTATGGTTTGATTCAGGACAAGCTAGCATCTGACACCACATAGTGCAAATGATCTTTTACCCTTGCCATTTTTCACCGGCAATTTTCCTTGTTTTTAAAGAGAATAATAGAATCTCTGAAACTCCTAAATTTCACTTTGACTTTCAAATTAAATTCATTAAATTAAAAAAAAAAGGTAGTCATGATAAAAATCTTTACCAAAAATTTGATTCATAAAGATATGTGCAATTCTTCTTAGCATAACATGGTTTGGGTACAGATATTTAAGGTATATCTTCTTTCAGATATTTTTGCAACATTTACATTTTATACATCTTAATCACATGTTATATGTTCAAAATAATTAAAAGGCTCTGGATGAGTGTAGAATAAATTATTATTCTTGCAAGGTCTGTGTTAGTGATGGGTCATTTAGCACACCTATGGTGCAACCATTTAAAAAATATCAACATGGAAGAAATGTATTAGAAATATGTTTTTCTGGTATCAGGAAAAAATATGATTTTCCCAGGAAGAGAAAACACTATCAGCCTTTGAAATCAGCTAATAACTGCTAAATCAGCACATGTCAAAAAACTATTTAGGATCAAACAAATTTTATGAACTTCTTTAGAATTCATAGTCTAAGAAAACTGTGCATTGATTTAAAGTTGTGAATGGATTCTCTTTTTCTTCTTCAGTGTGTTTTGACAGGTATTTTGTCCTCTCATCTTTGCCAACCGATTTTTAAAAAATATGAATTTCAGTATTTTAGTGTTACCTCTCTCTTCTCTGCTCATATTTTTGATATTTTCAGCATGCAGTTGTTTGGAAACTGAAGTTAATGACAGAATTTTCTGCAATTTCAACAAGGCAAATGTATAGATCACATCGTAGAAATTTGGAACCTAAGATTTCTATTATTTAAAAAATTGATGTATCTGCTTCGTTAGGACAGTATTTATGGCAAAAGGTCTATACAGATATTTCTAGGACCTGACTTTGTAAACATTTACACATTACATGATTTTTTTTTTCATTTTTCTGTATATAATAAAGAAGTGGACACTTCTATTGGAAGCAAACAGGGGACCAGTCTTTAACCAGCTTATGAAAACCAGTATTCTCAGGCCTAAAAAAAATTTTTTATATGAAGGCTTCAGTAACCACTTTTGATTCTGAGTGCATGTGCAACAATCAACACCTGCTCCTGCATCACTTCTAAGAGCCCGTATTTATCTCTGTTTCCAAAACAATTGATCTTGATGATTCCTTATATCTTTTTCTATTTTCCCTCTCCACGTGTGAAATGCAGGAAAAACAGCAAAGCAGCTTCATTGATTGTTAGCTGGAGGAAGCCTCCATGGTAAGATCTTGGGCTATATAAGCCAAGTGAATGACCACTACTTGGAAGATCCAGAATTTTCTGGTCACACAAGCTGCACAGTTGAACTACACAACAGCCAGTCAAAGTACTTCCTTGCAGTACTGTAAATATCAAGCTTATCATATTATAATCTCTGAAATGATCTTAACCTCAGCTTCTTCCTACCTTTTGCTATATTTAAAGCTGCATGCAACCTTCCTTATTTACACACTCTACTCGCCAGCCAAGCATATAAAAAAAGATTTGATAGACCCCTTTTTGGGAAAGGCCTGATGCCACTCTCAGAGACTAATGCATTTGTATAGAGAGTGAGAAAACAGGATGTGAGGGGAATCCACCACACCTGGTTCTAAGCCTTCCTTTCCCACCGTGAATTTCTCTGCCTGGAACAGGGTCAATATCATCATATACTTACACAACAGTGCATCAATGTTCTTGAAAAAAACTGTGTTTTGGATGATTAAATATTTGCAAAGTGAAATTCTCTTAGAAATATTTTCCATTGAGCTGGGATTAAAACAGTCATAGTAACAGGAATTTTTTTGGCCAAATAATTTTGATTTTTTTTTTTTGTGTTAAGACAGCACAAAATGCACAATAACTTCATTATTCCCTCCCTCCAGTGTGTATAACTGACAGGCCAAAGCAGGTTATGACTACCTTAGAATAGTATCTTAGATGGTAGAGACCTTAAATCTTTGTGCTCCAAAGAGTGAAACCTCTCTAGGTATTGCCTATAAAACCAATTTGTACTCCAAATGGGAAAGCTCTGTCTGCTGTCTTTGTCAAACACTGTGGATCCAAAGGTAGAAATAGATCCTAGAAATAGAGGGGGGAAATCTTCTGACATGTGAATTGCTTACCTAGGTGGAAAGGGTGAAAATTATTTGATGCCATGAAGTGATTTGTTTGTTTATTCTTTAGATTTATTACATAAAAAGAATTCTCTAGGTTCTCTGAAGAAACTGCAGGGGAAAGTGATGGGAGCTTAGGGATAACTATTTTGTATGGAGCTGAACTGAGGTGATTCCAGAAGATGAGGGCTCAGATTTACTGAGCTTTCTGACTGGTGTAGAAGCAAGACTAAGGCTGAAATGCATCAGTTTAAGTGATTTTCTCAATCAGCTATGGCACAATGAGAGGTAAATTAGGGAGCTGGTGAGCTACAGAGAGAAGGAGAGATTTAGTGAGAGAGCAGGTAACAAGAGGCCAGAGAGGGAGAATTTATTTCCAGCACGAGAATACATTTTCTGGAATAGACTTTGTTGTTATATAGCAAAAAACGTCTGCTCATCCAGACAGAACATGGCTGCAACTGAATCTACTTGCTCCTCTGGCTAATACTGTGTATTTCAGAAAAAAAAAAAAAAATTGGTGTCAGAGTTAATTGCTTTGGTGGAAGGAACTAAAAAAGCCCTCTTGCATGGCTCTAAAAACAGTATATTTTAGATGGATATTACTGTTACCTTTGAATCACTAAGTGCATCCTGTAGTTCAGTGGGTATTTTTTCCTTCAATGGCAGATATGCGACAATGAGTCCAATAATGCAAAGTTAGTTCTAGGAATGGAAAGCTTTGGAAAGTGCTAACTGTATGCAATTATTTCTTCTCTTTAGTGTTTCTTTGCATTTCTCTGGCAATATAACCTGTGGGGGTATAGGGACTCCTTACTGACCTCATTCTTGGTGTCCATATCACAATGCCAGCATTTCCACTGAGCTCTGAAACAATTTTGTACTAGGTCAAAGCTAAGGCTTTTAGAAGGTCTGTGTTTTGCATTACCTCTATAATGAAATACGCATAGATAAACTGTTATTAAGGTTCAAATTAGCTGTTGTTTAAAACATTAAACTCAGAAATTATGATGAAGCTTATATTACCTTGTAATTTTCATCGATTTTTAACCTAATTTGCAGTGGCTACTGCTTAATCCAGGTGGGTACTAAAGCACAGCCATTTCTTAAGTATTATTCTGTGAACCCTCTAGAGCTGGTTCTAATTTGTTTGCCTTCCTTTCAAAGCACTAGCTCTTTTGTTAAAAAAAATAAAATAAAATAAATTAAATAAATTAATTGCTGTTGTTAATATAGCAGTTACTAAAAAGGATACATGGAACTATTCAGCTTTGAATTTCTTTTGCTGTTAAATAATTCTGCAATAGAATAAGTTGACGTTATTCTTAATTGTCATGTATAGTGTGCAGGACTATAGTAGGATTGTAGTTTTTTGACCAAAAAAAAATACTTGTCTCTTTAATTTCAAATATCCCACTTTTTCTGCTCACATATAAATCTTTGTTTATGTCAGGACTTTTTCTGTCAAAGATATCTTACCTGTTTCCTTGTATAAATCATTATTTTCATTTTTTCTTTCATTTAATTTCTAGATTGCTCAAATCCTTCCTGCTGTCCAAATGCCATGGAAAAGCACATCAACATTTCAATGAAAAACTTGGTGAGCTTGTGGAAAAACTGCCTTTGATTTAAGTGGACTTTGAATTTCTATGATAAAGATATCCAGACCCTAGAAAGATTTTATTTTTTTCAGTTTGGTTGTCAAAACCAAATTACATGGAAATTCTCAGTTTTTCCTTTTTATAGAAACTCTCTTGTTTTGACAGATTTAATTTCTTCCCAACAATTTCTTCCCAACAAAACTATCAGCAAACAACATGGCTTAACATAAGGAATTAGTATTTGGTCCACTATGCTCTAGAAACTTTCAGTGACCAATGATAATATTCAAATTGCACTTAAGTTATGCATGGGAAAGATGATGTGCTGGACACATGGTAAAGCTTTAATTCAAGTATTACTTTACTGTAAAGAATTCCTTTCGATAAAAATTTCAGTGCTGTGAGAATAAGGAAGAAGTGATGTCCTATCTAAGTAGATGTCTCAGCAACAAAACCTTGTGAGGCTTCAACCCTTTGCTTAAAAAGCACTCTATAAAATGACCTGATCCTTGACCTGATCAAATGGTAGTAAAACATTCAATAATATAAAAAAAGATATTATTCTCTCTCTGTTATACACTGTTGGATGTGCTGTGTACATGGATATGCACAAAAAATTATATATAATGATAATAATATGTTAGAATTTTAGTAGTTGAGTTTACTGATTTATAGTTAAGTAATACATGCAGACAGAATAATGAATATATATCATTTATACTGCTCAAGTAGAACACGGGTAGAACAGCTCAGGTGATTGTAGAAAATGCTCAGATCAACTTTCTCGTCCTCGTTTTTAAAGTCAGATGAGTTATGCTCTTTGGGGCAGTGCACATACAGGAGAAATCCCCGAGTCCTCCCCACCTTTCAGCTTTTACTTACAAAGACAAGCCAAACTCAACCCTGTAAAAGCATATCAATTGCACATGAAAACAACTCATGGAGCAATATTCTCTTTCATTATTTTCCTGTATAAGCATGTGGCCGCTGTTTTAGGCTTTCAAACTGCACTGCAAATATTCAGCTCCCCAGCTGTTGACATCCAAATGCACTTTCTAAAATGATGTTTCACCTTCAGATCATCAAGGGTGTGTGTGTGGCTAAAATGAAAGGACATATTAAGGAGTACACCTCATAGGAACATCTTAGGCTTTTTTTTTTTTTTTCTCTTTTTTTTTTTTTTTTTAATATATGAAGGTGCTTCAGTGGCATAGTCCTTAAAATATACTGTGGTGTGTTGATCCTGGCTGGATGCCAGCTGCCCACTCTGTCGCTCCTATCCACAAGGATAGGAAATACAATGAAAGGCTCATTAGCTTAAGATAATGGGAGAAAAGTGCTTACCTCCAGTTTCTACAGACAACTGTTTTTCTGATACATGTATACTACATTGTGTTCACCACAACAGGTGGTTTTTAAAAATTGATACAGAAAATTATTCTCAAAAGCTAGTGGAATTATATGAATTAATTATTTTAATTTATTTACTGATATGGCAGAGCTATAAATAGTATTTGATGCTGTCCAGACCTGGGCTACCAGAGCATGTGAGATCCCTTAAAGACAAATACCTCTTGTGAGAAAAATAAATAGTGACTTACTTTTCCTAATTTTTGATAGCTAGATCTTTCTGTGGTACAACCTCTTTTTTTAAAAAGTAAAACTAGAAAAGAAGATAAATGGGAGTAGAATGGACAAAATAGAAACATCTCACTGTTTTAGTGTAAACAAGGATATATAAATCTTTTTTTAAGCATAAAGTTTAAGCAAATAATTTTCACCCTCATATACTCGGTTTTTTACTTTTCCTTGTTTTAAAAAAGATGAAGAAGGCGAGAATTCCAAATGGTACTTCTAATTTTATTTTCCTTTAAAAGATGTTGGATATATTATTTTAATTAAACAAAAAAAAATAAACCTTACAAAAAGCTAATGTTTGAATAAAATACTTCTCCAAAAACCTGTTAATGAAAGGACATGTTCTGTAAAAAATAGCAGTACTTTTTAAAAGTATGACTTGTAACAACGTTTTGTCTTTTCCTCTTAATTTAGAACAATTTTTGGCTTTTACTTTCTTTTTTTGTTGTTGTTGTTTGGTTTGTTTTTTTGTTTTTTTTTTCTTTTATAGATAGCTAGTGTTTTCAGGAAGAAGAAACAACAGGTTTTATTTGTGAAGTTTAATTTTGTCAACAAAGCCTTTTTTTTTTATTTTGTTCTGTTAATAGAAAAGAAGTGCCACTATCCGCAATCAGCCATTCTCAGAGGTGTAGCCCTAGCTGAGTTTACTTTGCTTTCGTCTATCACCCTTGTGCTTAATGAAACTCATATTTGATGTGTTTTGGAGAGTATCTGCTTTGGTCATTCACTGAGCTGAAGCATAAATTAATGCTATTGGCATCAGTAGAGGAAGGAGAATAATTAATAAAATTCATACCTACACAAGTAATGGAGAAGGGGAAGGTTTCAGGGACTAGCTGCAATTAAAACCTAAAGTTTCTTATAAGTTTTATTTTGACCAAATAATCATAGTGGCTTCTGCATGAATGAAAACACATTTGTACACTGAAAATTTGTGAGCTTGAAGTGTTAGAATTCAACTGAGGACAATGTGGATAAATCCAGCTATATTCATTACATGTACATTTTAAAGACAATAAAATAATCATGTTCTCATGATTCTGACACCTATCCTTGCAATGTCCAAAAAGCACACTTCGCAGGACAAGAGAAGATGTAGATATGGAGAACAAAAGGATCACGGGTATGAAGAGGAGAGAAAAAGACAATATTGTTCTTATTCCTATGATGAAATATTGCACTGGATTCCTATATCTAGCTCTTATGCTTGGCCTTTTTAGGCCTGTATTACCAAAACAGCTAACCAGGATGGACCAAGGACAATAATTACTATAAGAAGAGGTTGTCCTAGGTTACAATGTAAAAATATTCCAGAAGGTCTGTATTCTATCTCCATCTTCATGAACTGTTAAAACCAGGAGGGGCAGTGTTTTCCTTACCTCCTCCCCCAGACCATCTCCTGTTAATGGGCCATCAATGCCTTGCCCCGTGAGTCATAGNCATCTTGTTCTAATTTTCCTATTAGGTTGTAGTTTGTTGGTTTTTTTGTTTTACTTTATTTTGTTTATACATATTAAAGAACTGTTATTCCTATCCTCATATCTTTGCCTGAGATCTCCTTTTAATAATTTGGAGGGAGGGGATTTACATTTTCTATTCCAAGAGAAGCTCCTGCCTTCCTTGGCGGGCACCTGTCTTTCAAAACCAAGACACAGGTTTTTAAAAATTATTATTATTTTAACTCATTTTTTATAATCGATTTCAGAAATTCTAAGAACTGAAATAGCATTTCTGATGACATATTCCTTTTTTTTTCTTTTCAGCCATAAAATATGGAGATCAAATATTTTTACTTTTTCTCAATTTCACAGCTATTTAGCAAATTTTAATCCAGTTTGTAAACACTTTTGTACCTACTGTCATGGTTTAAATCCAACTAAGTACCACACAGCTACTTGCTCACTCCTTCACAGTGGGATGGCGAGAAGAATGTGGTGGGAAAAAAAAAGAAGTGAATCTCATGAATTGAAATAACAACAGTTTAGCAATTGAAATAAAATAAAGTAATGATTGTATGGTTATGATGATGATGATGATGAAAAGAGGGACAACAAAAAGAGAGAGGGAGGAACAAAACCCAACAGGGACAAGAGATGCGCTATGCAGTTGGTCACCACCCACTGACTGACGCCCAGCCCGTCCCTCAGCAGAGATCAGTGCCTCCCGACCAACTCCCCCCAGTTCATACACTGAGCAGGATGCTCTGTGGTGTGCAATATCCCTCTGGCCAGTTCCAGTCAGCTGGCCTGGCCATGCTCTCTCCCAGCTTCTTGTGTCCCTCCTCTCTGGCAGAGCATGGGAAACTGAAAAGTCCTCACTTAAAGTAAGCACTACTTAGCAAAAACTAAAACATGTGTGTTATCAACCTTATTCTAGTACTAAATCCCACACCTGCAGCCCTGTACCAGGTACTAGAAAGAAAATTTATTTTTTACACAGACAAAACCAGAACACCTAGAAATTTCATTTTCTGATAAGTGTTTTTCCTGAGTAGTTACAAAGCTACACTACTTATCTCTTTAATATATACACAAGCTCAGAAAACTTGTAGAATTTGCTGTAGTTATACAATTCCTGGAAGTAAAGAGCCACTGAAGAAATTGTAACACTCTTGCCTCAATCCATTTTAGACTCTTAGGAATATGCTTCAAAGGTAACAAGTGATTTAACACCTTTTGACTTAAAAAACTGGCAGCGGAGTTTTTTGTCTTAGAAAAATCAGATTTAGCACAGTTTTATTTAAATCTGAGTTGAGGAGATCTATTATAGTCAGGCAGATTTGAAATAGTTTGGTCTTCATTTGTAGCAAAGAAGCAAATGTTGTTAAGAATGTAGTACATCATGACAAGTAAATTGAAGTTGAAGTAAAGCCAGAAAAAGCTCAATCTATATTGAATGCAAACTTCAAGTCCACCTGAAGGTCATACAGAGATAAGATGAAAAAAGTCATCTCACAGACATATAGTGCCGCCTTTACTCTTTCTGTTTCTATTCTGATAGTTTGGGGATAAAGCTGTGCAGATATGTCAGGATGAATGATTTTTGGATTTTGATTTCAAGAAAGTGCCCTTGTGGGAGTCTGCACAATAGTAAATTAATGGAAGGAGATGCTTGAAGAGGATAAAGCATTCTATCTAAGAATTTCGTAGTTACAATTTAAGGGTCAGTTATGACCTTCCTCAGTCAAAACCTCAGTACATGTATGCAGTTTACATTTTAATTCCATTGTAAGAATGTACAGATTACTACAAAGCCATTTATCACCTAATCAGAATTTTCAAAATTAATGTAAGTGTATTTCAAATCTTGTAGTTTCATTTTCTCAAATGAACAATTTCCTGTACCATGTCTTGGTCTTGAAGCTCAAAAGACATTTGATTTCAATATATATGGTTATGATGTACTGAAACACTATAATAGTATTTCTAAGACTTTATGTACCTTCTAGAGCCAGGAAAATGCTTCCATATCCAAATGCTTTACACAGATATATAGGACATCCCTTTGAGTCACATATACTCTCTTTTAGCTTACTTACCATGAAGACGCAAACAATCCTTTTTTATTTTTTCCCCTTAAGAAATATTAGTCTACTATTCTCATACCTGCTCATAAATCTAGTAGTGAAAATATTGTTTCCAGAGATATCCTGTGTTGTTTCCCTCTCACCCAGCTTCATATGTATGCTGCAGTTGCTATGTGTACACGCTAGCTAGTAACCCAATGCTCTCTTCAAGGTCAATAGAGAGCAATATATAGTGATTCATCTGACCTATTTTGATCATCTATTTTAGGATAAGATGACTCATGCTTTGAAAGTGCCAATTTTACTCCACACACTGTGAAAAAGTCTTGACAACTAGCTAACATGAAAATATCTGTACTGCTGATGTCTATATTTGTGATTTCACAAATGGCATTCTATGTGTTATCTTCAGAACTCTCTGATTTCCCCATCCTTTATTTATAAAAATTCTAGTCATCCAATCAGTGAGCCAAAATAGAATTGTATAGCACTGCTGAATATGCATCTACCATAAGTATCAACTAGTTAGCAGCATATTTTAAACAATCTCCATGAAAGAAACTCACATGGTTGACTGATTCAGAAAGTCTTTTTTTCAGAGTGAAAGAGCTTCAGAAGCAATTCCTCTATTGCTGGGCTAACAGAAATTTCACTCTGGATAAAGTATTTTGGTAAAGAATATAATTGGTTCTAATATAACTAAAAAGGTACACCCCTCTCTTTCATATGATTGGCTGCACTCATGTTATTGTAAAAGTTTTGGAAAAGCAATATGCACACAAGTTTGACCATTTTGATAAGGCTGAGAGGTTTAGTACTTTCCTAGTCACATCTTGACAGAGAAAACAGTGTTTTGCATGAAGCACATGCTGAACATAGTTCATGTTTAATGTCTGATGGGAACAAAAGTTGTTTGACAATTTGTAAAAAATGCAGTCATTAAAAGTTATGACTCTTGGGTATATACAGTAAAAGTTGGAACCCTGCAGATGAATTGACCTTTTTCAGTAACCCCCTTCCTGCATATAATGAATGTGACATTTGGTATAATGATATCACTTATCTTTTTGGATGTTGAGAGGTCAATTTTCATCATGAGTGTGGGAAACTACTGAAAAGATTTCTAAATCTAACATCTTACTTTATGTGTTAAAATTGTAAGTTAATGCCTCAGATATTGTACAAACAAACCTACTTCTCATAAGGTATCCGAGGTTTGCTATATTTTGGAAATTTATTCTTATTCATTAAAAGAAAAACCCTCATTTTGATGAGTACAGATGCTGATCCCTAAATATTAAAAGTCAGTAAGAGCTGAAGCTTACTTTTGTAGGTTTTGAAGCATAATCCCAACATTTAACAGTGTTAAACTCCACTGAAACATGCTTGAGAGTTTGTGAAAGCAGTCATTGTCTCAGGCTTTCCTGTAAGTGTAACCAAACAACTAACTGTAAATTAATGACAGCTGCCAAATTTGCTGGGTTTTAGAAGTGTGATATAACATTACAACATATAGCAATTAATTTTAGAAACAAGAAAATTTCCTCCTGTGCTTTATTAATAGGACTAATAGGTTTATTACTTGGCTGGTTAAGGAAAAGCAAAGTTATTAATATCTCAGCATGAATGAATTGTATTTTTACAGAAGGTATCAATGTCAAAAACCAAACCAGGAAGTGATAGGATATGGATGAAAGGGATCTGGTCCTTCAGCCTATATCTTGGCCAGCGTAGATACTGCCAAGTGTTCTGTCTTAAAAGTTGTAGCTTTCTGAACTGCTCCACTGAATTCACTGTCTGTATGAGCTGCCTTGCAATTAGATCCTTTGATTTCTTAATTTAAGAATTCAAATGCTTTGCTGAATTTCCTGTCATTTTGGCAGAAGGCTGAAGAAAGTATTATCAAGCATATCTTCAACTTGCTTTAGGCTGGAGTTGGGTTCGGTTTTTCCTGTGCTGGTCTACTATTGGATCTGTAGTCTAATTCTTTGCTTTCATGATATGCAAAGGGATTTTGGGCACCCTAGATGCACGGTGACCTTCTTGAATTGTTTTCAGAAACTGCCAAAAATTAATTACTTGTCTTTTATGAGTTTTTTTTCTCCTGGCTCAATCCTGCAGAGTTGGGAAACCCAAGATATGCTGAGCATGTCCAAAGTCTATAAAAATCAGTGGTGCTGGAGGTCACTCACTGGGTTATGGTATCATATAAAATGAAATATTCAGTGAGCCATGGTCTTTCTATTTAAATCAGATGCACTTGTGAAACTTAATAACCTCTGCCTTATACAAATAGCTTTGGGTATACACAGATAGAGCACAATAGCATCATATATAAAATACATATGATGAGTTATTTATCTTGATTTTCAGCATGTAAATGTTAAATCCTATGTTCTGTTCTTCTTATTATTGAGTAGCAGCTTAATTGAATTTAGTAGGCAAAATGTACAAGAAATTTAAAGACGGCAAACTATACTCTTAAATATTTTGTAATGATGAATTAAAGAATTACACATCTCAAAAGCACTGTTACTTAGGAAGAAATGCAAATATGTCTAAGAAGCTATTTAATTTTTAATTTATGATGTTTTTCTCAGCTTTAATTGAATTCTATTTTTCTAATTCATTTTATAAGGAATACTCAGGGGCATACCTGTTTATCTACCAATTTTAAGATGTATAACTTGGCCCTGAGATGCCAGCATAGAATCTTCAAAAAACTCTGAGCACAGAGCTGTAAATAATAACACTTTAGAATGAAAACAAAAAATTACTTTTTAGTCACATAAAGAAGTGCTGTATTTTTTTTTTTTTGAGAATATGTTCTCTGAAACATTAACAAATGTAAGCATCTTTAAAACAATTCACTGACATTTTATCTGTCAAAATAGAAGTTTTCAAGCTGAGGAACATGTTGCATATTTGTTTCCAGTAATGTGTAAAAATGCATTGGGAATGACAATTCTGATATGAAATGAAATCAACCATTTAGCAAAAGCAGTGCTAAAATTGAAAGTTTTTCAAAGTTAGGGGCAGTAGTTTTCTTCCCTTTTAAAAAGAAAAGAGTTGAAGAATAAGAGTTCATTCAAGTAGTGCACACTGAAAAATATATGGACACATAAATAAACAAAAATATATATGCATGATTCTGTTTATTTCAGATGCAGTTAACTTTATTAATAATCATTTTGTTATTTAATGACTGAGAATTTCAGTCATATCTCCAAGACGAGAATGTAATTATTAAGTTTTTGGTCAAAAAATATGAATGGAACATTTATGACTGTTGATAGTTGTTAAGGTTACATGTAATGCCAAATTTATACCGATACATCTTGATATATCAGTTTCTCTTTGAAGTTCTCAAACCTGGTAAGGGTATTAATTCTTAAATTTCTTTCATAGTTTCCTGCACTAGTTTATCTTTTAATAAAGTCCAGCATTCATCTGGTCATATGATGATATCTGCACATGAAATAGTCATCTTTATTGGAAAAGAAATAGACAATTACCCTATATCATCTCTTAACATTTACCACTAAAAGACAGATCTTTTTATGATCAGAAATGTGTTTTTGCATTTACATTTTTTATGACAAAAACTTCACATTTGCTCAATAAATTTACTCGTGTATTGATTTAATCATTGCATATTTATGAACACTTACATTACAAATACTGTGTGTTTGAATAAATTTTCAAATAATTTCTTCCACTAAATTTTCTTAAATAATTTTTAATTTCAAAACCAAGAAAATATTTTAATATTTTTCAGTGCTATGTTTAAAAAAAACTATGACTTTCCTGGAAATGAAATACAGATTTTCCCTAGAAATAATGATCCCTGAAAAGCATCCTGAAGAATCCTAGTCAAATGACGTTTAAGGAAAACTTACATGCAGCTGACTCTCTCGCCTTAAACTGAATCTTCAGGGCTGGGAGCCCAAAACTGTACAAAATTGTGATAATTTTGGTTTAATAACACTATTTCAAACTCTTGTCTAAAAAAAAGAGATTAATAACATCCCAAATGAGTAAATATATGTTTCATTTTTTGAACACTTATATTTCAATTAATCAAGAAACCTCAAAGTTTTCTAAAAATCTTCAATATTTTGGGGCAACAGACTAGAGTTGAATGCTTTTCTGTTTTGTTTTTTTTTCTTTCCTTCTTACAGCTATTTAAAAATGCATGGGAATTTTTATTTTCTAAAATTGTCTACCACTATTACAGTACTAAATAGATACTGTACCACACATATGAGAATTATTCTGGCCTCTAGATCAACTTTCTTTACTATTAAAAAAATTAACAAAAAATGTGATACTAGCTTCAGTCTTCTCTCAAATGGTAATTTTCAATCTTTATATGCTTCTCTAAGAAAAATTTGTAACTCTTGAGAACATACTGCATTGATTTTCTATTAAGAAATTACAAAATCAGCAAAATACTATGCAAAAAATTGGTAGACTAGAATTATTACAACATTAGCTAAATAAAGCAAAATATTAAGCAATCAAGTCATTCAGACTTTTTGTTGGAGAGATTTCATTAGTAAGTATAGCAAAAGTAAAACAAAGATATCACATTGTTCAACCTAATTAAAATACGTTTTATGTTCCTCAGCTTTTAAAACAATATACCCAAATGTTGTCTAATCTTAAGAGACTCTGTGTTTTTCACATTTTCATAACTGTCAAACATCTGCAGCAACAATATATATGTTGGATTTGCTTTTTTGAATAGCTGGTCTGTTGGGTCTGGATCTGTTTCTGTGGCTTCTTGATGAAGAGCAGAAAGATAAGATCCAGCACAATAAAGTTGTTCTTCATTTCTGTTGCTTAAAAAAGCAAGTCCTTGCTTAGAGACTTTTGGAAAGAAGTGACTCCTCCTACTTTTTACACCCTGTCCTAGGTTACAATGTAAAAATGTGCCAGAGAGTCTGTATTCTATCTCCATCTTCATTAACT